>BTWD01000033.1:0-342163 GCA_036986335.1 Aspergillus sp. AS01
CCCCCCCCCCCCCCCCCGATGAAAATGATGGCTGGCGTGGGATCGAGCAAACATCAGCTTGGCCTCCTGAATCCTTCCAGGGAGTACCCAGCTAGCTCCACTGCCCCGCAAGAATGATTGATGTTGGCCGGGTCCGGTTCCCGGGCGCTTTGGCGTTGTCTTTCTTCTTCTCATCCGGCAAGTTGACTGCACATCGCATGATGCACGGGGGGTAAATTCTCCTATAGTAAGTCTGTAACAGTGTGTGTGACAGCAAAGCTCTCTTGGCTTGATTGGAATTGTCAATTGGGCAGGAAGTACTTTTTCCTGTCACTCCAACTCCCGGTGACTTGGTTATCCTCTTCCGAGCACTGTGCATGAGGCCTGATGGATGGATGCAGAGACTGCCCACATCACATCCCTCACGCGGTGTGTCTAGTATCTACTAACTACTTACTAACCTGATACTCCATCAAGTTGATCCAATTTCCCGGTCCCAGCAAACCGGAAACCCGATAAATTAAAAAAATTTAAATAGCCCCTACGCACTAAAATAAATTATTCGATACGTATGTACTGCCAATGAGGCTGGCGACATGCTACCCCTGACTCGTGCGGATAGTGGAAATTTTTTTGTTTGGTGTCGAATTGCAAACGCCGACCAAATCCCGTAAGGAGAGGAGGATTCGGCCGGATAGCGGATGTTCATGCACGGATCATTCATGGACGTTTGGTGGGATGGTACATAGTAGTGTGGTGCTAGTTAGTAGTAGGCACTAGGTAGGCTGTTGGAGGGGAGGGGTTATAGTGTTTACTTATATTATGAAGATTATTCATTTTGTTAATTAATGTGAGGAGATTTCAACTATTCTACAGTTGTGTACTGTGTACACTGTACACAGTAGGAGGGAAGTGAATAAAGTGGGTCTTGGCACTCACTCACTTACTCACCTCTGTAGATAGGTAGATAGATAAATACTGTGTAACGTACTTATCTTACGACAAGACAAAGAAATATATGTATGTATAGGTAGTAAGTCTTCTCTTTAGGTAGGATACTATCATCATATTGAACCAGGAATAGGGTCTACTATTTATTCCCCACAAAAAAATGCAGGTAGACGGTAGTCTCGCTGTGCCAAGGACCCAATGCGGAATGCCGATGCATAAGACGGTATGTTAAGGTACCGGGATGGATGAGTGCAAAGTGGTGGAATTACTGTAAGTTGACCCGTTGGGTTGGGTGGCCTGGTGTGTAGTGTGGTGTGGTGTGTGTGGTGTGAGTGAGTGAGGGGGTGTTGTGCCATCAGCAGCAGCAAGCAGCAGAGTACTTACTCTTTCGGCATTGTGCTGGTCTGGTCTGTAGGTTATATTCCGGGTGTTATTATTATACATACATCCTTCAAAACGATTTAGAAAAGAGAGGTTGTATGGAATTATGTATTTTCAAAACAAGTAGGGATTGGTGGTGTTTTTGCATTATTTGAATTAATGTATGGTGCAGATGTATTTCATGATTTATACTAGTATAATTCTATACAAATAGTATTATTGCTTTGCCTCTTTCATCCTCCTAAATACTAGTAAGTACCAGGTAACCCAAAACTCCAAATCAATCACGATCCAGCTGTCATATCCCCCCACACCCATCCTACAGTATACCCTCCCTTCCCAAAAAGGTAACAGACTACCAGCCGTTACGCTTACCCCAAACAGGATAAATCCCCAATGCTGATCTTCCCTCCACTCTCACCTCACTCCCCCGTCCATCTCTTTCCCTATTCTTCCTTCTTTCCCGATACTAACATGTCATCTCATGACTCGTTAGAGTCTCTGGGAGGAGACAGAATCCTTCTCTAGTGTTGTTATTATTTGGCGATCTACACTATCGCTGATACCTAAAGCTAGTACTCATAGGTAGGATAAGCAATTTAAAGATACTCTCTTTAATAGAGAAATGATAAGTCAGAGATTATTGGGCCAATAGCAGCTAAGATTATTTATATATTAAGATTCCTAATTTTAAACATAAACCTCTTTAAGCCTGTACACATGTATAGAAAGGATTTATTTATTCTAATAAATGTTCAGAACTAGTTTAATAAAAAGATTAGAGCAAGTATAGCTGTTTTCGATTGGATGAAGAATATTATACTGCTGGGACAGCTTTCTGAGATAGTGGCTGAGAAAAGTCACTGTCGCGTTTAGTGATGATATTAATGCTGTATAGAGTTGGTTTGTGAGCTTGATGGATAAAGCATTGGGTTTCCAGATCTGTAAATCCTTTTTTTTAGGTTGTCAAATAAAAAGTGCTCGCGGTGTAGCACAACTACTACTAGTAGTGCTTATTTACATCTCGTGGGAATATATACT
This sequence comes from Aspergillus sp. AS01, assembly GCA_036986335.1. Lineage (NCBI taxonomy): Eukaryota > Fungi > Ascomycota > Eurotiomycetes > Eurotiales > Aspergillaceae > Aspergillus > Aspergillus sp. AS01. Next base: position 2,353 of record BTWD01000033.1, read on the forward strand.
ATCAACTTATGCTGGGATATTAAGTTGAAAGTGCTGTTCTATTGAGTTAATAAAGCCCTTTGTAGATAGTATACGTAATAAGCAGCTGGCTTGATTGAGTACTAGCTATATAAAAGCTTCACCTTTGCTATCAGAAACTGTAATACATTGTTTCTCATTCACCAATATTGTGATGGTACGTAGTACTAAGTAGCACTAGAAGAATACATCGTTTCAAGGTAGACAATATAATTATGTCAATCAGAGGCTAGGTGCCTGAGCATCTGGAACCGAGAAGTACCAATTTACTCCAACTATGAATTCAGCTTGAAAGTTATTTTATCCATGAATGTACTTTGTCGCGAGCCTACTCTGACCATCGACTTCAATAGGATAACATGAGTAAAAACAGCGATTAGTGTCCATGCATCAAAGTATTCAAAACAGGCACCTTATCAATGGCACCCGCCATCTTCTTTGTTGCCATCTTCTTTGTTAGAAAGCCCGTTATAGATAATCTTCTCCACATTTTCAGAACAATTGATGACCTCAAGATCTAGTAGTCAACCTTTAGTACATAAGGTTGCAGCTCGCCTGAAACAGTCCGTCACTTACCTCCATAAGGAAGAATCTGAGATGCGATAATGCCGCCGATTCCATTCGTACGATCGGCAAACCAGAAGAGATTTGCTAGCCCCTCCCAAGAACCTGATCCTGCAGCCCTTCCTGTGGGCCTTTCGGTGTGGCTTAATGAGAAGGATAAGCCCCAGCCCTCTGTGAGGTCTTCTGAACCGGGGATTAGCGGACAAGGGTTCGCGAGTTCCGGTTTACCCGACGGTGTGTACTCGTTGCAGTATCGTGGCATTGTGGGGATTTGGTCTGTGAACATTTCTATGAACATTCGGTTAGTAGATAGGACTAGACATGGAGAAATCCTGATCCTACCTTCTACTGTTTCCGAAGTAACAATTTTTGCGCCTGTATGAGGGCTTGTTCCATCGTTAAGAAGTGCTGCGACGATTCCTACTTGAGGGGACAGGCATGCACGGTAAGCCCCCCAGCAACGCCCAAGTCGAAAAGGAGTAGAGATACGTACTGCAGAACTCGAGTGGTTTCCCGAAACAACCCGCTCCTCCCATGCAAAAGCGGTTTTCCTCTCCGCCTGGATTTGGAGGGAGTAACGGATATCTATAGAGGTGATCCCTGACGGTCAACGTCCCATCCTTGGCCCGTTGATGCATAGCAGCCAGAGAAAGTTTCATTTCAGTCGTGGGAAAGAAGCTGATGTCTTTGATACCCAGCGGCTGGTATATAAATAATCGAAAATAGTCCTCGAGCAATAAACCAGAGGCTCGTTCGACAATAACGCCGGCCCAGTCTAGACCAACTCCGTATTGGAACTTCGTACCAGGTTGATTGATTAACGGGCGATGAAGCACATCACTGACATTGCCGGAAAAATCATCGAGCCCGACCGGCCGTGACCAGTCACGTAATTTGAGATCTTCAAAAGCATATCCAAAACCAGCTGTCGGAATCGTGATGAAAATGTTAGCGGGAGTTTGTCGACAGAAGAAATGGAAGATATGATCTTATCCTACATGTATGATTCAGAAGCATTCGCAGAGTAATGCTCCGTTGCTTCGGCACCAAGTGAAACTTGCCGTCTGCAGTACGTTCAAGGACTTGAACCTTTCTGAGCTCGGGTGCAAGTGACTCAAGCTGAGCACTATTATCTAGCTCGAGTGTTCCGCGCTCTACCAGCTGCATGCATGCAATGCTGGTGACAAGCTTAGTGCAGGATGCAAGCCAAAATATAGTGTCCATGGTCATAGGAGAGTTCCCATCCAGAGATGTTTTGCCAGAAGCATGACTGAAAACCGTGTTTCCAGCCCTGTTCACAGCACAGTATACAAGCCCGGGGATTTGTGGGGAGACACCATCGGTTCGACTGTCTATTTCCGCCCGAGCAGCAGCATCAGCGGCTGCCAAAAGTTGCATGGTTACTATTGACGAGATTGAGTCTCCGAATGGGAATCACTGTGGCATGCTCTTCTTTGAGGGATGTTCCTGCCGGATGGAGAGTACACGTTATCCTCAATTGTGAGTGCGTGACTCCCAAACAAAGAATATACCTAATGAGGAAGGTGGGCCGGCAGTCACACCATCCCCGTTTTAGTCTGCGCCAAAGGCTTCCGATGAGGATATAGAAACCGTAAGGTGAGGCTGATAATAGCGAATATAAATTCCTTTATCTCAACTGTCAGTGAACTGACGTTAAGCTACCTTCATTTATCGAAACATGGCCTCCGACGTCATGACTGTCGCCTTCGAATGGCGGGAAAGACATCCCAGCCAACCACACCTTGATAATATGCTCCAATATCATGATCTTTACAAGCAGTCCATCGAATCACCGTCGCAATTCTGGTCAGACCAGGCTCGTGAGCTTCTGTGGTTTACTCACGATTTTCATACCCCCCATATTGGTTCATTTGAGGACGGGTATAACGCCTGGTTCCTTGGAGGCCAACTAAATGCGTCCTTCAACTGCATTGATCGACATACGTTTGACGATCCAGACCGCGTTGCCATCATATACGAGCCAGACGACCCTAACCAGGTTAAACGAGTGACATACAGAGAGCTCCTCGGCCATGTCTCGAAACTGGCTGGTTTCCTGCGTTCCCACGGAGTGAGAAAGGGCGACATCGTCACAATATACATGTCAATGGTCCCGGAGGTTATCTATTCCCTCCTCGCCTGTGCTCGGATTGGAGCCGTTCATTCGGTTGTTTTTGCAGGATTCTCAGCGGCGGCCTTACGGGACCGCATCGTAGATGCCAATTCAAAGATCGTTATAACAGCTGATGAAGGCCGCCGCGGTGGAAAATCAATTCCAACAAAGCACATTGTTGATGAAGCACTCAAGGACTGCCCTTGTGTTTCAACAGTGTTAATCTACGAGCGGACGGGTAGCCAAGTGCCTTGGGTCACTGGCAGGGATTTCTGGTGGAATGAAGAGCTTCAAAAATTCCCTACGTATATCTCGCCAGAACCTATGGACTCGGAAGACTACCTCTTCATGCTTTATACGTCCGGTTCAACTGGCAAACCTAAAGGTGTCCTTCATAGCACGGCAGGATATCTATTAGGGGCTGCAGTGACAGGGAAATATGTTTTCGACGTTCACAAAGACGACATATTCTTTTGTGCTGGAGATATTGGATGGATCACTGGCCACACATACGTGGCATACGCGCCTTTATTGCTCGGTTGCACGACAGTTATGTTCGAAGGAACCCCTGCCTATCCAAGCTACACGCGATACTGGGAGATAATTGCCAAGCATGCCGTGACACATTTTTATGCTGCACCCACAGCCCTACGGTTGTTGAAGAGGTCAGTCAGCAAGGAGGATGTGGCAGGATTTGACACGTCGTCATTGCGCGTACTTGGGTCAGTTGGCGAGCCAATTGCTCCTGAGGTCTGGAAATGGTACTCTGACTTCATGGGAAATGATAAGGCTTATATTACCGATGTGAGTTCTGGCCCCCTAAATATAATTGTGATTTGCGACTGTATTCTGACAGCATGCTACTTTCAGACATACTGGCAAACTGAAACAGGCTCCCACATCATAGCAGCCATGGCCGGTGTCACTCCAATGAAACCAGGGAGCGCCTCCCTACCGTGTTTTGGGATCGACGCAGCTATTCTTGACCCGGTAAGCGGAAAGGAACTAGAGTGGTACTCAGTGGAGGGTGTTCTGGCTATTAAGCAGCCTTGGCCTAGTATGGCCCGAACCATTCGTGGGGACCACAGGCGATACATGGAGAGCTATCTTGACGTTTACAAGGGTTACTATGTAAATGAATATTCACAAATAAGCAGGACATCAAGAATGTTACTAATGAGTTTCAAAGTTCACCGGAGACGGCGCGTTTCGTGATTTCGACGGCCACTTATGGATTAGAGGCCGTATCGACGATGTTATCAATGTCTCTGGGCACCGGTTGTCCACGTCAGAGATCGAAGGTGCAGCTATCGAACACGGTAAGTGACTCAAACCCCATACGTTGGTAAGTTAAGTGGACGCAATGCCAGCAGAAAACTGATGAATTATTGGTCCAGGAGCTGTGGCGGAAATCGCTGTAATCGGTGTCGCGGATGACCTGACAGGCCAAGCAATCAATGCATTCGTGTCGCTCAAGACTGTAGACAAACCACCAGAGATTGAGAACGAATTAGTGCTACAGATTAGACGATTGATTGGTCCCTTCGCTGTCCCAAAGAAGGTGATCATTGTTCGCGAGCTTCCGAAGACAAGAAGCGGCAAAATTGTTCGCCGTATCCTGAGGAAGATAGCGAGTGGCGATACTGATTTTGGCGATACCTCAACGGTATGTTCAGTTGAGTACTATTTCTGGTGAAGGTGCTAACATGTTCAGCTGGCTGATCCGGGAATCGTCAACGACGTCATTCAAGCTTTTTCTCGGGGCGTGAAGAGGGCGCCTCGTTCTTGACGGCTACGGGAAGAGAAGACGCTGTTCGAAAACTCCGACACGAGGGGGTTAATGTTTCGTATAGAAATTTCATCTTATAAGAAGACTGCTGTAAAGAGCAATCGCTAACGATCCTGAATTTACTTCACTACAGACTACATCAGTCTACCTCAGTATCATAAAAAGTCTTTGCCGATCATTGAATACATTTCTCTTCAACCCCCCCGCCTCCTGCCAAAGATGAAAAAGAAAAATAATTATAAAACAACCAGAGTTAGGAATGTAATTAGACCAGAACATTGGAAAAGATATGTATATGAGTTAGATAAATTATATATTGAAGATATACATTTTGTATACCAGCTTTAGAAAATAAGTTTATATTACTATAAATTTACTAGAACTTTTTAATAATTATATATAATGCCCAGCGGGAAACTTTAAGAATATTTTATTCTAGTTGAAAAATTATTATACTAGATATTTTATCTAATTCAAAGATCTTCTGAATAATTATTATAGTAGCTTACTGCTACTGAGATAGATAAATTTAAATTGGTTTTGTGAAGGAATTAGATTCTAATTTATTCAGATATAGTAAATTACCATGCTAAAGACTGTAAAAATCTAATCTAATATAATAGCTTAAAATATAGAAAAGCTAATCCTGCAGGAGCAGGTATTTTAGTGTTTCCTCTAAAGGGCATTAACACTAAAAATAGAGGTTTAGCTAATAGCTATGAGGCTACCATCTTCTTCCATTCTATGCCTGTGTGTTGTGTGTCACTGGGCGATCCAAATTCGATTTTGTCTCTCAAGATTTCACTTCATCCCCTCTTCAACCTTATGCAACTGTCTCAAGATGCTCGAACTTTTAAACCTTTCCACACTAGAATGTAATGGTATCACCTAACTAGGATTAGAGCTCAATAACATAACGGAAGGTTACAGTAGTGATGGAATGAAGAAGTAAGCACCTGCAGAGCCAAACCACAAGCCCACCTCTTCCTGCAACGATTGTTACCGGAATAGAGAAGCAACTGCAGCCTTCACCCGCATCCCACCACCAAACTCAGGCATCATTAAACAGCACTGCCTCCGCAACAATCTCCGCACGCATACCAGGCACATTTATCTCCTTCACAATGGCAGTAGTCCAAGTAGGGGTAGCATCGGGAAACATCTGATGGAAAATACGCTGCATGACAGCTTCATCCTGGGCGCTTGTCAAATAGCTGACGAATTTATACGCCTGGCCGAGTCCGGTTGTGATTCCCGCATGCTTCAATGCTTCATCGAGACAGTTGAATATAGCTTCGAACTCGGCTTCAGGGGAACTGTTGACGAGAGCACCGGTTTTCAAATCGAGACCGATATGGCCGGTAGTGAAGACGAGGGATGTTGTGGGTGAGACGGGCACGGTGGCGGTTGTTGAGAGGGAGGAGGGCTTGAGGCAGTCTCCTACTGGTCCTGGGAGGTTTTTGTATGTAATTGTTGGAGAGGACATTCTAGTTGAATGATGGGATCATGTTGGGTACCACTGTTGTGAGACTTGTGTATATAGTTAAGGGGGAACTGACGAATAGTATATGAAACGTAGGCATGGGAAGAGCAACATGTTGAATTGATATATACATATGACATCTACCACAAGGCTACTAGAATATGGTATATAATACAAAAGATACTGTTGTACCAGTCTCGGTTGCCTCTTTGGGTAAAAAACCAAGAAAATGACAGCTAAGGATTAAATAAGTTACTCACCCGTGTGGATCTTCCGCTTGCCATCCCCAAGTGCAATTCGACACATAGTATAGCACTTCTCTTGGTTCTAACATCCCTAGCCACTATGTCGTTCCCAGTAAGGAAAACCCAAGATGGATATTCTTGGACCCGTGCGACGGGAATGCGAAAAGGGGACCTTGTCTGTAGAGGCGTGGTGGAGCCTCGATACAAGAAAATCACTCCCGCCGGGCACAGTTACGATGCAATCGTTATTGGCGCGGGCTATGCCGGTCTTATGGCTGCTCGTGACTTGACAGACCGTGGTATGTTCGAGGTGAATACAGGCTCTCTGTGAGAGGTCAGAACTAATGTTGTGATAGGCCATTCGGTGCTAATGCTCGAGGCCCGCGACCGGGTTGGCGGTCGCACGTATACAGTGGAAGCAGATGGTAAATATAACTAGCTGGTGTCAACTTATAGGGCTGACTGCAGACAGGAATAAAGTACGAAATGGGTGGAACTTGGGTCACCCATCATATGGCCTATTTGTTCAAGGAGATGGTTAGGTACAAAATGGATCGTGATCTTCTCCTGACCCACCACCGCGAGTATGAGAATGACTACTACACTCTGAATGTCCCAGGTACTTTCTACATTCTGTCTAGTGATTGTTTTGGATGGCAACGTCTTACATGTTGATGTAGGTGCTGCTCCCCGCAAATTAACCCACGAAGAAGGGGGAAAGATCGCTTCCCGAGCATGGGACATCTTCGTCAACGTGGATGGCGCAAACTGTCGTCGGATCTGCCCGCTGCCACACGCACAGCTAGAGAACATCCTCACAGACCGAAAGGAGGTTGAGCTCTACGATAAAATCTCCTGCCGTGACCGCTTCGAGGAAATCAAACACTTGCTCACGGCCGAGGAAGCCGGGGTTCTGGTTGCCATGCTCCTTCACATCTCGGGTGGGAGCATGGAAAACTCTAGTCTATGGGATATGATCCGCTCTCATGCTCTCATGTCGCATAGTTCTGAGAATTTTGGGCCCATCTGGACGACCTTTAAGCTCCGTGAGGGCCAGTCAGAGCTGGCGAAGCGGATGTTCGACGACGCTGTGGCTCATGGGCTTGATTATTCTTTCCAGACTCCAGTACAAACGATACGTGACATTGGAAACATAGTTGAAGTGCAGACAACTGCTGGAACGGTCTACCGGGCGCAGCGACTCGTGTCCACTATTCCTCTCAACGTCCTTCATACTATTCAGTTCAGCCCCCCGTTGTCTTCGAAGCGAAGGGAAGCTCTTGAAATCGGACATGTCAACTTCATGACCAAGATCCATGCAGAGGTGGAAGGCTCAGGTCTGGCATCTTGGAACGGAATGCGATATCCCAATCTGCTCATGTTTGGCTACGGCGATGGGGTTACCGAGAACGGAAATGCACATATTGTTGGCTTTGGAAAGGATGAGAGGGCAAACTACGTTCCCGAGCGTGAGCCTGAGCGGACTGTTGACGCATTCAAGAACCTACATCCAATGGAAGTGAAAAAGATGGTGAGTGAAGATCTTGTCCCGACACTAATCTACCACATGGCTAATGCTGGTCAGATATTCCACAATTGGATTACGGATCCTTGGTCGTTGGGTGGACCAGCCTGGTGGCGGCCAGAATATATGACAAAGTACCAGGAAGAATTACAGAGTCGTCATGGGAAGGTGCTTTTCGCTTCGGCAGACTGGGCTCATGGTTGGAGAGCCGCGATTGACGGGGCTTTGGAGCAGGGCTGTTTAGCAGCACAGGACATCACCGCGGAGATCGAGCCAAAAGCCAAGACCACTATCAAGGCTAAGTTCTAGACGAGATATGGGCGGGGATTTTTTCGACTCATTTCTAGCGAGGGCGGTTATCCACCCTCATGCGAAGGCTCATCCCATATCGTCCCGCTTTCTAATGAATATTGACCCATTTACGGAGTAGTAATCCAATCTTGGTTTACCAATAAGCATTCCTCGGTAGCCATCTTGGTTGCAGATGTGAGAGGACATTTTTACCTCACAACCGACGGGATTTTCCCGGCTTGATTGCCATCCATGGCAAATTGGCGGATCCCTAGCATCGGAATGGACCGGTTGTCCAGATCGTATCAATATGAGGCCTAGCTCAACAAACAAACAAAACGCCCTAACTACCTCGGCATAAGGCAACGGCCAGACAGGAATTCAACAAAAGTAGGATTCACCTATTCTACCGTAAGTTATACCCTAACCGGAAGGCGGGGGGAAGATGCGACTCTACTGTTCGGTGAAACTTCGGGGCTGGCATTATTACCCAAACAGGCAGCCAAGGCAGCAACCCGCTTCGGTTGTCTGGATTGGTTGCATCGATATAAAGCGGGATGGACCATAAGTTACTTTTGATTATTCCTTGCTAAATACTTATCTGGCACCTTCTTTACCTTGCTTATCTTCGATTCTTCTCTCACAACTATTTCATATCCGACCATCCTTAGTGGCTATTCGAAATGGCGGCAACAGAAAAGCGCCCCGAGATTATCGAACTCTCCCGTGGATTGCGGGGTATCCCACAATGTGAAGACTACGAGCGCATGATTTCAGGCATGATGTAGGTTAACTCCTTTACTGGTAATACACAGAATCTGGGATATAGTGATGCTTAATGACGAATGTCAGGTACAACCCGAATAAACCAGAATTGCTCGAAGCACGTCATCGTTGCCGCGGTTTGGCCGCAGACTATAATAATCTGGACACAAGGACCGTATCGTACGACCAAATATTCGACAAGAGACTAGACTTACTTCGCAAAGTAGTGGGCAGGGTAGGCGAGGGCACCTTTGTGGAGCCGCCATTTCTGCCAGACTACGGTTGCAATATCATCATTGGAAGCAATTGCTTCATTAACTGGAAGTGAGTACTACTACGTAGCAAACGTGCCGAATCCCGAGTATATCGGCAGGCTGACTGTGTGCTAGTTTGACTGTCCTGGACACAAGTCTTGTTGTTATCGGAGACCGGGTGCAGATCGGAACCAATGTGAGTATTTTCAGCGCTGGTCACGATACGAGCGTACTTTCGCGTCAGAAGTTCGTGGAGTTTGGACATCCGATCTTCATTGAAGATGATTGCTGGATTGGCGGAAACGTGGTGATTCTTCCCGGAGTTCGAATCGGCAAGGGGTCGACGATTGGTGCCGGATCTATCGTAACCAAGGATATTCCACCGTACTCTGTTGCCGTTGGTAGCCCTTGCCGCGTCAGGAAGACCATCCAGTCCCCGGAGGAAGAGGCGCAGGACCCAAATAACCCGTACCGGAACTTGGTTCGTGAGGACCGGTAGGATAATCTAAAGATAGATAGCCGGTGTTCATGTAAATCATGTTATGAATAGATATTGGCTGTCCTGTCATAGCTGGGATATGGAGTGGGGGTGTAAACTTAGAATCGGGGCGGGGAGATGCGGACTAGGTGTAGTTAGTAGTATCTACACCACAATAAATCCTCGGTTGCTGGCTGAACCAAGTTTGTGGGAAATAGTACATGACTTGTGTGGAGTCATTCCGATATATTCCCGTGAAAGTTCCCGGCACCTCATCGAGCAGGTCTTTCCTACTCTTCATATAGAAGAACGGCTTTCACCCACGCTTGCTTCTTGTTCATCCACACGCTGTTCACACGCCGTATTCTGCTGTCTGCGCACAGAATGCGACCAGACACTATTACTGCCTCTGCCAATCAAGGAAAGAGGACGAACTCCCTTGCATTTGCCCAGTCAGATTGTCATACTTGCACATCAACTGGGGAGCATTGTGATCGCCGCCGTCCGCAATGTTCAACCTGCCTCTCGTTAGGTCGAAAGTGTGGCGGGTTTGCGACTCCTCTATCCTGGGACTCCAGACGGATGTGGACCAAGACTTTTTCAGCAAACCATGATGACACCCCAAGTGGGGAGAATACAAGAAATAATCCTGCTGCATTCGTGACCAGTCAACCGGACTCGGCCACATCAGGTCTTAATAGCAATAGTACTATGCCAGCACCGCGTCGGCCCTTCCGGTTCGTCACAGCTGGGTCCAAGCCAAGGAAGCGCCGGAGAACCCGCAACGACGGGGGGACTAGAACGGTAGAGAGCCAAGCAGTGGAGTATCGTGATGAGGCTGTGACTGGAACGGATGCCGAGATACTTCCCGAAGGGGTAAGTGAGGAGGACACGTTTAGGACAGGAGATGCCCAATCTGGGGAAGATCTGGCCAACCATGAACCAGGTAAGGGTATTCGGTATGACTGTGACTCTGGGCATAAACTTACAGAAAGTGTTATTTACTATCAGAGATATTCGACGGCAGGCTATGGGAGGACTTCAATTTAATCGACTCCTTCGCGCCGAACATCTTTGAGTCGGTACCGCACCTCGACTTTGGTCTACAGGAGCCATTGATGACGGATTCCCCGGGTCCCCCCTCCTTACTAGCTCGATCGAACCCGTTCTCTGGCATTGACGAATTGAATGAATCAATGCCTGCCGAAGACTCACCCCAAGACCAGCTCGTAATCCAAACGCTGGGTTCCACACCTTTTGAGTCTATCCAAAACCTCCGATGTGAGGACCTTGATCTCAATAGCTCGAAGTGTTCCATTCCGCAAGGCCCCTCTTTTCTTCCTAGAAAGTCCACAATCTCTGAGCTATCACCGCAGGACCATGATCTCCTTTTGGATATGTGTAAGGCTCTTGGCAGCGCTTTGAGACATACGCCTTGGGGGCTACTAACATTCACCGCCAGACGATTCTGAGTTTTGTGTCTTGCCGTTGACGTCAGATATTTCAGTCAACCCATTTCGCTGTCAGCGCCAGTTACCGCAGGGGTCGCACATACTCTTCCATTCCATATTGGCACTATGTTGCCAGCACTTGAAACGCCTTACGGGCAGTTGGTCAGCTGAAGCAGAGGAACATCGGCGCAAGGCTCTTCAGTTGCTTGAAGGGGCGCTGCAGAGCAAACAAGCGAACAATCAATTTCACCTGCTAGAGCCAATACTTATTCTTTTTACGCTTGATGTATGCAGCCTGAACCCCGTATTTCGAACCTAGATGTCTAACCACGTATTCTAGTGCGCCCTATCCGCTGCTGGATCGTGGACGACCCACCTCAACCGTGCACATTCGCTCCTTCAAGCGTGTGGTGGCCCCAGTGCTCTTACGACACCTCGAGTACGATCCCAAGTTGGCATGCTGCTGTGGTAGGGCCATGCTTCCGCTCCCTGAAAGCCTATAAATAACCAATTACGCAGGTGGGATGCGACTCTCGCTCTGATATCCCGACAAGGAACTGTCATGCATCGCTCATACCTAGAATTCCTCGTACGCTGGGAAAAGCAAGACGAATGGTCATTTTTCGACCTAACTGGCTGCCCTCGCGACCTATTCGCCCATCTCTTCTTCTTAACAGAGCTAGCCCGACAAAGTGAAATTGCAATGTCCATGGAATGGCTATCATTCAACGTCGCACCGGTAATGGACATAGAACAACAACTGATACAGTGGTATAACGAAGAAGGCTCATTTCCAAGACATAAGGAGCAAGAACAGGATGTTTCTGACACCGATATCGAAAAGCAGGACCACGAGCAACGAGACCGGTACCACTGTGCCGAAGCCTGGCGCTGCGCTCTACTTCTATACATCGAGCGCGTGTTCAAAAGTGACAGGATCAAACGACAGCCAGCCATTAACAGGCTGAGTCGCCGGACTCTAGACCATATTCGATGCTGTCGACGATCATCTCAAACCCAGAAGCAGCTGCTTCTGCCGATCTTCCTGGCGGGAAGTGAAACTTCGGATGAGGAGATGAGGGGGTTTGTTAAGGATTACTGCTCGTATTGGGGTGATAAGAGCCGGTATAATATGTTTCACTCTGTTCCGGCGCTGTTGGATGAGATATGGGCTACGAAGAAGTGGTGGGGTGCTGTCATTGATAGCAGAACAAAATCGCCAACACCTGGCCTGGGAAAGGCTCCTGAGCAGTTGCTATTTGGGTGAGATATATAGGGTGAGAACAAATTGCAATTAGAGATCTCTGAAAAATAAGCCAAATTGATAATCTCGATCAAGTCCGTCAATGCTTTGAAGCCATCATCAACCATCCACAGCCTGCGCAGCGTTCAGAGTCTCCCAGTTAATCGTTGGACCAGAGAACTTCGTCCGTCGCTCCAACCAACACAGCAAGATAATGGCGAAGATCCCACAAATAACAATCGAATTGCTAGAAGTGACCAAAAATATTAGAGTTAACAAGAAGCCCTTCTTCTAGTAAATTTATCAAAGACAGACACTTACTAATTCATATCCCCAATCGTTGGCGTCCTCATCGTCGGAAAGCAAAAGAACACCCCACTAACAACCAACCATCCCACCGAAAAGATGTTAACTGCGTACCCCGGAACCCGGCCCAAATTATAATATCGAGCAGGAAGCCTATCGCGTCTACCGGAAGCCAGGATCCCTTGGGGAACTGTATACGTGATATTCAGCATGAGGATAGCGGTATTGATGATCGAGTTGAATGCTTGTGTGCTGGCAATGTAGAGGAGGCCGTAGACGGCGCAGAAGCCGGCGGAGAGTAGCGTTGCTCGAACTGGGATACCTCGTTTTGAGTCGACCTTGGACCAGTGGGTTGAGAAGGGGAGGCCGTTCTGTTGATGTGGATTTGTGGTTAGGTTGATGATGATATTTTGGGAGCAGGATGAGGGTGTAGGGAGGGTGACTCACGTCGCGCGAGAACGCCCATGTCATTCGGCTGCTGGTGATCCATTGGCTGGGGACACACGCTGAGAGTTGTAGATGTTAGTGATGTATAGTTTACTGAGAGGAAAATTGTGTGAAGGGGTGTGGCTACTTACTGTAGTACAAAATAGTAAGATACACCTGGAGAACAGCAGCAGCGGCCTTGCTGTTCGTGGCTTGATAGAAGAGCTCCAGACTGGGGAGGAAAGAATTCTGCACACTGTCGATGTCTTGTATAACGCATGTCATTGCAATGATCCAAGGCATGAGGGTGAGCACACCAATGAGAATTGTTAGATTGCTGTTGTAAGGCAAGGGTTAGGAATGTATGGATATACAGAGCAGGTAGTATGGGGAGAATGGACATTACGAGTGGAATCCTACGACTCGGTTTCGGGATCTCCTCGGATATATGCACACAGGCTCCTGCTGCAACGAATGCGTATTCTCCGTTCCCTATTCCCAGAAGCCATGCTGGCCCTGGGGCCCAGCCGCTTCTAGGCTGGTATTCGACCAGGCTGCTGGGACGGTATGTTCCCTTGCCCATAACGAGGCAGACAATCATGACCAAAAAGAATCCCAGAATGGATAGAAACATGGAGCTCTGGGTCATTGTGTCGACTCGGTGTTGGGGGATAATAAATATAGGGAGCACTATCAATGTGAGCTTCTTGCTTCCTCTGCCTTGGACCAGTGTTGGTTGGTTGTCTCACAAGTAAGGAGAATAACAAGGAGGTAGCATAGATAGACCTGCCACTGTGCGCCCACAAAGCCAGGAATCAAGAATCTACAGATTCCAAATGCAGAGATGGCCGTGTATATAGTGCCAGAGGCTGTGTTGATCCACCAAGCAATGACGTTGATCATTCCCACAACGTAGGCGGCAAAGTTCTTGAATCGCTTAGGTGCAATGATATACGTGTAGTGATATTGTCCCTGCTCAAAAGGCGGTATATATTAGTCACTCCGTCCCCAGATGGTCCGTCAATATGTTTCGCGCTTCGACTTACACCAGACGAAGGAAAGGCAGATGCAAGCTCCGCAACACCTTGAAGCATAACCAACTGTGTCAGTGCTGAAAGAAGGGGACTGAAGGTAGCAATCTGGCCTCCCCCATAGCTATACGCTACGCCAAAGCAGGAAGCGTAGGTCAACCAGGAATTGACGATACTTGACAATGAATGAGTTCAAGCGTATCATCATGGATGCAAGCGGGGAGTGCGGACCTGAACGCCAAACCGAGAGCACCAACCCAAGAAAAGGACCGTGTCAACTCTACCTCACGACCTTGAGCCCGTAGGATGGCTTCATCAAGGTCAAAGGCTTGACCGAGACCCTTGGCATCCCCTTGACTGTCGGGGCATACTTCAAGGTCATGTTGAGGTATATGGTCTTTCATGATACTAATTATTTTGAGAGTGGAGAGGGATACTGAATTGCCGATAGAAATGGAACAGGACCATGCTGTGAGGCACAGATCTATTTATAAGAATGGCTTAAGTACTCTGACTGTTGTAGACATGCTTGTTCACCTATAGCGATTAACCCCTTCTATCCCTTGCGCCGAACGAATAGCACTCATTGACGTGGCACTAGAAGATATCATATCAGCACATGAAGAGATAAAGAAACCTTGTTATCACAGATGACACATTATCTCTCGCCGGACATTGGACAGTATGAAGATACTCCACCATGCATTACCCCGGATCGCGGAGTAGCAAACAGAATGGTGCAGGGGAAGCCATCTATTTGCCAATTAAGTTGCCTTTCCTGGATTGCAGTCAATAATTCTCACCTTCCTAAATAGGTGATTCTGGCATCGGATCTCCCTGTTCCCGCCCTGCACAGTTATGCTTCGAGCCCTGGAAAAATCCCATTCAGTGGGTAATCAGTAGAGCCTGTTGGAGGCTATGACATGTAGCACATTGGGATAGGGAAATATTAATGTATGTAAGCGATGTCCATGAAGCAGCCTGAGATAGCCTAGCAGAGGTATTCCTGGCAGAGAAAGTCGAAGATGGCAATGTTAGATCGTTAAACTGTGCGTTTCTCTATTATTTCTAGGATGCAATGAATTGAAGCTTAGAGAGCCAGCGAGAGTATCAGGCTTGCCAATCCCATTAGAACTCTGACTTATGACAGTTTACAAATGCAGAGTACCATGATTGGAGCCCATCCAAGCTTTCGATATCATTTCCAGCCCCTTCCTCAACCAAGGTGTCTGCAACGTCGCATCAAAATCGAAGCCATGATCACCATTCTGGATATACATACTCACTTGCCCAGCATTGCTTTTCTCGTGCAACAGCTCCGCAAATCTTCTTGTGCCCGCAGCGGGAACAGCAGAATCCTGCTCCCCGTGGAAAATGAATAATGGAGGCAACTTCAGCCGCCCGACAGCCGCAAGCCTTTCGACTCTTTCTATTGGGAACAACTCCGGATTTTGAGACCCTAAGAATTCCAGTAGACGTCCGTTCTGAAAGACAGCGAATGCTAGCTTCAGTCTCTCGGGGGATTCCGCAGCGGTGACTATTCTTCCTGGTTGGGATGCTCTCAGGGAAGCCACATGTTGGTCAATGATATCATTGGGCATGTTCGGAACCCGAAGAATAGCCTTCTGATATGCCTCAGTGTAGAACCTGGCTTTAGGGTCCAAGATCGGGTAGGCCCCAATAACGGCGCGAATTTCCGACGGGTAGGTGAGAGCTAATTGCATAGCCAGATATCCACCTTTTCAACGTCAGTGTGACTTAAAAGGGTCAGGTATTCTTGACTAGGGGGAGCAGGCGATATAAGCAAGGTGACGTACCTGCGCTCTCTCCCACAATAAGGGTCTTGTCGGTCGCCGGCTTGATATGTGGATAGCCAGCATCCTTGACCGCATGGCTCAGACTGTCGCCCTGCAGCCAGGTCCAGAAGTCGTATATGTCCTCCAGAATATCTTCTCCAGTTGCCTCAGGGAGGAGTCGGTAGTTAGGGGATACAATTATGGCTCCATTCTGGGTGGCATAGTCCAAGATCCAGTTTGAAAACCACGGGGGATAGAGACTGGAGCCGGTGATCTGCAAGGTAGATAAATCTGTTAGTGAAGAAGAAATGCAACCAGTAGTAGGATAGCACTACCAAAAATCCCCCGTGGATGCGCACTATGATCGGGCATGTCAGCAATCCTCTTTCTGCCGAGAGGGCACGAGGAATAAGAATGTCGACGTCGATCCCTGCACTAGTCTCGCCAAAGGACTTATACTCAGTGTTAATGATATAGAATGGTTCGTATTTGTTGTATTTAACAGATGAAAGCACTTTAAGAAGATGAGACCAAGGGTCCAGAGCCTGTCCCGCCATTGTGTCGGTCGTGGAGGAGACGTGGATGGGGAGAAGCACAAAGCTGTCTCGAGGGTCATGAAGTGACTTTTATAGGTTGGGTCCCACTCGAGCCAGATATTTAGCTTACGATGCGGGGCTTACGGGACTCTCTTACTAGAAAGTGGAATTGGTCAAATTGAGGAATCCCTTATCAGTGTGGTATAGCGTCCTAACGGGCACTTTCCTGTCGGCTCTATTCAACACAAAGACGCAGAGTGCTTATATTTTGCTACGTAGATAGCCTAAAGCTCTAGTTGTAAAGACCACCGTTGGCAGAGAGGCATGATCCAGTCGTCCACTTCGCATCCTCGCTGCATAGGAAAGCAACCAGCGGAGCGACATCGTCGACCTCACCTACCCGTGGTGCCGCCGGGGTGGAGTCGATCAAGGGCTGCATGTCCTTGAGGAACTGTTCATCGCTCTGGAACCATTGATCTGGATGATAATGTATTTAGTGCAAAATCGCCGCGTGGATTCATGTGCACAGCTTACCAGTTGCAATCGGCCCAGGGTTCACACAATTCACGGTGATACCGTGTGAGTGACCAAGTTCCTTTGCCCAAACACGAACAAGTGCCTCGTTCGCCGCCTTAGTGGCAGCATACACGGTCTGTCCAGCTACACCCAAGCGTGCACCTGCCGACGAAATGAAAACAATACGACCGCCCCGGGGCAAGTGAGGTACAACCGCCTTGGTAAGGAAGATAGGACCGCGCACATTGCAGTCGAAGTGAACATTGTAGAACTCAGGTGTGGTGTCCATGAGGTTTGCCTCGAGCCCTTGTGCGGCACTATCAGGGATTAGCTAAATTCCAGTCACATCCGTACATTTATCCTGCGCGGCTTAGTTACGTACTTGTGGATCAGGATATCAATTTTCCCAGTCTGGCTGATCTTCAGCGCTGCCTCAACCAATCTTGGAATCTCATCCAGATTGCTGACGCTAGCCTGGCACAAAATTGCTTTTGTTCCAATCTCGGTTATCTTATCTACTACCTCTCGGGCTCTTTTCTGGCTGCTATCGGAGATGTAGTTGACAACCACGTTCGCTCCGCGCTTAGCGAGAAGGGTAGCAATACCGGCCCCGAGACCCCTAGAGCAGTACTTTTCATTAGCTAGATCCGGCTATATTCGTCTCCTTTTTCATGCAGTTCCTTACCTGGAAGCTCCGGTGACAATGGCCGTCTTTCCTTTCAGAGACAGACCCGAGAAATCGGACATTGTGTTGATGATGTAGTAATGGAGATACAACTAGAAGACACTGGACACTTAGTAACTTGTTATCGCATGCCTGCAAGTCACCAGAGGCTATCAAATCTATATATCCGTCTGCTACAGGGACTCGGAATCCCCTTTGCTGAGGGGTAAATTTGTCACCTGTTCATTCTCAGCTTCCCAAAGGGGCAAGAAGCGATAGTAGGTTTTCCTAATGGGGAAACCGAGTTGGAATGCCCCGCCGCACCCCACATGGTATGTCCGCATTAGGGAGTTCTCTCATTTGGGCAGGACAGCCAACCGCCTTCCGATAACTCGGATAGGAGAGAAGTATCTGTCGGTAACTACGAGTAATGAGATTCCAGCGACTAATATGAACAGAATAGATACCATAATACATGGGCATACTGCGATACACCCTTGTGGATTTTGTAGATTTCTACTAGGCACTGAGACCTAAACTCAATCGATATCGTTCAGATTCGATCATAGTCTAGCAAAGGGAGCAAGGGCATCTTCAACCAGATCCACCGCCGCCTGCGCGCATCCATACGACGATTGATATCCAGCACCTCCAGCACCGTAGTTATGAACAACCCAAACTCCCCCGATCTTCTCCTTTTCAATTCGAGTGCCCCCTTCCCGGACAGGACGAAGACCGACTGCATGTCTGATAACATCCAGGTGCTCAATACCTTTGCCACCAGTCAAAGATGGACACATCTTCACAGCCCGCTTCATGATCCGGATTGCCAGATTCGGATCTGGCTGAGACTCCCAGTTTCCTTTTTGGTATGAGCCTCCCAGAATTGTTCCACCGCCGGCGGCGCGTGTCATCACATAGCAAGCCTCGTCATCGCCATCATCCGTGCCAGACACACTCAGCATCTTGCCCGCTTCATTTCTCACTATCACTATCTGTCCTCGGGCAGGAACCACCGATGAATCCTGCACTCCCCCTAGCTTGGATGCCATTAGTCCAGTGCAATTCACCACCAAGTCGACCTTGCCATGTGGGTGAAAGTGGTCGTTCGCAGCATCGAGAATGTGCTTAAAGTGTGCCCGTTTGAAGACTACACCGTTAGATAGGCACTGCGAAACAAGCCAAGGAAGGTAGATGGCGGTGTTAATGCACACAGAAGTAAACGATGTTGTAGAGTCGATCCCAGGCGCAAGGGAATTCTTTGGCAAGCTCCGAAACTACCGTTTGTCAGTATCACCCAACGATGATCTGGTTCCTGTGTCCTGTACTTACGTTCGGAACGACCTTTGCAAACCATGGACTGGATGACAGAAGCTCAGAAAACCAGTCTGCAGTTGTAGAACCCTTGTCTTCTTCGCGGGTATATATCTCACATTCTTCATTTTAGATCAGCAACCTGGTACATCTTGGGCAGCTAGGGTTATAGAGCAGCACATACCCTGAAAGTGAACGCCAGCCTCCGGATAGTTCGCTGCAAGATCGGCCAATGGTCCCCATGTATTCTTATCCCAATCCGCTGCATCTGTACCGGCGACGGAAACGCTGAGACTATATTAGCACTGCAATTTCAATGGTATGCCGTATTTGCGTTACATACGGCATGTAGTTGGCGCCTGCCCAGGGAGACGCGTACTCGATATCGTAGTCTCCGGGCATATATTTGGCAGCAACGAGAATTCTGTATCCCGGCTTCTTTGAAAGCAAGAGTGCTGTTGTCAGCCCGGCCACTCCGGCTCTGTAGATAAATTAGCCTAGAGTGTCAATCCTACTTCTCAGTAAAGTACATACCCAATAACGACCACATTCTTCGCAGGCATGACGGAAATACTGTTTCCGAAGGTGACTCCTTCACGGATCAGACTGTACAACAAAAGATTATTTGCATGAGGACATAACTAGTATGATCCAAGATTCAAGGGCAATATCCATCACATGCACAAGGATCTGATATGAATAAGTTATCTCTCCCTCCTTCCCTTGCGGGAAGGTGAAAATATTCCGCTTCGGGAAAGTAAGGACTTGAACTTGTTTTCTAACCTCTTTAGTCGACAAAACGTTGATTTTAATATTCCGTACTCCTTAATATCTATAGATACTTTGACATTCGCCTGTAGTCATCAGCTATCATCCAGACTGCGTCTACAATTTCTCCAAACAACCCATCTCTTTATTACGACTTCATCATGGCTACCATGCAACAAGTCTTCTCTGCCTACCAAAAGCGCCAAGCAGCGCTCGCAGTCAGCACAAATCCCTACGCCCAAGGCGTCGCCTGGATTGACGGCGAATTAGCTCCTCTCCATGAAGGGCGCATCCCCATCCTAGACCAAGGCTTCATGCACAGCGATCTCACCTACGATGTTCCCTCAGTCTGGGATGGGCGCTTCTTCCGCCTAGACGACCACATTGCCCGACTTGACGCCAGCTGCGACAAGTTGCGACTGAAGCTACCTCTACCACGCGGGGAGATAAAGCGTATCCTCGTCGACATGGTTTCCAAATCAGGCATCCGCGACGCCTTCGTGGAGATCATTGTTACTCGCGGACTGAAGGGTGTCCGAGGCACTGACCCCAAAGATATCGTCAACCGTATCTATATGTTCATTCAGCCTTACGTTTGGGTGATGGAGCCCGAAGTGCAGCCTGTCGGCGGCAGTGCTATTATCGCGCGGACCGTGCGTCGCAACCCTCCTGGATCGATGGACCCGACAGTTAAGAATCTGCAATGGGGTGATCTGATCCGTGGGTTGTTCGAGGCGTCTGATCGGGGAGCTACTTATCCTTTCCTTACTGATGGTGATACGAACTTGACTGAGGGGTCTGGATTTAATATTGTACTGGTGAAGGATGGCGTGCTTTATACGCCTTCGCGCGGGGTTCTGGAAGGCATTACGCGGAAGAGTGTAATTGATGCTGTGCGGGTGAATGGGTTGGAGATCCGCGTTGAAGTTGTCCCTGTGCAATTGGCGTATGATGCAGATGAGATTTTCATGTCCACGACTGCTGGTGGGATTATGCCCATCACTAGTTTGGATGATCGGCCGGTGAAGGATGGCAAGGTTGGGCCGATCACGAAGAAGATCTGGGATACTTATTGGGCTATGCATTATGATCCTGCTTATAGCTTTGAGATCGTATATGAGGAGGTGGCGCAGACACAGAATGTGGCGCACCTCTGATTGTATTTCGCAGATAGTCGGTGAAATAATCATAGCATACTAGCTCTACTACTACCTCCTTCCTTCCCCCTAGCTACCTACAGCACAATGCCAGCCTAGTTCATTCATTCACTCCACAAACCCTTCTATTGACTTCTTAGTCATCACAAACGGTTCCCCGACCCTCTTTAACAACTTAACCTCTCTAGGCTTCACAAACAATGGCTCGTCACAGCAAGGGCTAAGCCAATTGCACCTATTTCTCACGGTCAGCTTTACCCATACTTCGGAGATATCTCGTGAATGAGAATCCCACATAGGGAATCAAAATTTACCAAAATAAAATAAGCTAGGATTTGGAGTGTGGCAGATTAGTTACAGCCGCAGAACTCCAACACACTTCCTCTTCCCCATTTTGAACAGTCTTGGAGTTTCTTTATTGTTCCTCTTCATAGAATTTTTTGGTTTAAACTTTAACAGGAGCATGATATGATCCTTCAACGGGCCGCTATGCCGAAGACAAAACAATCGGGTAGGATAGTTGATATTCATATCAGGGAACAAGGGAACGGCGACATTCCTTGTCTCAAACCGGGTATATCACCGGCAGAATATAGCGCGTGCTAATGGCTAACTATTTCCTCATGTCACTCTCATCCCGTCACCTCAAGTCCCGCGAATACGCTGCGGTTGCAGCACTCTAAGAAATCCATCACCTCCCTCTGATCATGCCAAGCATCATTATACGCGGCACTCAATGTCAGTCTGCCTTTCCAACTACTCAGGAACACTCCAATCCCAGTCTCTAGTTCTTCTCCGGTAACCCATGGGTCATCCAGTTGAAATGGCCCGTATTCATGGTGTATTATCTTATCCAGGACACCCATGCTGGAGATAGAAACGGACGGCGCATTGTTTCGTGCCGGAATTGATTGGGTAGACCCATCAGATGTGTATGGAATGGTAGACATTGCCCAATAAGACGGGGCAAGAAAGATGTGCTCGTTGTCGTCTCGGATAGAAAGGTAAAAGTTCCGAACTGATCTCGCAATATCTGAGAATTCCGTTTTGAAACCACAACTATCAACGGCAGTTTCGGGTGTGCTCGACAATGCTGGGACAATCATATCGATCGCCAAGCATCGTCCCGAAACAGAATGGTATACCGATGCAGGATGCGATGGGGTACTGTACGGTATTTTGCAATGCGGTCGTTCATTTATCAGGCAGTAGCTCACGTAGCGGACTTTGCGCGCCTCTCCACGACATTCCTGTTTATCTCGCACAGCAAGCGCAATCGCAGTATGGTATGCCTGTGTGACACTAAGGTCCGCTGCGTGACATCTGTCCAGAAGTCGCTTGGTCTGCTCTGGAGAAAGAGTAATCTTGATGCGCTGATGCTTTCCTGGCAAATTATTCTCCTTGTTGAACGGTGGACTAGCAATTTCAACGTCTTCCTTGGCCAAGGCGTTGAAATTCAAGATCTGTTGCATCCTATCGTGCTGACTTGTGGATAAAGAGTCGGGAATTGCAGCGGCAACACGAAAAGCGGGACTCAGATTGTGCCATTCGCTTCCGAAGTTGGGGAGAGAGTACCCAATGTCCTGTGTATAGGCCAGTGCAGCATGGGTGAACAGATTCTTGAAGAGGAGCAGCGTTCCCATTCCATCGATTATATCATGATGCGCACGAAGTACAAGAACCGCTCTGAATGTGCCATCGTCTGAGGGCACCCTCAAAAGGAAAAGAGTTGGTAACTTCGGCACAGGAGGGTCGGCATTGCACCATTCGATGGCGGTCATTCCGTTCGACATAACTCGGAATGTCTGGTCAGTCCATTCTCGTATGGATGAAGGTCCAGGAAAGGTCTCGTAAACCTTTTTGCACCTTTTCTCGTCGACATTATATTCCACCCTCGAAGCAATCGTGGGGTGGTGATATCTCATTTGGACCCAAGCGGCTCGCAGTGCCGCGACAGACCTCTCCTCGGTCTCCCGTGGAGATAACTTGCCATCCGCTGGGATAGCCAGGGAAATCGCACCAGTGATAGCAAAAAAGGTTCGCCCGGTGCCCTCGTATGCCTTGGCTAGCGAGGTGTAAAACTGCTCTGCCTCATCAATGTTCCGTTCCCATCGACGCGGTCTGACTTCTCTCCAAGCATACTCATCCGAAGTGGCTGACCCCATGCCAGTCGACTGACGTGGCTGTACGGTATGTTCAGGTGATTGATAGCCGATCACTCCTCCAGCTAGCTAGGAACGAAGAAGTTACTGGCGCTTTAAATTAACACGCCGGGAGAAGGGGGTGGGTGTTTCCTGGAAGTAGCGGCCCGATTATCCGCCAGTCTAGTAGCACATATCGAATAGCCATCGTCCCTGAATAACTGAATAACCGTACCGAAATCGTGACTGCAAGGACACGTCCATTCCACGTTGCTGTTTCATTGGAACGCCGGCAAAACCTCGGCAAACCCCGGGATGGACTGGGTGATCCCAAATAGGTAAAATAGCCAGCAGCCAAGAACTATTCGTTATTATCTGCAAGGAGTTGCATGCCCGAAGATACTTGATCCCAACTGGTAACGTCAATCAATTTCGACTATGGGGTGTCTCTGCATGCGGGGAAATACTCTACCCTGTCCCGGTGCCGCAACTGTACGTTTGCTGCCGGCATACCCAGCAAGCACGGTCGAAACCGCCTACACTGCGTTGTGCTTTTGTGAGCAGCCTTCTACCCCGACTGGGTACTCCTCCATGCTATTAAACCGCATTGTACCCGCGAATTGTGAACGTGAACGCAGTGAACCCGCCACCAAAGAGTACTATACAAACAATAGTTTAGCAGTCAGTGGCGATGCCGGGACTGAAATATATCAACATGCTCGTCATACCTTCCGTGCTTCTCCTTATAGGAGGTGCCCTGGCTTCCGAATACGACTACATTATTGTCGGCGGGGGAACAAGTGGCCTAGCCGTCGCGAATCGCCTATCTCAAGATCCGGCGGTATCTGTGCTTGTTGTTGAGGCTGGATCGGCGGTGTTCGACAATGAGAACGTTACGGATATCAGCAATCTGCCATATACATACGACAGCCCCATCGACTGGGCTTACCAAACCACAAAGCAAAGCTTTGGAGACCGGCCCCAGGTTATGCGAGCTGGCAAAGCTCTCGGAGGCACCAGTGTCATGAATGGTGGGTGTTTCTAACTAGAGCGGCTTTTTCTATTCAGGAGTATTTATACCGTGATAGGGGCCGCGTACGCACGAGCAGAAAAGGTGCAATTTGACGCCTTGCGAGATATCGGTATTCACGGATGGGACTGGAACAGACTTTTGCCCTACTACATGAAGAGTGAGAACCTTACCGCTGCGAATTTGACACAGGCGGCAGCGGGGGCCTCTACTCTGCCTATGTACCATGGTGTCGGTGGGCCCGTCAATGTTGGCTTCATGGATATGCGAAAAGGTGAGAACGACCTCACAGAATCTATGAATCGAACTCTCGCATCGATGGGAATTCCCTGGAATCAGGACCTGAATTCCGGGCACATGAGAGGATTCACCCTCCATCCGTATACCATCGATGCAACAAATATCCGCAGTGATGCAGCCCGAGCGTACTATTGGCCCTATGCCAAGAGACCGAATCTCCAAGTGAAACTGAATTCCTTTGTCACTCGGATTTTATGGAGTGACGAGGACAGCGAGGACGGAGTGGTTGCTAAGGGTGTGGAGGCTCTCGAACAGGGTGGAGGCGACCGACAAAAGTTCAATATCAACGCTCGGAGGGAAGTTATTTTAGCCGCAGGTGCGTTACGCACCCCTCTTATCCTGGAGCTATCCGGCGTCGGTAATCCAAGGTACAGTCACTCTGATTGTTGACCTAGTGGGAGTATATGTGGGTGCTAATTTACACAATGATAGAATGTTGGAACAATATGGAATTACGGTCAAGGTCGACCTCCCGAGCGTTGGGGAGAACCTGCAGGACCAGCTTAATACCTCACTTGTTGTGTCTACAGATACTCCCGTCTCAGGTACAAGAACGGTTGCATTTGCCACTGTCGCTGACATATTCGGGCCATCAAGCGAGTCAATTGCCGCGCGGGTCAAAGCACAGTTACCGCAGTATGCTGAGGCTACAGCAAATGGAACTAACGGAGGTATGGAGAAGGACGTGCTGGAGAAATTATACAACCTTCAGTATGACTTGATGTTCAAGAAACGGGTGCCAGTCGCCGAATTTGTCTTTATTCTGGAGAGCCCCAATCAGATCCACACTGGTTACTGGGGTCTTCTTCCCTTCGCGCGAGGAAGTGTCCATATTAACTCTTCCAACCCAATGGCCCCACCGATGGTTAACCCGAACTACGGTATGCTTTATTGGGATATCGAAGTCCAGATCGCGATGTCAAAATTCCTTCGACGGATGTATCAGACAGGAGACCTCAAGAATCTCGGTATTAATGAGACTATGCCTGGGTTTGTGACTGTTCCAGAAGATGCGTCGGACGAGACCTGGAAGACTTGGATCGAGGGACAATGTAAGTGGATTTTCTTTCATGATGTCCTTCATATCAACTTCTGTGTGCTCACCTACGTCGCTTTAGACACGCCAAACTACCATGCCATTGGAACGACCTCGATGTTGCCTCACGATATGGGTGGTGTTGTAAATGATCGATTGAAGGTCTATGGAACCAAGAATGTCCGAGTTGTTGATGCCTCTATTCAACCGTTGCAGTTATGTGGCCATCCCACAGCAAATATCTACGCCATTGCGGAGTACGTCTCAGACGTGATCAAGCAGGATTCCTAGGAAAATCAGTGACAAAGCTGGATGAAAAGACTGATTTGCGTGAAGGAGATTCCGGATAGGGCCAGGGTTGTCTGACGACATAAGTTACTACTAACTGGTAGCTAGTTAAGGCAGGATGAGCTCGCAATGTAGTATCATTATATTGGCCTGGCCCAGACAGTATCGTAGCAGTTCTATGACGCTCAACCTCCATTCACAGCAATCAATATGAACGGAAGGGCCTAGTGACTCTGTATAGCCCTCCACGTGATGCAAATGTCTAAGCTGGCGACAATCTCTGCACCGTCAGTTTACTCTGCAAAACTGTCGAGAGCATCGTCTTTATACCATCACTGTGTCGATAGCCAGAAACGCCAAGGCGATGAGAACTAGCCCAATTAGGCAAAACTGCCAACCGACTAAGCTCAGCCCCACATACTCCGATAGGCTGTTGCGTTCCATCGCACCACCTTCCCCGAACGATTGTCTCTGCCGCAGGATAAACACAGGCAGGCAAGATTAGCTGTGTGGCTACCGTACATATACGTCAGATAGGAGGTGCAGCCGAAGATCACTGTACTCGACTCTTCTTTATCGTCACCGTTTCTACGTACGCGCCCCCCGCCCCTGCCGGTCTCCGGGATCATCCTTAGTCCATAATCCATTTTCAATTTCTTGGCTGTGGATATTGGTCCAATAACGCAAGGGACGGGAAACCTCGAACTTATAGTCTAGAAATGAGGTCTCTGCCCGTACTGGCACAAGTATCAACAACTTTGCCGAGAAACTGTGCAAAGAAATCCCTTTTCAAGAGATACTACGGCAAAGTCGATCTTGGCCCGAAAAGAAGCATATTGTAAGGTCACTGTGCCGAGCAAAGTTCACTGGCTATTGTACATTGCAGGAGACGGAGCCTTCGGAGCATGCACGACTTATAGACTGCACTTTCCGCAGCCAGCCGGGCTAACCTCCTCATCTTCAACCACAGTGGATTGGTTATGGCTCTAGCTAGAACGTGGTACATCATTGGAGGGATTGAGCTCGAAGAAGCTGCTCGGCTTCAGTGAGATATTCATCACCTCGACCGGCATGACGGGAAAATCTACCTCAATTTAGTACACCTGGGAGCAAATTTCACGGAGACGATGCATTACCTTCAGGTCGAGTCACGTGCGTGACACCGAAAGTATGCCACAGGACAACATTTTCATTCTCGACAGATTCCTTGCGGTTTGCCCAGATCTCCATACCGGTATTCTTGCGACTCTGGTTTGTGAATTCACCGGCAGCCCAGAGCTCTCCATCTCGATACTTCGTCACCCAGATTGGCCGGGACGAGAAAACTCCCCGCTTGTAGTTGAAGGTTTGTTTGCCCATCACGAGCATCTGGCTTGGCGCGGCATGTAGCTTGTAGGAGACTGGCTGGCCTGAAACAGCATTGATGTGCTTGGGATTGATAATTCGGTACGTCCGGGACCGACTGACATCCAGGTCATACCCGCCCGGCTGAGTGATATTGACAGTTTGGACCCGAAAGGCGCATCCGAAGGGGTCAAGGTCGGGCTCCCCACGGACAGGGACCAGGTCGTCGTAAACGACGCTGTTCTGTACTCCGTCAAGGGCCGGATCGATTCGCAGGCAGAACAGGTGCTGATGGTTCGCAGCTAGTACGCCAGGGGCAACGACCGTTCCCCAAGGAGAATACGTGTTTTGACGGATCGGCATCGTCGAGACAATACCGGTGGCCTTGACGTCGATATGAAGGTTGGCTGCCTGATCCATAACAAAAGCCAGGACATATTCGTAATTCATGACTGTTGCAGTGCACTGAATAACTAGTTGGCGGTTCCGGACCATAGATGCCTTGTTGTTGCGGAAGTTGGTGTGCTTCCAGCCAATTCCATTATCCACCTCGTGCATGCAGATAGCATTTTTCATGACTACTGGCTCTCCAGAACCAGATGTGCGAATCCCATCGAAGTAGGCGATGTGGCCGAGGCAGTCACAACCCAGTGTCAGGGTATTGGAAGTAATTCCGAATCCCGAATCACCCAAATCAAATGCCTGTTTGCGGTGGTAGGGTGAGCGTGGATCGCCATATGGGACGGTCATTTCACTCATAGACACGCGGTGGAAAAGGGACCTTCCATCATAGAACACATTGTTCAGCACAGGTCCTTCACGAACTGTCCAGCCGATGTGGAATGTCCATTTCTGCCAGGAAACATGCCGGCCATGAATGTGAAATGAGGGTCCCTGTGGCTGGACTATATGCAAGGGCTTGAGGTCCCTGCGAAAGTAGGAGTCACCTAGCAGTGATGCACTATATTCGACAGGCTTGACGGGATCCCAGGGCTTCATTTCGTTATCCAGTTGCGCGTCAACTCCAAGTGGAAGCCTTTGGATTTCAACAAGTTCGAACGTATTAGCGTCGAAAATGGGCGCAAACGGCGCCGGGAGGGAGTAGTGGTTTGCTTCAGGATCGTCCTTCAGAACAATGTACATGTAGCATTGGTACAACCGACGGCGTTCGTTGGGATTATCCGTGCCATATGTCCAAGGGTCATTTGTCACGTAAGCACTATGAAGGAGTTAGCTAACCAATCCCTCCAAATGTAGAGATGGGGGGCATACCCGTCTGGCAACTTAAGTTTCTTGATCTCCTCTTGGATCGCAGGGTGTGTATTGCACAAATTGTAGATTCGATCAATTTCATCGATGTCAGCTGGGCCCTGACTTTCGGGATATTCCGTATCTGATTCAATCGTCTCGGTCGCGAGATTGATCGTCGCCTTGCGAAGGGTCCCATCGTCGTTCCTGTGATAGTGCGAGTAGGCTTTGCGGGGCGGCGGCTGCAGCTTGAACTTCCCATCCTGCAGATACGCCAGAAGATCCTGCTTGGGCGCTTCCAGCAAGTCAATGACCTTAAAGCGGACGGGAACCGGTGCAGGGTAGTTCCTCAGGATCTGGGACGCCTTGCAGTGCTCGGCGGGCGAAAGAGGATCGAGAGGGTGGAACATTTTGAAACCGAGGAACAGTACCACTAAGGAGTAGATAAGGCGATATCTCTGTGTTGCAGGCTGGAAGAGATACTCGTGGCATTCAAATTGCAGACTTATAGCTTTATACCGTCCATAGAGATATTGGTGTCGCAAATGCGGGATCTCCACTATACCTAACCTGCTGGATGAATCTAGCAAGAGTTGCGCCGTTGCCCTTGTTTGGAGACCAAGGTCCCTTCAAGGGCATGTTGAACGAATTTCCAAAGAGGGAACAGTCTCGGCTGCGCTGCGATGGGGCTTCCATGCTAGGTTGGTTGTAGATACAAGCAACGGCATTTTCCCCGCACGGACAGGGAATTGATCCTTGTGATGGAGTTGATAGTAGCAAAAGACCGTTGGGAAATCTTCAATTTCCAAAAAAGAAACTTGATGGCTTTCGTGGTCCGATAAGCGAAAACCACACAACGCTATTCCTCTGCGCGTTAAATTGCCTACTTTGGCATAAATGCGAACCTGTGTGAACTCACGCACCTCCCGCCCTCCTCCTTTCACATGATGACGCAAGAAAACATTCTTGTGGTGCCCAAAGAAGCCGTATCTACTATTCATGCCTTAGGCAGCTCTAGATACTGCTATGGAAAATATCCGCATCACCGTCGTGCATTAATGGACTGAAGCAGGGAGGGTTCACACCAGGTGAAATCCGAGGTCTGCAGTTGGGTTCCGTTGGGTAGTCCACGGTAAATGCGTCTCAGCGGGCGCTGTATTTGACAAGTATTCTTTTCAGCGTACTTGGTTGAGCAATCTACCTGATGTGGTACATCACTGTGCATATCCCTTGTTGAAGTCCAGCCCCTCCCTCCTCCCCACACCAAAACTTGGCAGATTTTGAAGACAACAGTACCCTTTCCAATGGGGGTTGCGGGGACTCACGACCATTGCTTTGGCTCGACAGATATATGTTCAATGCTTGTTGTGGTGTTGGTCGCGCTCAAAGATGGTGGAGTCGATGTCGAAAGTGCCAAAAAGAGCAGCAGTCTAGTATCTCAAACAATACGAGGAACCCGAATTATGGAATGTACTAATTTAAATCAATGGTTCGATCACCTTCCCCGTCCTCCCAAGCTTATCACCAGGTCAGTCAAGCCAATGGACCTCTTCGACCGACACTTGGGGATTTTGAGTTCGTGGGGCAAGCGGGACAGTATGGGTACATTCGCTACCGGTCGATATCAACTGGTCCTGATGTGTAGTAATTTTGTTATCGGGCTGGGGTAGCGCGAAGACGTGTTTATGGCCATTCTTGGACTCTGTATATAGTATGACCGAGACAGTGATAAGCTAGGGATAACCCTTGCTAGAAAGACCAAGAGGAAGAGATCGAAGCATAATCCCCTTCATCTTCGGACTTTGCTCCAGGGTCCCCATTCCCCCC
The DNA here is from genome assembly GCA_036986335.1 of Aspergillus sp. AS01. Taxonomy (NCBI): domain Eukaryota; kingdom Fungi; phylum Ascomycota; class Eurotiomycetes; order Eurotiales; family Aspergillaceae; genus Aspergillus; species Aspergillus sp. AS01. The sequence continues at coordinate 32,321 of BTWD01000033.1, forward strand.
AGAATAACAACACACTTGACGTTACTACATCCTCAAAATGCCCCGAACAGAAACAGATAAACGGATCTCCGACAAGGCAACCGCTCCCATTGATCTCCAAGATGTTGGCCCTGGCACTGTCCAAACCATCCAGGCATATGAGAACGAAGACAATGTTATCCTGAGGGCCAACGGCCACGATCATTCAATGCCTCGCCAATTTAATTGGGTATCTGCTCTTGGTCTAGGTTTCTCAATCACAAACTCATGGATTGGATATTTGGTACGGACATCTGATGAATTGAATCCATTATTGGTACAACGCCGTGACTGAGACTCGCCATGGACAGAGCTGCTTCGGACAGAACCTTATCTACGGGGGTGCACAGGCCTGTATATTCAGTCTGGTAGTTGCCTTCGTCGTTCAATTTGCCGTCACCACAGGTCTTGCAGAGTTAGGGTCGGCCTTTCCGGTGAGTGTCTCCATTTGGAGCTTGGATATGATCTTCTCGACCGGTCGCTAACGTTACTTCAGTCGAGTGGAGGCCAATATCATTTCTGCTATATCCTCGGCTCAGATAATACCAAAAGATACAGTGCATATATGGTCGGATGGCTCTCTGTTTTGGCTTGGTGGATTGTGACGTACGTTCGTGGAGTTTGCTAATCATGATGGTGCCTCCAGAGCTGATACAAGTACAAGGTGCTCCGGAATCTCCCTAGCGACACTTGTCCTCAATGGAATTGTACACTTTTGTGTCCCGTGGTATACAGCAAATCAGTGGCAGACGTACCTCACATACGCTGCTGTTTCTGTTGTGACTAGTACGTGGGCCCAGGGGTGCCCCCCTCCTTCAATCTACTCTCACTGAAAACTACGTTCGACCAGGCCTCCCCGTATTTCTAGTCCCCAAGAGGATCTCATGGGTGATGCAGATTGCCCTGTATCTCACACTCTCTGGGTATTTGATTTTTTTCATTGCTCCATTGATCATGCACGGCAACGTGCAGCCTCAGTCCTTTATCCTGGAGTCCGGTCAAGGCAATAGTGGCTGGAATGAAAGCACGGCGTGGTTGTTAGCAATCAGCAATTCCATGTATGCATTTGGGGGCACTGACGGCGGTAGGTTCTGTGGCCCTCAGTCTCTTGAATAATGCTTACAGCTCATTTCTATAGTGATTCATATCTCTGAAGAGATGCCACGACCGGGTAAGCGCGTGCCACAAGTCATGATCGTGACGATGATTATTGGGATTGTTACGTCCTTGTCGCTATTCGTCATGCTCATAATATTTATCGACGATATGGATGCCATTCGAGAAGCACCCTTACCCAGCCTGGAGCTGGTCTACCAAATGTTAGTAGGTGGACAATTGCCGCGAGTCTTCCTTCTAACCTGGAGAATGCAGAACCAGAAATAGGAACGTGACCCTGGGATTATTCATCCTTCTGTTGATTATATACATGTGTAAATGTCCCACCGCTGTTTTCCTTTTGCGTATCGCTAATGAGATAAAATTTTCAAGCGTGTTTGCCGTCTCAGTGGGTTGGAAGCGGTCGAATCGCGTGGGCATTTGCTCGTGATGTGTGTGGATGCCATGAGGCCAAAGTCGTTCCCTCTTCTTTCACATTGCGTGGCTGACTCTCTCTTGAAGAATGGAACCCCTTTTTCTGCCTTCTTTGCCCAGGTTAGCACCAGCTTCGACTTCCCTGTTCGCACAACCGTCGCAGCTGTCATCTTCAGCTGCCTGTATGGTCTCCTCTACCTCGCCTCAACGACTGCCTTCAACTCGATCATCACGTCAGCTGTTCTGTTTCTCAACATCACATACACTGTCCCGCAAGCAATTCTCTTAGTCCGTGGCAGATCACTTCTGCCGCAGAGGTACCTGAAACTGAATTTCATTGGCTACATGTGTAATGCTTTCTCAGTCTTGTGGATTGTCCTGCTTGCTGTTCTGATATGCATGCCTCCAAATCTCCCCGTCACCACCGGATCGATGAACTATATCTGTATTATTTTAATTGCGGTCTTTCTTCTTATCAATCTCCTGTGGTTCGCTATAGGACGGAAAAACTTCGAGGGCCCATATATTGACTGGAATCTGTTGAGGCCTAGCTGAAGAGTGGAGTAATTATCTGGTGGCCGCTTCAGCTCATTGGTAGGGGCTGCTAGGGAATTGACCTGATCTGGAAACTCTGTGCTATTCAATACTATACACGAACAATGCGGTCACTAGTTGTTTTGCCAAGACACTTCCTGCTCGGGGCTGTAGGTAGTCTTCAGGGTGGAGACTCAATACCAGTCTCAACACGCCTCCCCTCGTGTGCTCCTCCCTGCCACGATCATACAACATAGCGCTATGATAGATTCACCGCATATCCCCACATGAATGCAATGAGATTCAAAGGTCTTATATGCAGGTTAACACCTCCAAACAGAGGATCGGCATCCTCTTACAAATGCGCCCATCGTCCAAAATACTACCACTGACTAGCAATAGCCTCCTCCTGATCCAGCTCTGTGTCAAATTATGTTCTATCCCTGTCTCCCGATTGACCCAGATTGTGAAATCTAACTAAATCCATATTATGTCCTTATATTTTTGCTAATGTTCCAGGAGGGGGATTCGCACCCAGAACACCAAGTTCTTCCATAACCACGTTGGCGGCAAGGGCACCTTGCTCGACGGCACCTTCGATGAAAGATCTCCATCCGTGTGCCCAGTCGGCGCTAGCCATGAGGACATTCCCATGGCGCTTCTGCAGCTCAGCGAGGTACTTTGTGAGAAAGCCAGCGGGATACCAGGCGGCCCCGGCTTTCGCATAAGGGTCGCTGACCCAGTCGTGGAATACGACCTTCTTGATATTCATGGGGTGGAATCGTTGTAGGGCAGTCTCCAGCCGCTCTGGTTCCTTAAGAGGGTCGAGGGCACCGCGATTGTCACCGGCAAACGAGGTGATGCGTGTCGACCTGCCGCCGGCGCAGAAACCATCGCCGTAGATGTAGAGAAAGTCTCCGGGCCAGGTGCATCCCCTGAGGCCACGAAGGTCACCCTCAGCTTCCGCATGGATCTTAGTAAGGTAGCAGACCTGGTTGATTTCGAGGGCCTCCCGGCGGAGAGGTGAGAGAGGAGGGTCAAATGAGATCGTGGGAAGGACAGCGATCGGGATAGTATTGATGACGCGCTGACCACGATAAATTTTGCCACTGACTGTGGTGAGGGACACCATGCCGTCATTCTCTCTGATCGACTTGATCGGAGTTTCGAATGCGTACTGAAGACCATGTTTGACTGCATCGTCAAAGATACGACGGGCGAGTGTGGACTGGCCCCCGCGAATCTTGTAGAGAGTCCAGATATCTTCGAAGGTCTCGGGGCTGTAGCCCTGGAGAGCCTGCGAACGAATCATCTCTAGGAAGCTAATATTCTCGACCGAGCCACCGCCACAATGAGGAACCAGAGACTCGATCAAGGCTAGCTCATCGGCTGTGAGGAGATGCCGGATTTGGTCGATACGAACACGGCACGATAGCTGGTCGACTGCTTTGATCTGGTCGAAAGAGACACGGACGTTTCCGAGAGACGAGTGAGGTAGTGGGCAGATGCCTCGTCCCTCATTACCGTCAATGTTGATAAAAATTCGCCAGGCTCGGGCTGTCATCTCCGCAGCCTCCTGAAGGCTGAACTTGCGCGATCCTGAGCCGGTATCGAGAGTGAAGTAGGAGCATCCGCCATCCTCAGTACGCGTCGTCATCACTTGGTCTTGGAGGCCGTAACGCTGCATCTCTGCGAACAGACGGCCATGAACATGCGAAACCCAGGTACCGCCCATCTCATATGTCGTTCCATCGACTTCCGCACTCCAAGTTCGACCACCTATACGATCACGGGCTTCAACAAGCAAAGTTTTCTTCCCTAAGGAGTATTAGGGGAATTATTCTGCTATTATCTGAATGACTGTCACTCACCAACCTTTACCAGATCTCGAGCAGCAACTAATCCAGCGTAGCCTGCACCAAGAACGATGGCCTCCCAGACACTATCTTCATCGACGGAGCGAACTTTCCTGTGGGGTTGAATGACAGCATAAGTATTAAGACCCCCGACTAGACCGTCTCTCTTTGTGTAGACATGGCCGTCTTTGGAGAGCTTGGCTTCATAGGTGGACATTGCGGCTATACGACAAAATGCAGATGATGGATGAAATGCTGAGGTAGTGCAGTAGTGTTTGTTTTGCGAACGAGTTCACTGCTTAATACCCAAAGAGTCAGTCCGGGAAGGAAGTTCTTTAGGGTGGGGTTGATTGGCGATAACCTAAAGGTTGGCTGAACTACCCAAATAGGCACAATCACGCACCACTGATAACCGCACACCTCCTCTTCTGCCGCCTGTCCACGTATTGCATCACCCTGCATACTCCCAAGAGTTCATTTTCCCATGTTCTGTCTACGTCCACTGAATCCTTAGGACAGTGCAGTTTTATGCATCTCTACGACTATTGCTTGAATTGCCTTACTAACGGAATCCCGAGTTCTTGGCTTTAGGTGAAAGCAACTGCAACGAAAGTGGAACCTCTTTATTTTGTTCCTGGGTTCGACGCAGATTTAGTCATTTTTTATCCTACACGTTAGCAGGTTGCGGCCAGTGGGAAGGAAGCGCAATGACTCCGATTACTTCAGGAAATTCTATACTGTATTATGATTCTGATTGCACTCCGTTAGAGGACATCGAGTTCAACAGGCCTCGACACAGATTCTCCGGGGCAAGGTGGTGGATCAACATCAGGGTGGCGTCATTGGCATCATGGGGAGGGGTGATGGTCTTGAGACGGGGAAAGAGCTTGCTCAGCAGGTATCGGGGGGTTTTGTCAATGAGTTCAATTCATACTAGCCATGATGGTGTTATAGTGTTCCACATGACCCAATTAGGAGGTATAGTGCTTCATGAAATACCCCTAGCTACTCCCACCCTCCTACGATTCCGTACAGAGCCTGGCAGAATTTCACAACCCCAGCTGTACCCCGACACGACAACTTTTATTAGAAATCGGCCTCGTGGACATATTCGTGATTAACAGTGCGGTCCCATATTTCGAAATTGGGATTGTAAATCAGCCCAGGCTGCAGACTGGGTACGGAGCTTCAGATTCTTAGCATTTAGTAAGGACGGTCAAGTCCCTTTACGCGAGTTGTCTTATGAATAGCATGCCAGATATGATCCAGCTGCTGAGTGGCCATAGTACATTTACATAACATGATAAACTGTGTATAATACGATATCACAAGCTTCTTTAGATGGGAAGGACAGGTACTATTACTCCCGATATTTCGAGGTATATCCAATAGTGCGACCTCATAAGGCGGTGTTGTTCCTGAACTTGATTGCATAAACAGGCAGGAGTTCGCTTGACCAGTCACAAGCTACCTGACTATTTTGTGAGATAAGGCCCCCAAGGAGATGTTTCGTTGTCATGGAACCACCTCTTCTCATCCTCAGAGCCGGTAGGAGGAATCGTGAAACCATCGATATGCAGAAATTCGCGCTCGAGCTCCTCACCACTGACCTCCCATTTGTAACCTTTGTCTGCAATGTGCGGCTTCAAGGTCTCGTGGACGGTATTCATAAAGCGAGTCCTCTCCGGACTCTCGCCAGGAGGAAAGTGCCTGGCGATATGGCTAAATACAAGCCTAATGAAAGGCTTCACACCTTCCGTCGACTACCCGAGTGGATACTATCAGCAAACTGAAGATTACCGTGAACTTCGTATACTTACACATGAAACTCCGCCTCGGTACATAGTGCCAGCAGGCATCTCCATGAATAAGACAACAACATAGAAGGGTGGGATTCCAGCACGCGTATATATCGATGTAATCGCCTCTGAAAGTTCCTCTCTGTGACTGGGTTCGGTGAATGTCCCAGTCGGGTGGTAGATTCTCCAAGCCGGCATAGCGAGATTGATTTGACGTAGACAGAAGTATGTAACAGAGACTGTTGTACGAGTTCCAAAACTGGGAGGTACTCTGATAGCGAGTCCGGAGGTACTCCGGAATATAAATATCTCTCACTTCTTTGCGAAAAAAAAGAGAAGATTGATTGTCATTTAGCAACTGATGATTAGTGATCGATATCACTTACGTATGCCTCCGCACGATTAGTGATCAAGTCTGAGACCCAGGGCGGATCTAAGTACAGAGGATTCCAACGACTGACAGCTATTGCCTGCCATGTATCCACTGCCCATATAATTAGGTAGAACTAACTGACCCTACACTACGCTTGACGACACAGCTTTCAACATCCGAAGTCCGAAATCGGCGGTCAAGATTGATCATGAATATGCCCCATCATCCTTAAAAAATTTAGATGACTCTCAGTCCTTGCAACCGTTCAGATTAAGCGGTATTATACGCAGTATTTCAGACGCAGGCAGTATAAAACGTGGTTATTTCCAGACCATATTGTCAAGGCGCTAATGTGCAATGGGTTACAAAATTCATTCTATGAAGTCATACAACGCACATCCTTGTGTACTGTCCCGTTAACTATCAGTCCTGTGTAATCGAGATATAGTGGCGGACGGCACCCGTCGTACATCCTTACGATTGGGTTATTCGTCATCCTCAATATTTCCACTGCGCTCATGGATAATTTCGCAGGGCTTCCGGTGCTCGGGTTCCTCGAAGGATCCTTCGGCAGCCCCTTTTTAGGGACGGGAGGCGCCAGCCTTGGTTGACGTCTATAGTACCCTCAAGCTTCCTTACGGCCTGACCATTGGGTCGGAATTTGTGACCCCTGGATCGGCACTGGGCCCAGTAATCTGTGGATTTAGCTTGCCCGCAATGAGTTGGCGGTGGTCGCTGTGGGAGATTGTCTGAATGACTGGATAGTTTATTAGGTCATGCTCTTTTTGCTGCCGGAAACGTCGGCAGATACTATCCTCTCTCTCTTCGGCTTTCCAGTTTAGAACTATGAGATGCAAACAGTAAAATGCCTTATAATTAACGGAAAATGTGCAAATCATAGTCTGTAGTTTTCTTTCCGATACACAAACAAAATATTTGATAGATTTTTCTATTAACTCCAGATATTCAATAGACAATTTTACTGAAATATTCCCAGACTGCAGTCATCCAAGTAGATTGCACAGTGGTGCAAGGTTATATATAACATACACACAAAGACATCCTAAATCTATGCACAGCTGTAGGCGATCGGTTGCGTAGGCGGATCTTGAAATAAGTTGCGAGGTAGCTGGGGTAGATGCAGAATTTATCTCATCCAGTGCAGCTGAATATTATCCGCAGCTCGTACCTCACAAGATAGCTGGGAGGATATTGGGGAAGTTATTAATAACTTTACAATGGCAGCCAGGAATGCCATGTCGGCAGGGTTTGATGGAGTAAAGATCCACGGAGAAAACAGATGACTAGTTGATTATTTTGTATATTAAATGCTGTTAACAAAAGTGGCAGTATAGAAAATCACAAGTGATTTTTTATTAAAAAAAAGTTCATCAGTCCTGTTATGCAAGCCACCAGTGCGGAGCATACAGCGATTCTATAAAGCCCATAGGGCATTAATTAGAGTATGGCCAATTATAGCAATGGCAAGCTGATAGAGTAATTCAGACATTTAGCGAGGAAGACTGCCGAATTCAAACTGGCTTATATGCATCTCATTAAAGGGCCCGTTGCTGGGGTGGTGAACTTAGCTATAGACTACAACAAGAATCTATACACCTTTGAGGCATATTCGAGCGAGCTTGGTGATCGTAGCAGAGATTACAATAGTGAGTCTGCATGCTATAGGCAAGGGAACAGCCAGGGAATATGCGGCCAATCTTGAAAGTAGCTGAAGACGGACGGAAAGGGTCACAATGAATGCGCTAGGGGTTGCATCACCAGGGCGGATGGTCATACGAGTCTTTCTATTATTCTGACGGAAGATGCTAGGAGGCATGGAGAACCACAATATTTTTTTGTTTGTCTTGTGAGCCTTTTTACCTAAATTTCCATTCTACTTTGTCTTATTTCCAGTGGGCTTCAGTTACTTAACATGCTTGACGCTGACCATTTGTATGGTCTGTGGGAGAGAGCTGTACAAATGCAGAAGATGTTGAGTCATCTAAAGCACCATTATCGAGGAAAGCCTAAGATTTGCTAATGCACCGCTGGTGGAACTCTCAAGCAGGAGAGTCACAGAACAGACTATAAAAGTTAGCCGGGCTATCTACATGTCCTGGAATAGCCGAAGCTTGTAGAATTACGAGGGCTATAGAATACTTAGTAGCCCCATTTTGGTTCCGGTTTGAAGAAGCTCCTTTGCCCATGTCTAGGTTAACACTTTTCTCGGCTTTTTGAACCTAGTTGTCTGAGTGACTATTGCCAACCTAGATTATCTCAAGAGTAGTTTTAAGACTCGTTCGTATCCACCAAAGGTTGCTAATAACATTGGTGTTCGTCCGAAAACATCAGTTGAGTCAAGTTCAATGTCATCTTGCTGCGTGAGGATTTGTACCACCCCTTCGCAGCCAGCTGCTGCCGCCCACGACAGCGGCGTCAGATCCTGGTGATCCTTGGAGTTAATATCGACATCGCCGTGCTGTACCAGGAGCTTCACAATCCCTTCGTAACCGTTTCCCGCCGCATAGGATAGTGGTGTCCGACCAGAGTTATCAATGAGGTTAGTCTGTACGTCTCCTCGCTGGATCAACATCCTCACAACTCCCTCATATCCTCGCTCGGCCGCCCAAGATAATGGTGTCTGGTTAGCGCAATCCGGAAAGTCCACCTCAACGTCGTGTCGCGCTAGGAGGAGCTTTACCACCTCTTCAAATCCATTACCAGCTGCGTGAGACAGTGGTGTTCTGCTGCGATGATCCCTAGAATCGGCCTCAACGTCATGTCGTTCCAATAAAAGCTTCACAATGGCTTGGTGTCCGTTGCCAGCCGCATATGAAAGGGGTGTTCGGCTTAGAAGATCCTTCAAGTCTGGTGCTACACCATCATGCCACAGCAGCTGTTTCACGACTGCTTCATGTCCATTCGCAGCTGCATAGGAGAGTGGTGTACGCCCAAAATGATCCGGCATATTCACCACAACACTGTCTTTGCCTACCAGCTCCCGTACAACGACTTCGTTTCCTCTCATTGCCGCGTGTAATAGGGGGGTACGGCCACTCTTGTCAACTGAATCCATCTGAATGCCCTTTTTAGACAGCAGAGGCATAATTAAGTCGGTCCCCCTCTAATATGAGCAGGTGTAGTATATTGTTTCCCAGCTCATCCCGACGTAAAGTATGTCGAGAGGTCACTAACCAAGAGACTTTAGGGTTAGCGCGTAAGAAATTCAGTAAATCGTAGGGATCACTGTATGATAATACGTGCAGGATGAGCTCATTAGGAAGCCAAGCCCGATATTCTTGCTGCATAACCCTCTTTTATAGACGTAGCGCGCCATATCAAAAAACAAGAAACCTGTGAAGATTGTGGTCATTTAAATACCCACATCTATTTGCCCTAAGCTGATATTTATTCCGTTCTGGTTCGGATTAAACGGAGCTACTTAATTATCTCAATATTATCTGCCTTGCGTAAGCTCTGCTGTGCTTCCTTGATTACTGATACTGCCGCGGCTCAATGTAATCAGTAAATAATTGCTCCACTGAACTAAGTGGAACCTCAGGATTTCAGGGGCTTACTTCAAATAAGATTAATAAAAATAGAAAATGTATAAAAATAGATATCTAAAAGAGTGGAAGCAAAGATTAAAAATAAAGATAGAAGAGACGCGCAAAAGCAAGCGTTTGGAGGAGCGGAAGCAAAGATTGAAATAGAGGTGAAAGAGGCACGCAAAAGCCAGGGTTGACTAGTAGTATAATCATCCCGGCCAAGGAGAATCGATATGATAGGAAAGTAATGATAGTGTGATAGCTGGAAATGGTATTTTATATTATCATTCTACTGATTACTCACTAAGGTTGGTCTCTTACTTCTCATCCAGTTGATTTATACCTCAACAGCATGAAACCGTCTCAATCACAGCATAGATAGCGTTGACAACTAGGTAATTCTCTCAGATCCATGAAAACTATCTATCAGCATTTCTATCCAATAATAGAGCAAATATACTAACGACAACACAAAGGATATATCGTAGTGTTTAGAAAGACATCGTGACTGTACTAGCATTATATATCATGCTCATGTGACTGGGAGGTAGCAATGGAGACAAAGCAGACGTGAATTCAAGATTACTTATGCATGTTGCATTGCTATCCTGGGACTTGCCAAAAGCCTTGAATAGAATCTGCTCAGAAACCACAGAGAAAGGTTAGAGCTGACAGTTAAACACGCATCGTGGGAACAGGGAAATTGCCGGGAACTGCCCATTCAAACACATGAAGCACCAACTTGCAAAGATCTCATGAAGATCCCATAAAAGCCTCCGGAAATTTAAACTATACAGCCAATGGAGATACCCGCGGAAAGGCACGCTTTGGATATTTGGAGGCGCCTACAAGAAGACTTGCGTATCCGCAGTAGCCATAGACCGAATCCCACGTCCTTCCCTTGAACCACCATCACACCATGGTTTATATCATGAAAATCTACGTTGACGGTGGCTGTAGAGCCAACGGCCAGCCAGGCTCGATCGGGGCTGCGGCCGCTGCTTTCAAGAGCGCGTCCGGTGTATTTCATGGCGAGACAAAAGAAGAATTACCTTCATTTCCTGCCCCGACAAATCAACGAGCCGAGATCACATCCATTATCCTTGGTCTAAGGATGGCTCTGGATAAATATGACCATCTATATTCGGAGCCTCGGCTGGATGTCACGATATACTCCGACTCGACATATGCAGTTAACTGTATGGAGAAGTGGATCTACAAGTGGATCAGTAACGGATGGTTGAATCGTAAAGGAATTGAGGTAGCAAATCGAGATCTCCTTGAGAAAGCAGCGGTTCTCGATGGCCGGCTTAAGGAGAAGGGAGATGTGCAATATGTATGGATTCCAAGAGAGGTGAATCATTATGTGGATAAGCTGTGCAATGACTTGATGGACACTATATGTTTAGTTGAAAGGCTGTGCAGCAGCCTGAAGAACGCGAGGTGTGATGTGTAAAGCTCCTCTTTTGATGACGGCTAGCAGACAGCCTGGAAGTCCGTGTCTAGGAACAAACTCAAAGAAGTGTTTCGTTTATGTTCGAGCAATCCGCATTCTGAATGATTGATAGTAGACCGATTTTCCTCCAAGACTTCATGAATTTACCTCTTACCGCATTTGTTGCCTCTTTTGGTAAAGCAAGCAAAAAAGATATTGTCGACACGAAGGGCGGAATGAGTTTCAGGCGTATACTTCCCTGACAAAACCCGGTGTATACTTACGGAAAAGATTTCTTATAATCTTGAGTAACATTACTTTATCATCATGATGATGACAATTTTGTAACCAGGAAGATGGTGAGAAACTAGCGCCTTACGTCGATCAAGGGGGCTATATAATTTTTGCTTCTTTCAAATTGGCCGATCTTCCGAGTCGTGAAGCGTCATCCTGGTGATGATCATGGCATTCCTTATCTATTTACATATTTGATCAACTATCTGCTACTGTAAGTATGATACCTTGGGGTATACATGGAAATACAGTGTAATCACCATGGGCCACTCCAAACGTTCCGGTCCGTCGACGACCCGCCGGATAACTACTGAGTACCTTGGATGATATCCTCATTCCTTTGACCCTTTCCTTTCATCGTATGCTACTTGCTGTAATATAGTTTTATACATATTTACAATGCTCAAGAGTATCCTAATTTGGATAAATCTGATGAGAAATCCAAGGAGAGCCACTCCCTAGCATGGAGATCATATACAGCCATAAACACAACGAAGTTGAAAATAATCACATTGAAGACATACAAAAACCAACTCAATGACAAATCCTCGATCTTTCAATACTTGACACTTATCCGAAATAAAGCCTTGTCATGTATATAACCGCTTTCATCCGCCCACTTGCGTCATTCCCAGCGATCATGTTTACTTTTTCTCCGCTTACCCTCGCATAATGACCAGTTGCTTGCTTGCTTGCTTGCTGCTTGCTGCTTGCTGCTTGCTTGAAAGAATCGTCACCGCTCCGGTGGAAGGGTTCTCTTGCAGCCACCCTGCCTACCGGAAGTATCTGGCGATTTGTCAGCTGACCATCAACCAGAAACAGGGCAATCCATGCATTGCATCGATCATTTTCTTGGCATGTCGGGTCAGGGTTACTTGGGATTGAAGATCCTGGTAAACTCTGTTGATACGGAATACACGGGATTCGAATTTGTTGGTTGATGTTTTTTATTTTTCTCATGGTTAGTTAATACATACAACAGCGGAGTAGTATTTCATTCCTAGCTCTTATCATGCCATTTATACAGAGTAGCATGACCGCATAACCCGCCACAGTAACATATAATAAACATAATATAAGACTGACAACAAAACAAAAAAAAGCCACTCAACGCACCCCTCCCAAGAAAGTAACCAAGACCGAACCCACAGATACTCCCACTCATTAGGTTTATATGTTATGTATGTATTTACCGACCGGAACCACCAAACTCTGAACAAAAGCAAAAACAAGAACAAAACAAAGAAAGCAAAAACTCAGATGATAAATGTGGACATTTCTTTTTCATGTATGGCGACCCAACAGGCCGGAACCGAATAGGAGTTCATCCTTGTAAGAAAAAGAAATGAAAACAAGATGTGCCAGTGGGCTGGGTTTGAATTTGCTTCTTTCTGACTCATTCCTTTTGTGCATGCATGTTTGCGTAGTTGCCTTCTTGGCGGGTTATTAGGCAGCCTACGTTTGTTATTTACATAGGGTTGTACGGAGTATTTACTGGTATGTTGGGTCGGTGTATTGTGTTTTTTTACTGGTTTGGTTTTGTTATGTTTGTTGTCTTTCTTATTTAGGATGTAAGTAACTATATTGAGGGTAAATATAGCCAGGTAGATGAGGTGAGCGAGCGGTTTGTTTGCTTATGTGCTAGTAAGGATTCAGTGGTGGCAAGAGATGATGATGGAAATGGGCTCGAAGGTACTTTGCATTACGTATTCTTTCATATTGTGAGGACATAGAATATCAAAGAGCAACATAGTATGGAGAACTGCGTAAGTACTATCTATTGCAACTGTAATCTATCTTTCAACTCTACAGCTTAGATTCGTCGAAAAGATTGTCGCTATCTTGATTCATCACCATGATCGATCATCCTTCTTAATAATGCTGCCCACTTTCTACTCATATTCCTCACTGTACATGTCCACCTTGTACATTGCCTCATATGGGTTGACCTCATATTTTCCAGCAGGATCTGCCAAGTCATCTCGACGGCGATAGACTTCGTCTTGGAATGCCTCCGGGCTCCGGAAGCCAGCGTCTGATATTCTCTCGTTGCTTTCTGCCACATACAAGCGACAATTTTGAGGCACACCACTTGCGAGTCGGCTAATACCCGGGCTCGTAATAAGTACCTTGAACACCGTTGCAATGTCCGGATCAGTCGTTAGGTTGAACAACTGCTGAACAACATACTCCATCTCTTCATGCCATTCTCGCACCTCGAAAAGCGATGCACCGTCGATGATGCAGAATAGAGCAGCGGAGGGGTTTTGGACCAGCATTTCCCTAAATGTCTCACACAGAGAGGGAAGATCATTTTGATACAACGCTTCTTCTCTCCGCCCAATGGTCAGAAAAAGGAGATCATAATTGTCATCCCTATCTAGAAGCAGTTGTATGATAAGCGATTTGACAAGACCTACCGGCCCTGCCATGGGCTCCCCGGCCAGATTGTGCAGTCCACAGAAGAAGAACAGAACCTGGGCCTGCGGTTGCTGTAGTAGCTCATTGGCAAGTACGCAACAAAGGAGACTGAATGGAGAACATCTCGCCATTGCATAATTGTCACAGTTTCCGTCGACGTGGAGCATGTCTGGCTGGTCAGACCGGATCCAATCTTGAAATTGTGGCATACGGAGAAGTTGTTGAGCGTGGGTTTGAGCAGCCATATCAATATCTTGTCCATCACGACCCGTATCATCGAGGTCTTGAATAAGCTGCTGCCGCACGTCCGGCTCATTCAGGCGAAGGAAGAAGTAGAGGTCACTTCTGGGATATCCTTGGCGCATAATCTGCCACTGCCGATTCTCTCGTTGTATGTTCTCCCGGTTAATACGCCCTGAAGTACAAGGTCAATGTCTGACTTGAATATACGTAGCACTAAGAACCTACACTGCGCTTTCTGCAACTCATTTTGAAGGACCTGCTCCATCTGCTCCGCGACAATGCCCCATGGTTTCAACCGCCTTTCCAGTCGATTTATGCCCTCGCGCATGTCATTTCGCAAATCTGAATTTTGCTGAATCACTTTTTTCTGCCCTGTTGCCAGATCGTCCACGATCGGCTTTATATAAACGACTCGTTGGTTTGTATCCACTTGCAGCCGATCGCGCACGAATTGGAGGTGTTTGTCGAGCTGGGTCCTGGCTCGCGTGAAGCGTTGGTTGACGTGTCCAAGCGATTTGTCTGCATTTTTGACTCTCAGACCAGAGATAATCTTTCTCCCTGATCCAAACATGCATGTTAGTACAGGACTGGATTTGTGTCATCTCCGCTGGAGCTAAAAGCCGACGACACCTACACAGAGATACATCCACCAACGCTGCAATCATGCCTTGAATCCTGGCCAGGAGAGCGAGATAAAACTCGTACAGGTAGGATTTCAAACCCTCCTCATCCTGGAATAGAGAATGGTAGCGATCGGTCCAGAAGATAATTTCTGGAATTTCAGCAAAGAATGAAAGAATAACCTCCCGCTGTTCGCTTCTTCGCGCTGCCATCTACTTGGATCAGTATGCATGAAGCCAGCGACACAGAGCGTACTAACACCGAGTATGATCTTGAGCCCGCCACAAGCAATGCTAAAATACTTGTCATCCGGCAAAAGGTCCAACCAAGGGTTGAAGTCCTCTGCATGCTCACCGAGCTTGCGAAAGGCCCATCTCGCAGCCCCCTTCCAGCCAGTGGCGCTGTGCTTGTAATCTTTCTCGACCGCTTGGACGATACTAACCACCTCTTTCCAGCTGTGCGCGCCATATATATCAAACCTTACGCCCCCTTGGCCAGCATTATGCTCACTACTACTCTTTGTCTCGTTCGAATAGCATTGGATGACTTGGCAAAACTCATCTACCTCGTCGACACTAAAATAAAAGGGTCAGAACATGGTGGAATAGCAGCACCATATCGCCTCACTCTTCCTTAAGATCTTGCTGAGTGTCTGCGGGTTCGATCGGGGCTGACGGCTGTGGCTGGGTCTTGTGGGTAAGCGGTAACCGTAGTCGATGGCCATGTCCTCTAAGCCAGCTTTTTGCCATGTGAGTTTCTTGCTCCGGACTCATTCTAGGCATCAGAGATGGCTCCATTTTGCCTGCGGCTATGATGGTTTTACTGCCTTCCTCAGAGCTACTCTTGCCTTCGTTATCTGGCTCACCAGTATAGATATGTGGGCATCATTCGTCTTACGTCTAAAGGACCCCCGCGTGATCAGGCCAGGTCGGCTAGCACGCATAGTTCAGCCACAAAGACAGGTGCAGTCGAATCACTACCCTGCTGGCCTATAGGTGGGTGAATCCCCCACTCGTGGCATTTTCGCGCCGTCAATCACGTAGAGGGGATGCCGTAAACAAGACTTTCGGCCTGACATTTTCAGCCTTGTCGACTTTTGAGGGGCTGGATCTCTAAGTATCTACGGACTTCCCCGTACGAGAAAGTCAAACTGACTAGCAAGCATAGTCCAGCCCGCGGAGAAGTACGACAGCATTTTCTACTGCTATAGATAGGCTGACGTGCAGATGGCTCCTCCCATGCGGGTTTACAGGCGGGGAAGCCGTGCACTTGCCGGATTTCTCACGCTGTTATTTGTGCCAGATGCTATCTCCAGGTTGTTCAGCCAGCCACTCTCAGCTCCTCTAAATTTGGAGTGGTTGGATACTGTTTGTTTCATGCAATGACGGCACATAAAGAACGCCATCCACGAAGCTGAACGAATGTTGCATATTGGACACGGTCTCGCCATGTAGTTCATGCACGGTAGCCTGAGACTCCGACCCTAGGCAGGGATAGTTCGTATTGACCACAATCCTCAGCGTCTCATTTGCCAGATTTCATTTCCGGGGTTCCGAACTACAATAAGCTTCGTTGTGGGTTACATCTGCAGTGCTATGTCTTTCCTGGCTAGAGCGCGCGTCTATCAACTGTCTCAATGGAGAAGTGCTGAGCCTACAGGCATATAAAGCCACACTCAGAAGAGCGCTACACGAATCATGGTCTTTGGCCCTTCAGTGTGGTGTCTTCGCTTCGAATGAAAGTTCGCCAGTCGATCTGATCTACACTTGGAAATATCATCCCAGCATGGCGACCATCACTGAAGAGCCGGTAGTGGAGATCCCGGTCGATACCCCTACGAAGTTATTGAACCAGGACACCTCTCTAGAGTTGTTGAAAGAGTTGCAGGATCTTCGCGCTAGAATACAAAGCCTCGAAGAAAACCATGCTAAGATTCCCGAGCAAGCTGCAAACGATAAGGAAGATGACAACCACAGCCGTGATGGCTCTGCCTCCATCGATACGGAAGACGAAGAGTCCAGGCATTACCCATGTGATGATTCCGATGATGTTATCATGGATCTCCGTTACGTGAAATGGAATGAATTTAAGACCATGTATGCTGAGGAAAAACGTCATATCATCGATGTCTTGGAAGGCCCTGCGCAATACTGCTGGCAGCAAACCGAGAGAAGCATCCGCCGATTCGGAATCCTTGCCCTGATCAGGGCTGAGGAGAACGAAATGAAGCCAGAAGGAGATCCGAAGCCCAAAATAGATACCGGAGGCGCTGAAGATGATCTCCCTGAGCGTATTCGAATCAACTCCAGTCTTTTAGCGTCCATTCTGAGGGATATTGTTTCCAAGATTGACCAATCTGCCCCATTTGTCATCTTACGCCCATACAAAGTACTCGTCGGATACGAGGAGGAGATCCGCGAGCGCCATCGACAGCTTGCTGCTAAATGGAAAATAGAGAGTGGACATGAGGAGCTCGATGATGCTACACCTTTTGAACCAGGCAAAGAGCCTATTAATTCTCGTCAGGCCTTCCGCGCGCTCGACTGCCTTGTCAGTTTTATGGATCGTCATCTCAGTCCGGTAATCAGCCGCCATCGTGCTCTACTGAAAAATTTCACTCCAAGCCCATCGACAGTTGACCCAACAATCTCTTTCAGCAATTTATGGTATCTATTCCACCCAGGTATGCAAGTGGTTTGTTGGTTCACTCCGGAGCAAAGTGCACCACATGTCCAGCCAACCAATCGTCCAAGTATATGGAAAGTGCTGCAGGTTTCTGAGGGACGACCAGTCCTGGACTCCAGCTACTCCGGACGGGTTAACCATTTCATCATCCGACTTTATAAGATTGGATACGATGGAGAGCAATTCGGCGTGCTTTCACGAGACTTTTATCTTCCTCACTTCAGTGGAGAGCGCCCGATTCGGTCTTTGGGCATAGTCCCGACTCAGTTTGTGGGCGACTACCCAGCGCTGCGCAAAAGGTTATTGCAGCAAGGCGAGCTCTTTGCTACTTTCGCTACCCCACAACATCGTTTCTATTCGGGGTCCACCCTAACATGCCACATGGATGGCGCATCCTGCCCGGGAAGCTTTAACAGACGAACCGACTACATAAAGGGTAATATCATTGTTGATTTCAAAACAGCCCGCAACGAAGACCAGGAGTGGGTGCCCAGCTTGTCGATTCCCAGTACCATGGGAGGAACAGGAAGCGAAGTATCCGAATCTTTGTATATCCAAGTACTAGCAAACCGCGAGTCCAAGTATTGTATCCGATCGTCTTCCGAAACGATCTACGACGACGACTGGGTGGACGCAGAGCTAACCAAGGACTTCATCCGCGACGATGCCTTCCTGGCTCGGCAAGAGTCTGCCCCGGAACAGCAAGTAACGAGGAAGGAAGTCTGGAGCAACGATGAGCTTGTTATGATGCCCGACCGTGCTTGCGCATGGGATCTCCATCGCCGTCGCTGGGCACTTTGCGACCTCGAATGCATGCGTCCGGTTCCTACCGACGATGGCTGGAAAAACCTCAAATTGCGGCCGGGTCACAAGAGAATGCTCTACGCGCAGGTGAAGCGCCATTTTGCAGATAGAAAGTCGAAAGAGGACGGAGGAAGCCAACAAATTGATCCGGATGTGGTTAGAGGAAAAGGAGAAGGTCTTATTATCTTGCTCCACGGTGAGCCGGGTGTAGGCAAGACCTCGACTGCTGAATGTATGGCGGCTTGGCTTGAAAGACCACTGTATCCGATCACCTGCGGTGACTTGGGGACAAGCGCGGAAGTAGTGGAGGACAAGCTGAATCGTATATCCGCCCAGGCTGAGGCGTGGAATTGCGTCCTACTACTAGACGAAGCCGACGTCTTCCTTGCGGCGCGCAGCAAAACGGAGTTGGAAAGGAACGCAATTGTATCAGGTGAGCATATCCCCCTTCTACTCTATTTGACAGGGTCCTCCATCCTTACTGACATTGACGTTCCAAACGAAAAGTCTTCCTACGAGTACTAGAATACTACAAAGGCCTACTATTCCTGACCACCAACCGAGTAGGATCCTTCGACGAAGCCTTCGTCTCTCGCATCCACCTAGCTCTCTACTACCCGGGGCTCAACAAAGGCCAGAACCACGCCATCTGGGAGATGAATCTAGAAAAAGCCAAGTCTCGAAAGACATCACTAACCATCGACACCGGCCCCATCCTAGAGTGGGCTGACGCAAACTGGGAGCAGAACAGTAAATCCAGAACCCGCTGGAACGGGCGACAGATTCGCAACGGATGTCAAACCGCCATCGCGCTGGCGGAATTCGAGGCCGAGGAAACCTCCAAGCCCGTGTTTCTGCAGGTTAAGCACGTCCAGCAAGTTGCTGCTGCGTCCAAGGAATTCTATGACTATGTCTCGCGCGTCCTCGGTGCTGATATGGCGCATCGCGCCTTTGTTGAACGGTTACGGTCAGATGACTGGTTGCCTAATATGTCGGGTGACCGGGCTCTGCATAGATTCTCTTCTGGCTATAACCAGCAGTCTTTGAGGGCTTCTGAGGAGGTTATGTCGTCTCCGAGGAATCGGCGTCGTGGTGGTGGTCGTGCGAATGACCTTGTAGGTGGTGCGGGTGGAGGTGGAGGGTCTCCTCGAAATATAGGTGCTCAGCAGTGGCAAGTTGACAGACGTGATGACTTTGATGAAATGGCTATCTATCAGTCTCAGTCGAGGCATCAGATGCAGAAGATTCAGGAGTCTACTGGACGCGGCATGTCGGATGCGCACGGTCTGCCATACGATGATGAGGATGATTATCCTGATGATTTTGAGTAATGTGGTAGCTCGTTGACCGTGTTGTGAGTTTAGTGTCTAATTGCACGCGAAAAGTCTTTAGCAATTGAAGAAAACAAGTAACTATGCTCCAAAGGCTCTGACTATCGTTTACCAGATTTTCATCTTATAAATTACAAACACTAGATACTGGCTTCTCCTTATAGTCGAAAAACCCTCTAGTATACCCCTTCACGCATCAGACTTAACAAGAACCATATAAGAAACCCCTCCATGCACACCAAAGCTCCTGTAACCAACACTTCCACGGACAAAACTCATTGCAATTACTACCACCTCCCAACTCTACACCCCCAACCTCCTACTCACCCCCTCCGTCCCAGCCGCCTTCTCATAATCCACCGGCCTTCCCAAATCAACCCTCCTCCCAAACGCCCTCCTTATCACCCAATCCTTACTACTAATCTCCTCCTCAACCACCCCCTCCCCCAACGCCGGAATCCTATCCGACTCCAACCGCCGCAAAGGAACCTCATCTTCCGGCCTCGCAAAATACAACAGACTGTACCGCGTGAACCCCGCCTGCTGTCCCGGCGGCGCGACCACACGATGGATATTAGACCGAAACAGCCCATTCGTGAACTTCACCATCGCATCACCCAGATTGATTATAGCATGGCCGGGTAATGGACGCACGTACGTCCATTCTGCGTCCGCTCCGGGAGGGAGGACTTGTAGGCCTCCGAGGCGGTTGAAGAGGATGGTGACGCTGCCGAAGTCGGTGTGTTCGCCTAGTGTGGGGTTGTTCTGAGTAGCGGTAGGAGGGGCTTTAATGAAGCGGATTTGGTCCCCGCTTGGGGAGGTTAGGCGGTGGAGATTGGGGAGTGTGGAAGAGGAGGGGAGGGAGAGGCTGGTGCTTAGGATTGAGAGGAGGAGGGTTACGATGTTGTGGGAGGTTTGGATGAATGATGAGAGGAGGGGGCGGGAGTCTTGGAGGATTTGGGGGGATGGGAGGGGGGGTGTGAGGGTTAGGATGTCGTCTTTGGAGACCTATGTAGGTGAGTGTTAGTATGTGGTTGAAGTGTGTGGAGGAGGGTGTAGTGGGGATGGGGTCGGACATTGTAGAACTCATTCCCGTCTAGGTTGCCCTGTCTGTCTGCTATCATGGCGCCTTGCGCTTTGTATCCGTAGTAGGAGTTCTGGCTGGCGAGGTCGTATTTCTTCTTCTCGTCCAGGGGAAGGTCGAATAGGCGTTCGCCGACTGGGAAGAGCTTGTCTGCGTGGTTTAAGAGGTTGGTGCCCTCTTCGGTGTCGCGGAGGTCGATGTAGAAGAACCCGATGTCTTTGCAGGCTTGTAGGAGGTTGTGGGTTTCGGTGACATCGTGAGCTTGTAATTTGGAAAGTGAGAGGCGGAGGAGAGGGGCTGTAGGGACTGAGGAGGGGAATGGAGGTAGGATGGTTGGATCGGACATTTTGATTGATGTTGGATGCGCATTCTGGTGGAAATGTTCCATTATTGACCAAGTTGGTAGTATATATATATAGTTTGTGATATGCGGGGAAGACGTTTATGCCGAGGGATGATCGGCAACCATAATGTGATTTGTAAAAGAGGCGAACATTCAGACAAACAACATATATTGTATGATAATCATGCTCTCATTTTATCTGAGCGATACATCGTGCTCTATATTCTGATGCGAGGGCTTCAGTGCCGCATAGGTTGATGTTGTGGAGGCGTAGATTAACAAACAAGACCAGATGCGGCAACTTTGTATGTAATCCTAATTCTTAGCCATATAGAGGACACTTGTAGGATCTCCGATGCAGAAAACTGTTTCCAGATTATCAATTACTATAGTATCGTCACAATCAAGCTATTCGCTATGGCAATCAATTCGTAGGCGAGGCCTTGACTTAGCTTCATCAAGTCACAATTGGCTTTAAAGATGCTTCAAACTAATCAATCTTCTCTCATTGATAATCCTGTAACTTCATCAAATCATACAAATGGAAGAATTCACATGCGAATCTATTCCCGATGAATTGATGCTGAATGCAAGAGTGTACTATACATCTCCAACCAGCGGACCCAACCCAATCAGCATGTGATCTTATCAGCAACTCCGATAACCACCAATTTTCCAACACCAACACCCTCACCCCGTCACCACTACCACCAAACCACCACTCCATACCTCCCCAAATCCAATCCCCAACATATCCACCCCCCAATCATACAACCCGAAACAGCCATAAAATGACAACCCCCAAACCCCACATCGCCCACACCCTCCTCTCACGCGCACACTCCCCCGACACAGCGACCCAACTCTTCACCGAGCGCATAAAACAAAAGCCACTCTACGTGCGACCAACATCCCCAACACCCGCCGACAACCGCTCACGGCGTCGCCTCCACCGCCTGCGCAAGAAAGAATACTTCCTGCGCAAACAAAAGCCGCAGCCGCTTTCCGCGCGCCAGAAGCGCGCCTCGGGACTGTACGACCTCCCCAAGGAAGAATGCAAGTATGCGATTTTCCAGGAACTGCATGGCATGTGGGTGCGGTATATGCAGGATATGTTGGACTTGGGGGAGAAGAAATTCAAGCCGCCCATGACGCCGTTGTCGCATGGGAGTAAGCTCTCCAGTGCGGATTTTCATGGGGCGGAGGTGGAGGTGGTCAGGAGTCGGTGTGAGGGGAGGGTGGGGGTTAGGGGCATTGTGGTGAGGGATACGAAGTTTACGTTTGTGGTGGTTACGAGGGGGGATGAGGTTAAGAGTATGTTTTTTCCCCTTTCTTTTTGTTCTTTGCTATTGATGAGTGATGAAGTTTGGGTTGGGTGTGTTGCTAATGTGGTTCTTGGTTTAGCTATTCCTAAGGAGCAGACTATTTTCCGGTTTAGTGTGCCTTTGCCTCAGGCGGATGATGCTGATGCTGATGGGGCGGCGGTAACTGGGGAGGCGAGTGCTGATTCTGAGAAGAAGGAGGAGCTCGTGTTTGAGCTTCATGGCAGTCAGTTCCAGAATCGTCCGGTGGACAGAGCGAATAAGAAGTTCAAGTGGCGGAATGTGGATTATATCTAGGCCGCTGGGAGGGTGGAAGACTTTTATTGGAAATGATCGTTAGATCGCTTTATGGTGGACAGCGCGAGGGTTCGGCCAGGGAGACTATCCTGCAGAGCTTGGAACCCGAGTACAGTCTGACCATAGTCGTGGTAGACTACTCGAGGCTGACGCGCCAGGAGATGCACCATCGAGAGCACTGCCGTCTGCAGCACATCTGACAGGCCTCGCATCAAGCAGGCACGGGCCGCTACGGAGATTTTAATCCATATGGCGTTATGAGGGGGCAGCTCCTACAAAGACACGAGGTACTCAGCCTTCGCACCAGCATCTGATATTCGATGGAAGGATTGATGCTCCTCTCACGATGTGAACGAGTCTTGCTGTTGAGTGAGTCCTTGGAAGTGAATCAAGACTGATTGCCTTGCCAGTTCGGTCCAGCAGGATATCCCAAGGCTTTCGAAACGTGCCCTTGTGCATTAGAGGCCGAGACTTCTGATTTGGTTGCAACTACAAGTGTACGCGGAGATTGATTGAATTGTATAGTTGAAGAATGATTTCATTTGATTCCATGTTTGCAATTTAGCCATAGCATGATATTCAAGGCTGTGATAACCTCCAATAGAGTCCTTTACGTTGGACTGCGCTGCCTGGGTGTGCTGGAGAATCGACATTTGTAGAGTATTCTCGTAACGTTGTCAGGTAACAGCTCTACCAGCTGTTTCGAGGGTTGACTGCTGCATCAAGTCCGTATGCATTTCTGCTGGACCTGAGAGAGCGTACAAATGCAGTTTGCAGCGCTGCACAGCTCCCTCCGACATGGCGCTTCTACTCCACCGAGGAGAAAAGCAGCAATGGGATATGCCGCAAGCTGCGCGCGCAGCATGCGAAGCTCAGCTCAGAGACGATCAATAAGACCGAAGAGAACGTCGGGTATGGTTCACATCACATTCCACCCCATTCAATGCTGAAAGTCCTCACACTACTGGGATCCCCAGCATCCGATCCCTCGAGCTTCTTCTCAGCTCCCCCAATCATGAAACCCTTCTTCACACCAGTACCTAGTCGACCTCCCGCAACGATGCTCATCAAATCCAACTCTTCATCCCATTCAGCAGACACACTCAAGAAGTGGGAATGGAACCGTAAAGGATCACCAGGATAGGCAAGATACTGACACCCGAATCGCAACCCAGGGGACAGGTAGTATCCTTCAGAGTGAAGGTGAGCGAACAAAGGGTATGAGGAAGGCACGTCAGGAAGCGGTAGCTTTTGCTCAGCAGACCACTCATACGGAAGAGGCGGATAAGACGTAGCAGGCGTGACTCCCATAGCAGTGCCAAAGGGAGCAGCAGCAGCAGTGGCGGACGAAGAACGGCGCGACGACTGCTGGTCGTGTGCGAACAAGTCAACAACCGGGTCTTTAGCAGCAGCAGCCTCATTATTAACAGGGTCAGGCTGCTCCTCCTGCTGCTGCTTTTCAGCAGACTTTTTGGCCTTGGCGGCCTTCTTTTCTTCTATTTTCTTTAAAGCCTTCTCGCGTTGCTGCTCCTTCCGGTCGTGTTGTAGTCGCATAGCATGCTGGCCTTGAGATTCTAGCTCACGGAGATACTTCTTGCGATCCTCTTCCATGAGGGCTCGCATTCCGTCCTTTTGGACTTTTACCTCGTCTACAATGCATGCTACACCTTTCTCCACGAGCAACCGGGCCTCTTCCGGCATTAACTTCAAGGGCAAGCCCAGGAAGACATTCTGTTGTGGGATTTGAGGCAATGTGCCGCTTAAGACGCCGCAAATGTGATGCTCGCGTCTCACATACGTAACTGCATCAATTGAGAAGAGAAAGTAGCTACCCCCAATATACGAGATCGGAATAGGAAGGGTGGGTTCGATATCCATTTTTAGCGACTAAAGGGCAATTCAATTTATCAAGGGATCTGCTGCTGCGACTGAATATGAACGTTAGCGTTCAGATTCCAATGAATGGCATGGATGAAATGTAAAAGCGCAAGAAAATGCTATTCATTCTCGATACGTTTCTCAATCACATATGCTCGTTTTAATGAGATTATTTAATGAGCTTCAGGGGATTGACAGATTATAGTATTTGTATAATCATGCAAGCAGGGACAATTGCGCAGAAGGATAGGATCACTGCTTACCATCAATACAACTCAGCATTATAGAGTATCGAATTGAAGAATGAGGCTCGTGGACTTGGCCAGCAAATCCAGATTGTCGTTGAATGAGCGATGAGGATGGAAGCGAGAAAAAATATTCGGTGGGGTGGAAGCTCTTAAAGAGCTGCCCTGGAAGTACGCCTTTCCTAATAAAGCTAGTGGATTGTATGTGCTTAGTCATGAACGTGGGAGTTGATGCTCTTCGGCGATTGCTGGAAGCTACCACTAGATAATAAGAGTCGTATAATCATTATCTAAAGCTGTTCAAGTGGCTCTATTGCCACAAGTCAAAATGAGCTTCTTGTCCCTACTCTTCCTGGTGTTCTTTGCACCCTTTCTGCTACTCCTAGGTACCACGACTCGCCTATCTCTAATGACAGCTGCTGACAGCTCGAAGCATATCTAGGCTTCTCGAGATTCATCGCACCTCGTCTTCGGTCTCATTTCTCAGCATCACCTGCTGGACCGGGGCTTGACTCATACGGAAGACACTACCTCCGATCAATGGTCAACACTGGGTCCGCCATGTCCGAGCAGATTGAGCTGCAGAATATGTTGGACGGTTCGGATCACGAGGAGTGATTGTGGTCTGGTTTTGGCTATCCCAACCCATCGTGAAACTTAGAACTCGAGATCCGCCTTCTTTGGCATTGTACCCGTCACCGCTGCATCCTGCCCTTCCTTGTCTCCTTCAGCTGGCGGTAAGCTGAATGGCTTGATCTCGAACCTCTTCCGGCTCAGCGTGAAAGCCCAATCCTGTCCGATGTTCTGATCACTACCACCGCCACGTTCATGCAGTACTGGCAGACGATGGACTTTCAGCATGCCCTGTGGTGGTTCTTCCTGAGAAGTAGCGGCACCCGAGGTTGCGAGAGCGTCGGAGGAGTGCGGGAAGGGACACAACTCAACGACACCATCACTCAATAATTCCATCCATCGCACAAGTCCTGTGGCACGGGGGAAAAGAGATAATGGCAACGTGATCATTGCCGTCACCCGCGCACCCTGCGCGCTCATCAAAGCTCTGAGTGAGTGTAGGAACGGCAGAAGGTTGTCAGGCTGGCAGGAATCGGGCGGGTATATCGTGGGGTTCAGCAAGGAAGGAATGAGGATGCGGTGGACAGTATTCGGTGGACAAGAGGCAATTGCGGCTTGAAGTCGTTTATGAATCGACACGAACAAGGGCTCGTTCGATGGCGCAAGGGGTATATAGTTCACATTGGCGATGGAAGGATGGGTGAGACGTTTCGTGAGGTCAAATGCATGGCAGAATGCTGGTCGCTTGTCCACGTTCGGATCAGTGGCAGATTGGCTCTGATCTCCTGCGGGCGCTGCAGAACGTGTCTGTTAGCACACTGTAAAGTATCACAGCGATAATCCGACAAGACAGTATACCTCTTGAACCAGCAATCCCTGCTCCAAACTCGCCCAGACGCTCATATCGCCAAGCGATCTTCATGCGCTCTCCTTTCCGTTTATCTTGCTTATCATCAACAGCATCAGCCGGACCTAACAAGCCCGGAAGACTCCTTCCCCATTGTTCAGGCATTCCCACGACATGAATCTTTTGATCTTGCACCACACCTTCTGCCGCATAGTATCTTAGCAATGCACCCGCAAAATCCGTAGTCCCATTCTCCTCAATAAGTAGTGTCTTCCCTATGGGAAGACCTCCATGTCCAGCCAAAAGGTTATCCAGCGACGGAGTACCAGTGGAAGTAGTCGGCCGACCATCGTCGGGGGAGGGGCGAACGCCGGGAGTCAATTCTGGTGTCGCAGGAGGCTGTTGCGGCTGTGCGTTAGCATTAACAGCACCAGTGCGATCAGCGCCTGCCGAAAGACCAATATTTCTCTTGCGAAAAGACATCGTGTAAGTTGGTAGAATGATTGGAACGCAATGAACCGAACGGGAATACTTTGAAGATTTGCTGCGGGGCAGCTCCGGGAAAGTAAAAGCGGCGCCGCGCTAAAAGTCGAGCAAAAAAGCTGTCCGCCCTCGACTTCTTCGCTTTCACCTCTTTCTGGCGCTACCACGACCACCACGCCTCTTCTTACCAGCGCACGTCTTATCCCTCCCCCGATTACCGTCTTTCGCGTAAAAGCCGGTATCCTACACTACATTTTGCGATTCAATTGAACGCTCGAAGCCACCATCGCAACCATGTCCGACCCGTTACTCTTCGAAGACACCTTCACGATCACCGCGATCAACTCCCAGAAATATGACCGTGTTTCGCGTCTGAGCTGCAACTCGACCGACACCCTTTCGCATTTCACCCTCGATGTCAACTCCGAGCTTTACCCTTGCGTTGTTAACGAGTCGCTGAACATGGCTCTGGCCTCGACGCTTTCTCTGGATGGCAAGGACGACTCCGGTTCGAAGGGCTGGAGAGAGGTTGGAATGGGCGAGCAGACCTTGGCTAACGACTACGATTATGTCTGCCACGGCAAGGTTTACCGCTTCGAGGAGGGTTCCAGCCAGGGTAACATGTAAGATTTTCCCATGTGTCGCAGATCGCGCCCTGCTGCGGACTTATCTACCGTTCTCTGTGCAACAGCTAACTAAATTCGCGTCTAGGGCCGTTTTCATCTCTTTCGGTGGTCTTTTGCTTTACCTCGAAGGTCCTTACAAGAAGCTGGCACCCTTGAGGATCGACTATGTGTATCTGCTCCTGAAGAAATAGACAAAAAAGAACTTTCACGACCATCACATATAGTGTTCAGAAGGTCTGAGGCGTTGGCCCGTTCTGTCTCGGATAGTCAGAAAAGTCTTTTGCATGCTTGGGGTACTTTGATTGCAGCGCCGGCGTTTGATTGGTGATAGGGTATATCAAATAGAACATTAAATCTTGCTTCACAACACATTTCTGATTCCATATATGCGAGTCAGCTGTAGCTTATACCGTCACGTGTGATGCGGTCGGGAACTCCAAGCGCCGATGCATCCGTGCGATGATTTCAAGATAGTCCGGCTCGTTCTCCGGTGTCAAAATACCGTGTCGGACGAAAAAGTCGATCAAGACAACGGCACAGTTGGGCTTGAACTCCCCATTAGCCAATGCCTGCTTCGTCTCTTCGATAGTGAAAAGCTTGAACTCTTCGACTTCGGTGTCGCACGGCTTGGGGATAATATCAGCCCCGACCTTGACATCGAAGATATACTCGACCTCCGGCTGTACCAGGTCCGTTTCACCTCCAGCCTTTGCACTCCGGACATACGTGTACGTGACACACCCGGCCGGAGTGGCATTAGCCCTGACAACGTCCTCCGGCAGAGAGGCTTCCTCCATCGCCTCACGGACAAGACATTCAAACGGGTGCTCCGTGGTGCTCATACCGCCCGCCACGGAGTTATCAAGCATACCGGGGTATGTCTGCTTCGTTCTCGAACGCCTGGGTACCCAGATACGTAGTCCATTCTCGTCCTCCACGTAAACGGTCGAGTGTACGCCGTACGAAACGACACCGAATAGCGGGGTAGCAGATCGTTCCATCTCCAGGAGAAATTTACCTCCTGGTCCATAGATAGGATACATCTCATTGCGCCATCCTTTGAGGATGTCAAATGTTCCTAGCTCCACTGCCTTATTCAACGTCTTGGCCATAATCTCGCTGCGCTGTTGAGGAGTCGCATCGGCCGGAGCAAGGAGGGTGACGCTCCGGTTGCCGGAGTCAATTGCCCACCATTCCGAGGGCAGGTTGAACCGCTCTACTGTCGAGTTCAGAATATATCCGAGAGTAGCATCGCAGCTGGCGACCTTGAAAACATGGTAGTTCTTCAAATGTTCAAGATAGGATGCGGGGCTATCTTGGTAGTACGGAAATCTGCCATGCGGATCTGACGATTAGAATCCAAGCGATCGGTACGGAGGAAGGAGAAATAATTACCTATCGCACTCAATAACCAATTCAAGATTTGACTTGCCCATGATGCCAAAACAATGTTCAAAAAAAAGACGTATATACACAAGCCCAGAAATCTAGTGAGTGACAAACACTAACAACAATCACAAAGTCAGCCGCGGGGATGCCCCCCCTACCAACGGGATGTTCTTCAACTAGCCTAGAGCGCGGCGGGCGGGAAGGGAACCCTTATCGATAAGGGCAATAGCCAGAAGACGGGTATTTCGTCACCGAGTCTTTCTTTGAGATTCCATCATGGAACGCGCCAGGAAATTCTTCAAAAGGCTGGCCTAGCTAGCTCACTTTCTCCACCTCCCGGAGAAGCTCCAAAGAAACAACTCTTTTAAGCCATGCGTCGCAATTCCCTCCGATCTGTTCTAGTCCAGCTATAACAATACACCATTAAGATTCAAACCACTCCAACCACATCGAGATCCGATCTACATGCTCTATACAATACAACACTCCTAGTTCGTCATCATCATCATTAATTGCCCACCATGTTCTCCGTCATCATACCAGACCATCCGTGCCTCACAGACATCGTCGCCGTCGAAACACAACCAAACGGCCAAACCACAAAATTCGCCTTCAATTTCCCCCTCCCACCGAAACTCACCGAACTCGTCGTCTTCTTCCTCCCCGGCACTGTCCTCCCGCCCGATACCGCCGCTGCGATTTACATTCAATTCCCTGATCCGAACAATAATGCACCTCAGTTCAAGTTTATCGGAGCGCTAGCGAATGAGAGACCCTCTGCGATTCTTAAAGTCCAGGCGCCGCAAATCCCGGGATTACAAAATGGCAATGCGATGGCCGGCGCAGCACCAATGGTGACGTTGGGGATCTCGCTTGAACCCGTTCAGGCTGTTGCACCGCAGGTTGCTGCGCTGGAGGCGGAGCAAGCTGGTGGTGGCGCGGGGCAGTCGCTGGAGCTGGTACGACATAACCGCCAGCAGAAGGAGATTACTACGAAGGTGCTGGCGCAGAGGATTATTGGCAATGCGTTTAATTTCTTGGCCAGCTTTGCGTCCGAGGATCCCAGTAATAGAGGACAGGAAACTGTTCCGTTGAAGACTTTTCGTGATTGGTGGACGAAGTTTGAGAGGAAGGTCGAGATGGATCCGACATTTTTGGAGAGGGAGGATCCGTCGGCTTCGGGGTGATGTGGTGCTATACTTGTTTCATTCGGATTTTGTTGCTTGGTTTGGAGGGTTTGTCGATTTTGAGCGTTTGCATTTTGGTGGTTTCTATTTCTCATTTCGGTGTCTCTGATTTCATAGGTCGCTCTATACCCATCGTTTATGGTCATCTGGCTAGATGCGCTTGGGTTTGAGGTTATAACCATTTGCATCTTTAGTGGATAAAAGATATGATTTCTATTCTTGATCTGTCTATGTGCGTCGCTTGAGGTGAAGTTTATCGGGTAGCCAGGCTATTAGCTATGAAGGTGTATCAGCCATTAATCCTGGCAAAAAGTATAGTATCGCTTTATATGGTCAGGTCTGCTCAAATCAAGAACTTCAGGAAGGCCATGGTAATCGCGATGCCATCGTGCGGGAGACCTGCGCGACTCAAGGCATCTTCTGATTGTTCTTTCGAGAAGAGACCAGACGCAGTCCGCATATTGATGATCTCGGATATGATATCTTCTCTGAATTCGGGATGGCCCTGCAGAGCAATCAACTTCCCCGGGACATACATGCCCTGCACGGCACATCTCGGGGAAGCGCCCAGGGACACTACCTCGGATGGGTATCCGTATGCAATGTCTTGGTGCATTTGATGGATGCGCTGTAAGCATACTTGTTAGCATGGGTCCAGGACTCCATCATAGAAACTATATGAGAGTTCTGAAAATTGTTGGAAAGAAGGGCGGGTGACATACAAGCTTATCCCTCCCAAACAACTCCTTTCCAGTCTCAGTCAAGTCCACCTCACACACTGCGATTTCCCATCCTGCAGTGTTACGACCAACCCTGGCGCCAAGAGCACGTGCCAGGATCTGATGGCCGAAGCAGATGGCGAAAATCTTAACGCGCTTGTCTTCGAAAGCTTTCTTGGTGAATTCAACCAGCTTCAGGATCCAAGGGTGGTCCTCGAAAGAATCATGTTCTAGGAGACATATGAGTCAGAGGGAGCGCCTTGCAGAGAGAGTGCATGATGCACGATGCGCGGGAATAAGGGAAGGGTACGGGGGAAGGTGGGCAGGTAACTTACTGGATCCGGACAAAACAACTGCATCTACATCCTCCAGGTTGGGGTACTCTTGCGCCGTCACCACGTCCCAGCCGCTGATCTCGAGGCCGGTTTCTGGGTCTAGCTTATCGGGCTGACCTAGTGCTGCAGCGCTTTCGCGGAGCAGGAGGGAGAATACGCCGCGATAGCCTCCATATTTGTTGTTTACTTTCTCGACTGGGGTGTCGCATTCAAGGATGGCGATACGAAGCGGGGGCATTGTGGTGGAGGGAGGGGTAATTCGGTGATTCGAAGGCGGAGGCCGGAGAGGAAAGCAGCTGCAGGAGCAGGTTGAAAAGCTAGCTAACTGTGATGCAAGCTGTTCGCAGATTATGGTTCGATCTGCTTGTTGGATATGCGCAATGACTGTGTTGGAACTGGTGGCCTGGACAGGTAACTCTGGTGTATGAATCACCGTTGGATGCTCTTATCGAATGCGCTAGTCTGTTATCAGTCCCGCCACCTCCTTCGGCTGTGCCTCCCGCTCGGACCGATTCCATCCAAAGTCTTTTCATTCAAGAGGTTCTATATCTCTCTTGAAAATCTCTCAAAGACTATGCAGTGTTCTTGATACGGAGTATACACGGTGCACCTGATAGGATGGCCTTGACTAAAATTTTGCAAGTAGTGGTTGATCATGCATCTTGATGCGGGGAGGATGTCATAGCAAAGCGGCCACCGGATGGCTTTTGCTTCCTGGATTGGAGGTGATTGGATGGTTGAAGAGTAAATCTTGTTCAAGCATTGGGCAGAGACGAATACAAAGTATCCAGTTGCACACCACATGCAGTCGGGATTGAATCCTGCAACTAGTTGGTGCAATGTGGCAGGGTTCTTTCAGCAGCACTTATTTACTGAACATGCAAGCTGCGTGCATACAGCACTGTGTCATCTGCTAAGGCTGATCCATTGACTTGTGCAGTACCGGCGGCTTCATTCTCTTCACCCGTCTAAAAGAAATCACTCATCCTTGGCTTCGGAAAACGACAGAGCTCGGCTAGGGGTCCGAACAATGTCATAAGAGAAAAGTAACCATTGGTAGAGAGATGATGGTACCTGGGCCTGACAGTTCGCACGCCATCAGCTCCGCAGATGACACAGGTGACTACTGCATCCCCATAGATAAGTGCTAAAGTAGTGGATAGTCCACTCGGTATTGATGCCTTACCGAGATGTACTCTGCCGGTATCGCTGTGAGGGCCGCTATCCCCATTAAGGTTAGACTGTGCAGGGTGCATACACGGTTTGGGGTCCGATGACTGCAGTTGAGCCAATCAGCAAGAGTAGACACACGTGATGCTCTGGGAGTGGGCCGAAATCGCAGCACGAGCAAGACACTCATTTGCCTGCATCAAGAAGGATCCTGTCCACATGCATCCTAAACCCATACTAAAAGATGAGGGGTTGGAGGCAGCAATGCCGCTATCTGCGCTTATCAAAACAGCTTCCAGGGTTCGTTGGCTTCACGTCTACCATGAATCTTGAAGAACTTTGACGGGTAGGTCAAATTTTGGGCTTCTCGTGCCTGTGAACCAACCAATGCAGCCGTCCAAATCGGTGGAGAATGCCTTGGTCTTTCCGCGCAATAAAGTCGAGGAGGCAAAGGCTGACCGAGTCGAGTCATATCCATAGTTCCGTGCGGGAGGGAGTCCACCGTGCCGCAGCGTGCATTCTTTAGTGCCACTCACCAGAAAATCCCTCTATAAAATTTGTCTCAGCCAGTCTCCCCCTCTGAATTACACCTCCCTTTGTAGGCTGCTCCCTTTCCTTTTCTTTTTCAATTATCTTTTTCTTCTTTGTATGAACAAAGTTTCAGTGGAGATATTCAGTTTCATATACTATGTTCTATGATCTTTAAGTTTATTCCAAAGTCGTATTCTAGAGTGATTATTTGATCCAATCTCTTTCACCGCATCTACTGCGATTATGACTTCTCCCCATGCAACAGATGGAAAGCCACCATCTTCTCTCCAAGCTACTGAGTCTACGCCACTGTTGCATCAATCTTCCCGTCAATCATTATATACCAGTCAAGAGGATACGACTGTAGATAAGGATGTTGATCCAAGCCTGTCCTCAACCCTCTTCGCCCCCGAGGAAGACCCGGCGTTGCTTAGTCTCTCCAGAGTCACCTCAATCCCGCAAGGGCTCGATATTGAACCTAATCTCGAGCGACTCCCTTCTGCTCCCGTGAGCCAGAAACAAGTGCCCGGAGATGCCGAAGATGGAGTTGCCGGTGAGCCTACTGGCTATGCTTCACGGTTCATCAATGTCTCACCCATGAGATTCTGGCTTATCTTCTCTGGTATCATGATGGGATACGTGATCGGATTTTTTGACTCCACCTTGATGGCTTCGAGTCACCCGGTCATTACCTCCTACTTCCACGCTTCGAACTCCGCATCTTGGCTATCGACCGCATTCCTATTGACATCTACCGCTTTCCTCCCGCTTTTTGGGCGCATTTCTGACACATTTGGAAGGAAGCCAGTCTACCTTTTTGCCATTGCCATCTTTTTCGTCACAACGGCATGGTGCGCAGCCGCCCAAAGCATGTTCAGCTTCATCGCTGCTCGAGCGTTTTGCGGACTCGGAGCCGGTGGTGTGTTCTCCATGGGCATGATTCTCTCCAGTGATCTAGTGCGCCTTGAATACCGAGGCGTCTATCAGTCCTACATCAACCTCTGTCTGGGCATTGGTGGTTGCCTTGGTTTGGCATTCGGCGGGTTCCTGTGCGACCAAGTGGGGTGGAGAGGTGCGTTCCTAGTGCAATTGCCCTTCATCTTTGTTTACTTCATCGTGGCAGCTTGGACAACCCCTGCCGACCTGGGCTTGAAGAGGGCCAAAACAGAGAGGAAGAGTCTGATGCAGCTCCTCAAGAGCATTGACCTCGTCGGCTCGTTCATACTTGTCGTCGGTGTGACTTCATTGATTATGGGACTGAATCTGGGTGGTAATGTGTTGAGCTGGACTCACCCCATTGTTATCACGTCCTTGATCTCATCCTTCATCTTAGCTATTGTTTTTGTTCGCTATGAGCGGACCGTGGAGCGGGGAGTTATGCCAATTTCGCTATTGGTACAGGAGCCTCGTGCCAGCCTTATCTTTGGAAACTTCTTCGGCGCCATCTCCGTTAACACTATGGTCTTCAATGCGCCCCTGTATTTTCAGGCAGTCAAGCTAGCTACTCCGACTGACTCGGGTCTCAGGCTAATTGGCTCAACTCTTGCGGTGACGATCTCCAGTGTGTCGACAGGCTTCATCATCACTTGGACTAAACGGCTTAAGCCAACCATCATCTTTGGCGACATCTTTCTACTGCTCGGTGGTTGCGCTGCCGCTTCCATGGGCGTCGGTACGCCTGATTGGCTTGCGATGGTTTGTGTTTCGCTCTCCAGTCTCGGACAAGGATGCTCTTTCCCCTCGCTAATGGTATCGGTTCTTGCCACTACTGATCAAGAGGACCAGGCCGTGGCCACGACGACCTTGGGTTTGTGGAGAAATCTCGGATCGGTGATGGGTGTCGCAACCAGCAGCTGGATCTTCCAGAACACCCTCGTGTATCAACTCGAAGAGATGGTCACCGGACCAAACAAGGAGGATGTCATCCTCCTTGTTCGCAAATCCGTCCAAGCAATCGCGAAACTCGATTCAATGCATCAGCAACAGGGTAAGTGTTGGATATATGTACCCGTGGAAGTTAGAGATACTAAACCTTGACTAGTGATCGGAGCGTATGCTGCTGCCCTTCGCGCTACTTTCTTCTCTGCTGCCATCTGGGGTGCTCTTATGCTCATTCTGCACCTTCGAGTCCGAGTCCCCAGACTGGGAACTAAAGCATAAGAACTTGAGCTGCTGATCTGCTACAGTACATGGTGTTGACCGAAGGAATGTAGACGGCGATAACATAGACCTCTCTTGCAGCTGTTATCTTGAACAGCACGTTGCTGAAGACCTCATTGATTTACGACCCAATGTCAAAAGTTATGGATAAAGGTAATGTTGAACAAAATTGCGAGCTTTTATAAAGAGATGCGAACACTTTACAGCAAATCATATAAATGAAAATACGAATTTGTGAAAGATGCCACTTCAAGTAGACTATGAAATGAAATAATTGAGCGGGACCGTATCGCTTCTTTGTTCTGCCGCGGTATTGATCGGTCGCCTAGACCATTCTGGGACTAGTCTCTCCTACCCGGAGTCACGATTCCCCGCGGATCTTTTGAGATTCCCCGGTCTGTCTCTCTATTGCCAGTGTGAGTTGGTTGACGACACTTCATTGTCTCCTTCTGCTGTTAATCCATAAGGTCTGACTGTGACTGCACGCTATTTTATATCACTTTACATAAGCTAACAGCAATTTCGAGCAGATCAACGACCCGGACATCGCTTATAAATACCGGTGCCTATGCATTTAAATTTCGGTGTCACCTTGAAAACCTTCGAATCGTGCGCAAATCTTCGATCAGAGTTGGCCATCCCTGTCAACTACGTCACTCATCTTATCGGCCCCGAATATCTATGTGAAGTGGTGCTGCGTTAGGAAGCCGGACGGCGCTATAGATCTTGTGGTTGGCAGAATGCTCGGGAGTGACAGTTTCGGGGGCTGAATCTGGGGTTTGCTGATGATCATAACCCAAGACTGGACGATATACTGTGATTCAGGCTCGACGGGTTATCGTTGATTGAAGCAGCCTGACATGGCGTCAGCTCTCAGCGACCATGTCTCTGTCCCGTCGGACCTGGATCTTTCACTGGACCTGACCGCTTCAGGGCAGATCACCGATATACTCGAGTTCGATCTCGACGAAAACAGTTTAGCTGTTACGACCGAGGCTATCACACAAGACACGAGCCCATCCGACGAGGGCGGAGTTTCAACACCAAACAGCACATCGTTGGATGCGCCACGCCCGTCAGCCGCCAAGCGAAAAAGCAAGATTGTCCTTGCGAAGCCGAGGCGAGTGCGGACAGGCTGCTTAACATGTCGGGAACGTCACCTGAAGTGCGACGAGGCTTTGCACCGATGCCAAAATTGCCGGAAGTCGGGCAGAGTGTGCAGACGTGGAATTCGCTTAAACTTCATAGATATCCAGAAATCGACACCCCCGCACTGCGTAGTCCGTATACCAGCGACGGGTGTGACGTTTCGGGATGAGTCGCGGCTTATAGCGTCTGAATATGTGGGCGGGATTGAGAGATATCCTCCCGAAGTGGCGGAACCTTCGTTGGAGAAGGGGAATGCGACAGGGCCTTGTCTGACTCCTAGTCTGAGTGCCTCGTTCGTACATGGCTTCGGGACGC
The DNA here is from genome assembly GCA_036986335.1 of Aspergillus sp. AS01. NCBI lineage: Eukaryota > Fungi > Ascomycota > Eurotiomycetes > Eurotiales > Aspergillaceae > Aspergillus > Aspergillus sp. AS01. Next base: position 68,466 of record BTWD01000033.1, read on the forward strand.
CCCAGTCCGGGAGTCTGGCAGGACCGTTTAGCGGCCCATCAAATGCCCCTGCTTTTTACGACCAAAGTGCATCCTTTGCTCCGTTCAGGTCCACAAAAGATGGTCATATCAATGCTACCAATCATACTTGTCTCAACAATCCAGAAGAAGTATACCTGCTACAGGTATTTGTTGAAGAGGTTGGGCTATGGATGGATTCGATGGATGCGGTGAAACATGTAAGTTGTCGATCCTTGCGACGTGTCGTCAGTTGCTTATTTCCATAGTTCACGCATATTCTGCCATTCCATGCGCTCGAAGAACCTATGCTTCTCAAAGCCCTGTTGGCATGCGGTGCGAGGCATCTTTTCCACGTGGACGCCTCATACGGGGAGGAGAAGGCCGCAGAACATCACAATGTCGCCTCACAATATCTTCTTCGCTCATTACAAGACCCTGATCGTGACTCGGCTCTATGCGCAACTACGGCGATCCTTCTGAACATCTACGAGTTAATGTCGGGCCGACCGATTCAAGGCATGAGCCACATTGCTGGTGCGCGAGCTTTAATCAAAGAGTGTCACTGGAATGCCAAAACGCCGGGACTGGGAGGTGCTTGTTTCTGGTTGAATGTAAGCATGGAACTACTCAGCTGTTTGCATTTCAATTGGACGCTTTCCTGGGACCCGGACACGTGGGGCGTTGAACTGGATCTGAACCATGCACAGCCAAGTGTTGCAGGCAATGAAGAAGCCTGGACGCATCAGATGGTCTTCATTTGCGCCAAAATTGCGAACTTTCGATCGCTAGCCCAACCACCGGCACTGGAGGCTGCCAACGACGTGCGGATTAGCCAACGTTATCAGGAATGGTGCACTTATAATGAGTGGTGCGATCAGTGGGCTCGAGCCGTACCGCGGTCCATGATGCCTTTGGGATATATTCAATCGTGGCAGACAAACTCTAAATCCGTCTTTCCACAGATATGGTGAGCATCGGTCGATCTCTTCGCACATGCCATATTAACATTTATAGGCTGATCAAGCGTTCCACGATCATCGCTCGACTACTATACCACACTGCACGCATCCTGCTTACGAAGACAAATCCTGTCGAGTCAGAGTACAGTGCCGAGATGCAGACCGTACAGCAAAGCCATGCAAGGGATATCTGCGGCATCGTGGCACACTCCAGGGATCGGTACGTTGACTGCCAGTATGTGTATAATGAGTTAGTGGCTAATATGACGCAGCGGAGTCGCAAGTCTATCGATTCGTTTCCTCGCTATTGCCGCAGAGTGCCTGGCAACTAGGGAAGCTCAACAAGAGGCCTTGGGCATCCTTGAGGATATCATAAAGCAGACGGGCTGGAAGGCAGAGCACGTGAAGCAGGAGCTTCAGGAAGCCTGGGGCTGGAGTGACTCTCACGGTCCTCCAATGCACATGTCGGAAGATATCCTGGCGTTATTCAACAGTGACCATCCTTTGACCGCAGACCATACTCCTGCCCGGCCCAAGGTGCCAGCTGGTGTGATTAATCCGCTCATGGCGACTGCGGACTTTTCAATGGAGAATCATCCATACCAGGATTACTATGTTGCGCCACATCGTTCCATTAGCCATTATCCATTTGGGGGGTTTTAACTGTGTGGCTGTCTCTATATTTCTGCTGGCGTTGTGGCTTGACTGGTTTGATTTATGGAAGGATTTGTTTAGATACCACTAGAGTTGGAGGTTTATGTTTTGGTACTATCAGCTGTTATGCTTAGACACGGATATTATCGGTGATTCATCTAGCATTGGCCGGGAATATGTCATTTATATCCTTAGCGATCTCCCCCCACCTTCGCAAACTCTCATCAGAGATGATTATCTTTCCTTTTTCTGAATAACGACTATCTGCCAACAGCCTCTTGTACGACCCGAGTTGATACAATATGCACTTTTCATGGATTAATAGCTTATAAGAAGCCCCCGCAGGCTGAACTTGCAGCCCGGACGGCTGATGAAATGCTGATGAATCGCGGAAACACTTCCGTTTAGGTACTTTGTCCCACTAGCTTGTCAAATCGGACGGTTCAATCATATCTCACATGGACATGTTGATGTCATGACTTGGAATAGAGATAACAAACTCTAAATCCCAAACAGTCCTCCTCCCCGGCCTGCCTCGGGAGAGCCGAAACACTCGAGAACGATAATGATAACTTTAATATACCCAGAGATGATCCAGGCTCTGGCTATAGGAGAACCAAGATCCATTCTGTCGTATTATACGAGTCCCTCGCCACACGGAACAGGGCCCAAATGATCCCTTCCACTGATTCTCTTGTCCCTCGGTGCCAAGTACACAGTGACCTGCCGTGGACTTTCCATCTACCGTACAGCTGCGGGACTCGTGACGTGTTTTATCGTTACCCACAACTCAATTCTCGCTCCTCGAGTCATATTTACCCTTGGCCTGGGATGGCGAAATCCGGGGTAATAGATCTGCGGGGTCATCATGCGGGGAAACTTTCGTCTATGTCTATCCCTTTGACAGCTATATAATGCCATCCCATTACAGCAGTCAAAGAATGCATCCCAATCGTCCACCCCGAAGCCTTCAAGCATGAAAGAAGAATCCCCGGTACCCGCAGCAATGGAAACAGAAAAGGCCTTAGAGGCATCTCACATCGAAGATGCCGAGAAGAACAGCATCCAACCCGGAGAATCCCTTGACTACTTTACTCCGAAGGAGAAAAAAAGACTCACGAGACGAATTGACATTCGTCTTGTAATCCCACTGGGTTGTCTATATTGCATCAGTCTGCTGGATAGAACCAACTTGGGAGCTGCCTCGGTTGCCGGGTATGGGCTCTCCAGTCTTCTTTCAACCCCGCTTCAAGGCCATGGCTTGGCGAAGAGATTAAGCTAACTCAATTTGTTGTACTGATAGGATGCAGGAAGAATTGAAGATGAATGCCAAGAATAATGGCTACAGTATTAGCTCGTTGGTCTTCTTCATTACCTATACTGTGTTTCAGCCCCCAATGACGGTAATTATTCGGAAACTTGGACCGAGGCTGTTTCTTTCTGCTATCGTTTTGATGTGGGGAATCGTGATGATAGTAAGTTCCAAGACTATGGGTTGTTATGCTGTTTAGAGGTGGTAGTGGAGGCGTTGACCGATTACAACTAGGGCTTTGGCCTCTCGCCAACATGGCCAGTGCTGGCTGGACTGCGGGTCATTCTTGGTGCTCTGGAAGCAGGTTTCTACCCAGGATGCGTCTACCTCCTTAGTACCTGGTACCCTCGCTTCGAACTACAGAAGCGGAATGCCCTCTTCTACCTGATTGGCAGTACGGCATCCGGATTTGGCGGTATTCTCGCATATGGACTGATGCAGATGGATGGACTCGGCGGCAAGTCCGGGTGGAGATGGATCTTCATTGTACTGCCCCATACCCCACAGACCTTATGAATACATACACTAATGCAAACCACCACAGATCGAAGGCATCCTAACCTGCGTAATGGGCATCGGCTCCTACGCCATCCTCGTCGACTTTCCCGAACAATCCCCCAAGTCATGGCACTTCCTCAACGAATCAGAGGCCGCCTACGTGGTAGCTACCATCGAGAATGACCGCTCGGACGTCTACATGGAGCCATTCACATTGAAAAGTTATCTCCGCAGCGGCGCAGATAGCAAGGTCTGGGCATACGCTGCCATGTATATGCTCACCACAGCAAACAGCTACTCGATCGCCTACTTCCTTCCTATCATTCTAGAGGACAGTATGGGATTTTCGGTAGCTAAGGCCCAGTGTCTGGTGGCTCCGCCGTATGTTGCAGCGGCGATAGTGATGTACACCCAGGCGGTTTATGCCGATAAATGGCACCTGAGGGGGCCGATCATTGCTGCGAATGCTGCTATGGGGCTGCTGGGGCTTGCTCTGTTAGGGTATCTCAAAGAGTCAGGGCCACGGTATTTTGGTGTTTTTCTGGCGACTATTGCTGGTGAGTATTCTTCGACTGATAGTACAATCGTTATGCTGACGGATGGTAGCCAACGCGAACTGTCCAGCGCTAGTCTCATGGCAGAGGTAATCCCAGCCCCCACCCCTTCTATATCTTATGATTCGGAACTAACACAATTACTAGTAACAACGTCCGCGGCCAATGGAAACGCGCCTTCACATCCGCCACCCTCATCGGCGGGGGCAGTATCGGAGGCATCATCGGCACAACAGTCTTTAGGGCCCAAGATGCCCCGAACTACCGGCCCGGGCTGTTGACGACGATGATTGCTAACGCGCTGATTATTGTGGTTGTGGCGGGTCTCAGCTTCAAATTCTGGCGGGCGAATAAGCGGGTTGATCGTGGGGGGAAGCCGATTGAGGGATTGGCTGGGTTTAAGTATACGTATTAGAGAGTTATTGGGAGTGAGAGTTGAGGAAGCGGATACTGTTTGGATGCTGTTGTTGTAGGGTAGCAGTAGATGGCAGTATACAATTTAGTTCATCTATCCTATCATCTCATGGCTATAGATAGTGAACAAAGAAGCTACTAGTGCTTACAGGTAAGCAGTTCTCAGGGACATCCCTGTTCCTGATCCAGATACCATTGGTCCGTCCACCCATGTTATTAATGTTAGACTCACCCAGACATGTCCCTATTCTTTGGATTCTGGCACTCTTTAACTCTAATCGTTTTAAATCTGTGCATCACAAACACTGCATTGAATAATTCCCCTTTCCGGAGAACACTCAAAATTCTCTAATAATCCCTAGACTCGTACATCATCCAATGACTGCTAATGAATAAATAATTTGCAAATATCTATAACAAGCATACAAGCCCAATTACCCTCAACCCTCCCTCCCTCCCTCCATTTTATATAGTAAATCCCCTACACCAAACCCCTCCACTCCATCCCCCCAAACAAGGCAACCCATAACACCATCAACCAAACAAACCACAACCTCCACGCCGCCGCATCCCCTTCCACCGTCCTCCCAATCAACACCCTCCCCACAACCAACCCCCCTACACCCCCAACAACCACATACCACACCCACCCCTCCAACCCCCAAAACCCCACACAGAGAACACTCCACCCAACCACAAACCCCACAATAGACCACCTAGACTACCACTCCCCGAACGCCAGCGGAATCGTCTGTCTCCCGCGGGTGCAATCCCCCGCCACATCCTTCAAATCCTGAATCTGCATCGTGGTGAGTATCACCCCGCTGATCACGATAATCCAGAGATATCCCTTCTCGGAGGGTTCCACCCCTTCATTCCCGACACAGGCAATTTTCAACGAAGCAATATTATACAACCCATAAGCAACAGCGATGATACCATCACGGATCAGTTCATCACCCCCCTTCAGGTCATTATACATCCAGGTGAGGATCAAGATGGGGCAGGTTTCTTGCCATACGTCTAGCGTGTAGGTGATGCCTAAGATGATGGGGATGGTGATGAGGAGGAGACGGCGCGTTTGGTCGGCTGTTATGCGGTTTGTTGGGAGGGGACGCCAGGGTTTGTTGAGGTGGTCTTCGTAGATGGATTTGGGGAGGCGTTGGTTGGAGAGGTCGAAGATGAAGACTAGGGCCCAGTTGAAGAGGATTATTAGGGGCAGGCGGGGGAGGAGGGTGGGTAGGTCGGGTGTGGTGGGGGAGGTGGTTAGGGCTGGGCCGGAGAGGGCGCCTAGGAAGCCTAGCATACAATTCTCATCATGAAAGTCACATGGTTGTCTTTTCTTTCCTATATTATGTTTTCTGAAATTCCCCAGACCGTCCACTGAATAAAGAAAACTTGCAGTCTTCATTGGGATGTAGTGTACATGCCTTAGATTGAGATATTGAAGCAGTAGTGAGATGTGTCTCTGTCTAGTATCATCTATCGAAGACAAAATGGTGTCGGAGGTGTTCTCTCCATCTCGGTCCGAAGAGGATCTGGACTAGCTTCCTCTCGGTTTGATATGCCTTCGACGTAAGCCCGCCCAATAACCTTGAAGCACTGGACCTCTTCACCATCCACAAGCAGCTCCTCTGGGATAGGACGGAGAACAAACACTTGGGCAATTCCACAGGGGATGACAAGACGATCACCTTTTCTAATCGCACAATCCGTGAAGCCAAGACTCATTCCGGCAGAGGTGGCTATGGGAAAGTATCGATGTCCTATAAGTTTTTCAAAAGAGCGGTTAAGCGCTGTGTGATATCCACTCGGTGTGGCCCGCCGCGCTTCAACACCAGAGACAGAATACGTCATCATTTCACAGAATAGGTCGGCAGGAATAATTTTGGAGCAACCAGTGTAGTAACAAATAGCCTTCAATATAGTATCGTGCTCCCTGCCGGGTTCCTCAAAGAGCAGTTGCTCCATTATATACTCCACGGCTGAATAGTCAAGCAAGTATGGAACATCACTAAAGCCTATTGTACGACACCAGAGCTTGAGAGTCTGCATGTCATCTGTTATCATAGGATTTTGATCTCGAGTTTTCTCCCAGAGAGCCTTATCCAGGTTCAATATTTTGGAGAAGCTTTGCTGCATCTTTGCTCGATGCTCCGCATCTGTCATCGTGAAGTCCGCAACCCATGACGGGAGTGACTCGTCCTTATTGACTGAATTGAAACAAAAGTCGAAGTCATTGAATATCTCCATATTAGCCTCGTCTTGCAACGTAAACAATGCTGTTTCATGGTTGACCTGGCTGACGGTTTTTCGATAGTCCGGGGGGTATGTTGCCCTCGCTACAGGAGAAAGCCCATATAAAGCATATACTTTGTCGACTTTATTACTGCATTCCCGGTCAACCGTAAGCAATAGCAGATCTCCAAGTCCAGATGAACGCGGAGCACGTCCTCCAAGGCTTAGAATATCCCGAGGGATCGCATTCAGAATTTTGTCAAGTTTCTGTTGAAGTATGATAAAGAGCATAGTGGAATCCTCAACTTCATTCGGATCCACTGATTTTGCTCTCGATGGTATACCCAACGAGATGCGAGCATTAATTCTGCTTCTGGCAACGTTTAGCTCCTCGTACAATCGATCAAATATGTTCCCTATGGTGAAAGCTGTCTTTTCATGCATGCAGACAGGTGCATTTCTTGAAAGATGCCACTCTTGGAATGTCCATACCCGATGCCAATACGGCGCTGAGCACAGTGCGCTAGCACACTCCAACAGCCTGCATACAGCTTCAAGAATACTAAGATTTGTACTTTCGAAGTAAAGCCCACTTCGGTTGGCACGATACCACGCGATAATCTCCATAGCATCTGGCGTTAGATCTCCCAGCCAAACAACTACCGACCTGGCAGTCGAATATATTTGACACATCAGAGGAACCTGCGAATTTCGCTCCGAGATATCATTCTGGTTGATGCAGACGTAATCAACCCACACCGTGCGCTCTGTATTAGGCTGGCGAAGTCCCCGCAGGAAAGCATGCAGATTCGGTGTTACACCGACTATACAGTCATCAACCGAGATGTCAACGGTCACAGAAGTGTCGCCCCATACATAGGACAGGGCCTCAAAGTCGCAGGCATTGTTGAGAGATTTGGTATCGAGCGATGCTCGAATAAGGTTATCATCATTCTCGTCGGGAAGGATAGTCAAAAGACGGATCTGATTGGTGCTGGGATCCAAATTGTTGTATGACAACGGCATCATGAGACTAACTCAATCCTGGTAGAAGCAACAGGCTCAAAACAAGTTGATGGTTGTGCTGGTTTATGATATTTCCAAGTATCCCCTGTAGATTGGGTAGTAATTGGGTATCTCCACGAGCTGCATTCGGGTCGAGAAGAACGGAGTGTACCAAACGTGATGGCGCGGCGCTAATGCTGCAAGGATGACACTAGTTTTGATAGTCTATACTTTATCTTCTACTATAAATAAAAGGGAGTTTATAAAAATTCCAGCCTTACTGTCTATGGACTACATGGGGTTGTTTCAGTGCACCGAATAGTGGCATATCACTTGGCTCTTTTTGCTGTCTCTTCCCATCATCTGCTCTCGTTCTTCACTCAACTGCCGCTGAGGTGAGATACTCCTTCAAACCTGGCACAACAACACCTACCCATCCATTTCCTCATCCCGACTTGAATTCATCGCCGCCGAAAAGACTATCATCATGACCGGCGCAGATCAACAGCAGCCCCCACTAATCTAGTATCTAGGGCAGCGGCATCATCGGGCAACCACCTTCTCCTTCAGCCACGCCAAATCCAGCAAGTTCATTGTAGTCGGTCGAGGCAAGCCTACCTTAAAGGCACCTAGGAAGCTCTTACCTGCGAGAGCTCCATCCATGCAGTCTGTGTAACAGACGAAGGACTGAAGCAGCTGGCTACTCTCCCGGGACTTGAGATGTACTGATTCTTGAATTGGGTCATCAGGCTGCGCCGTCGACCATCGTGGACTCGGTTCCTGATGACTGGTGGGTGTCTTTTGGGGTTTTTCTATATTCCCTATCACTGGATATGGACAACGGCTGATTTTAGATAGACTGCCCTGCCCATGCCACTATCATCGCTATTGCGGCCATTACTAATCTCCCTGCGTCTATGCTGCCTGGTATATCTGTGTATATGACCTGTTCTCATATTAACACGGATGTACAGGGACTAATTGTGTAGTGAACCTGCCTGCTGATGTTATGGTGTGGCTGGCGAGTCCAGAGGCCGCGTTCCTGAATAGGAAGCAGGCGTGGGCCACTTTGCATGTGGATGAACTGAAGTAACAGAATGAGAAGATCAAAGAGGGCCAGTATCTGATGTCGGGGGTGGATGAATGGCCGTTTTCTAGTGCTTGAGCTGTCAGAGCACTAGGAATGGTGAACAATCTGCAGAAGAGGGGGTTGCCCTACTCCAGTTATATATAGTTTGGTAACTAGTAGTATCTTGTACCATCAACGAAGTTGGCATGCTCTTGTACTACCAATCCCACTCAAACACACTCCACATTAACCACCACGATCATACTACCAAACACAATCAATCCAACCCCCCTCACCATCAAAACCCCCAATCACCACTCCCCATCCCATCCCTCCCACCATCCATGTATCCCCTTATCACCACACCACCCCTTATCGATAACCCATCCGCGATAACGGAACAACCTTCCTCCCCCAACCCCACAACACTAAACCCAATCCATCCTTAGCGCTACCAAATCTCCCCAAAAAAATATTCCCATTGATTTGCAGCAAGCAAAGTTCCAGCCGGCAGCTTTCATACCAACAACACCCCAATTCCACCCACCCACACACCACATATCATAAACCAACATGCCTAAGCGCAGCAAGCTCCTTCAGGCTCTGGACGAGCACCGCGGTCGCGACTACGAGGCCGAGAAGCAGAAGAAGCTTGTCAAGGCGGCGAAGAAGAAGAATCCCAGTACTACCGCTACCAAGGGTGATGATGTGAAGGAGGTGAAGAAGAAGGAAGAGGAGGAGGAAGTTTCAGAAGAGTCCGAAGAGGAAGAAACTCCCGACGCCGAAGAACCCTCCGAAGATGAGGAAGAAGAAGACGACGAAGAAGAAGAAGAATCCGACATCCCGCTTAGCGACCTGGAGGACGACGAGCGCGAAGACGTCGTCACGCACCAGCGCCTCACAATCAACAACAGTGCCGCCATCACCAGCAGTCTGAAACGCATTTCCTTCCTCACTCCCGCGACGCCCTTCTCCGAGCACAACAGTCTTGTCTCGCAAGAGCCGATTGAGGTCCCCGACGCCAACGACGACCTGAATCGCGAACTGGCGTTCTACAAGGTATGCCAAGCGGCGGCGATGACGGCGCGGAGCACGCTCAAGAAGGAAGGCGTGCCGTTTACGCGACCGGGCGATTTCTTTGCCGAGATGGTGAAGACGGATGAGCACATGGGCAAGATCAAGAAGAAGTTGTATGATGAGGCGGCGGCGAAGAAGGCCGCTGCGGAGGCTAGGAAGCAGCGCGATTTGAAGAAGTTCGGTAAACAGGTGCAGGTTGCGAAGTTGCAGCAGAGGGCGAAGGAGAAGAGGGAGACGTTGGAGAAGATTAATGCGTTGAAGAAGAGTATGTTCTTTCTATTTTATCATTTCCTTTTGGGGTTGGTTGGTTTGTGTGGCTAACTGTTTTGTGCAGAGCGCAAGGCTGAGACTGGCGGTCCTACGGATGATTCGTCGAACATGTTCGATGTCGCTATTGATGATGCGGCTCAGGCTGGTGGTGGTCGCAAGCGTGGTCGTGATGCTGAGGGTGGTCCGTCGATGAAGCGTCAGAAGAAGAATGAGAAGTTCGGGTTTGGTGGTAAGAAGCGCTTTGCTAAGAGTGGTGATGCTGTCTCGAGTGGTGATATGCGTGACTTCTCGGTCAAGAAGATGAAGGGTGGTCCTAAGGGCGGTGGTGCGAAGAGGCCTGGCAAGAGCAAGAGGGCTGCTGCTAAGGGCCGTTCTTGATTCCATTCGCTGTACATTTCTTTATGGTTTATTTTATTGTTAGCTTGTCGGATACCGGTCGGGTTATAAAAGCAGTGTTTCCATAGACAGTTTGATTTGTATATTGATAATCATGAAATGGTGACTGTCTATCTAGCTGAACCTGAGTAGGGGACTTCATTATGCTGGTATCTCTGGTATCACATCATATCTCAAGAAGCAGAATCCCACCCGCCATGTATCATGCCACTCAACGCCGCTAACCTGACTCCGTAAGTGCTGCGAGCTACGCTACTGAGAAATGTAAGTATGTCATTGAATGTAGGAGCAATAAGCAACATACCTTGTAGACTGCACACGCACATCATCTGTGCACAGAAATTGTATCTAAATTGTTGCATCGCATTGATGCCTGATTATGTCTTCACCCCATTAGTGAAGGCGCCATCCACCGGATGCTCGGTATCAAATGCGCCCATCTCTCTGATACGACTGAGGAGGTTGTCAACAGGAAGCCCAATGTTGAGTCTCTGTTCAGCAAAGACAAGATCGATCTTCGCTTTAGTGTCATCCGCATGAGCCAAAGCATGATCCTGGATCAGCTCCTTGCCACGTTTGGAATTGCTCTTGTGGATGACCTTTTCGCAGCCTCGAACGTGACACGTCCAGGTATCGGACGTCATATCATCCTCATGGGTGGCTTCCAAATCTGATGCATCCGCATTTGTCTCACGGTCCGCCCCGGCAACAGACGTGTTCCGGCTCTGAAGCGTCTCTTGCAATGGCGTCTTTTGGATGGGGGTTGCATCGTACAGAAGCGACCGCGTCCTGCGCTTCGCGCGGGTCGACAATGGGTCGCGAACGAGATCATGACCGCGGACTTTGCTTGGAGTCTCAAACTCGTCAATTGCATCTTCGTTGTCGTCCGAGTCGTCATCTTGGTCATCGACTGCACTTCGTGTTCGTTTGCCGGTCTGCTTCGTGGCAACAGAGCTCTTCGGTCGCAAAACTGACTTGTGGACCCTACGTCTTCGCAGTCGGGGATGGTCTTCATGCTCGCTCTCTTCTCCGGACGATTCATCGTCATCGGTCGGGCGAGGCCGCAGCGGGGTGAGCGTAACTTGCTGAACTCTGTTTTTCTTGGCTGCGGCTTTGAGCTCGCGGTAGATGACCTTGCGAGACCAGTCAAAATTGTATGTTTTCGCCTCGTCCATCATTTCTATGATAGCGTCGGCCCGTGCACCGACGAGGTCGTGGGCGTAGTCGGTACTGTCGATTGCGAAGCGTTCGACGAGGGTGTTGATTAGAAGCTCGAAGGTCAATTGACGCTTGGCCAGGTATCCTGCTTCTTTGAGGTCGAGAATGACCTTGTAAATAGCATCTGCCTGGTCTTTCGATAGTCCAGATGTATCTGGTTGTGCTTCGGCCTCATCCTGGTCCTCATTCTCGTCCTCTTCCTTGTCTTCCTCTTGTTCATCTTCCTCTTCTTCCTCCGACTCTACCTCCTTCGCCCCTTCGTACTGCGCTTTAATCTGCTCGTAATCATCCTACACAATTAGCAAATTCCCACCTCTCCCCTAAGAAAGAACAGACGACATACCGGAAACTTCTCGCACAGATGCTCAAAGATGCACGTAGTAGTCCACTGCACATCCTCCTCACCCTTCAACATCCTCGACAGCAGAAAGTCATGATGTTTATAAAACACCTCTGCAGAGTCATCTGCATCCTCGCAAATCCCATGCGTATGGCTCACATACTACCCCAACCCAACCAAATCATTAGCAACCAACATCCACCAAAGCACAGAAGAAACAAATGGGAACATACCTCCTCACACAAATACTCTACACTCGGATTCCAATTCCTCCTCTTCCTCCTCCTCTTGGACTGATGACGATCCGCCAGGAAATACAACAAATCAATCGCCTCCACCACATCATTAAAGATGGCTTTGTACCCCTTCGCCGGAGATATCGAGAACCAGCCCGCCTTCCCAGCCACCCAGAACCCGACTTCCCCGTCATTATGTTGTCCGTAGGCGAAGTGGGTGACATTTTCGAGGACGATGCGTTTCGTCAGGTATTCTGGGTCGAGCACTAGCCAGTAATCAGTTAGCACCGCACACCCCCTCCATATCCCATCAGACAACAAAAAAAAAAAAAAAAATAAAGGGAAACAAGAAAATTAGAGGGTATTTACCTAGCTTCTCCTGCTCCTCCTCCACCTCATCCAAACACCCCGTCACCTGGACCGGATTCTCCGGCGAGGCAGTCAACAGATTCGCATAGCGGGATTTGCCCGGAACCAGGACTCGAACTTCCGACAGGCTGAACTCTTCCCAGTCGTTTTCGTCGGTGAGGGAGGGGTCTCTGGCGGCCAGGACACTATCTTCGCGGGAGGTCATGGTGGGGACTGCATGTTGCTTTCGATGCTCGGGAGGGGGCTTTGTTTAAGTGATTTCTCTCGGTTTGGAGAGGGAATAGATAGATTTAAGAAAGGCAATGGATGAGGTAGTGGGTAGGTAGTAAAGTGACGGGAAAATTGAATGAATGAGTGAGTGAGGAGTGGTAACTGAAGTGAGGGATAGTAGTAGTAGAGGGTCGGAGGGGTGAAGCTGACTGACTGACTGACTGCAGTCACAGCGATGATGCTGCTGTTGCGCTGCCAGTCGGAGGACAGTCCGGTAATTACCAGACAATTACACTACTGCTTATGCCGGGAATAGGTGCGGAGGTGGGCAAGCTTACCGGGTAATTACTGCTTTGGGGGTGGTAAATTACTACCAGCGGGATTTCTTTCATGCCTAGACTGGACTAGACTCGGTCCCGTAATGGGAAACTTGCATTGCGGGTAAGTTTGTAACTTTGCGGAGCTGAAAATATATTTTGGTCGAACTTCACTGCTAACTACTTACTACTTACTACGTTTGGTGTAGTATTCGTTGCACCTCTATTTTCTTCGGGGTTTATTGGGCTATTTATATATATTTGTGTACGATCGCATCACTGAGCTGTGCTAGTCGATCAATCAATTGTGCTCTCCAATAACCTCACCCACCTTCCCGACCCTCATCGCTCGCCGATGAGCTTCCGTCAAGCCCTCAGACCCTTCCGTCGCACCATGTCCGGTGAAAAGATCTACGAAGGCGTATTCGGTAAGCCATATCCCAATTACTATTACTCCCTCTACCCCAGCATTCAGCTAACAATGGGTAATGAACAGCCGTCCACAAACCCCAAGGCGTCTCCTCCGCCGACGTCGTCCGCACCCTCCAAACGCACTTCAACCCCTCCAAGCTCTTCGCCCCCTGGCTCGCCGACGAGCGCGCCCGTCGCGCCCGCGAAAGCAACTTCCAGCGCAAGCGCCGCCGCACGCAGCGTCTCGACGTTAAGATTGGCCACGGAGGCACCCTCGACCCCCTGGCGACCGGCGTTCTCGTCGCGGGCGTCGGCAAGGGCACGAAACATCTGAACGAGTTCTTGGGATGCACCAAGCAATACGAGACCGTTGTGCTGTTCGGCGCCGAGACGGATACCTATGATCGACTGGGAAAGGTGGTGCGCAAGGCGCCCTACGAGCATGTGACAAGGGAGATGGTGGAGAAGGCGTTGGAGCAGTTCCGCGGGAAGATTATGCAACGGCCGCCGATTTTCTCGGCGCTCAGGGTCAATGGAAAGAAGCTTTATGAGTATGCGCGCGAGGGCAAGGAGCCGCCGATTGAGATCCAGAAGAGGCCGGTGGAGGTCACGGATTTGAGGATCCTGGAGTGGTATGAGCCTGGGACGCATGAGTTTAAGTGGCCTGAGGTTGAGGCCGATGGCGAGGAGAAGGCTGTTGCGGAGAAGTTGTTGGCGAAGGAGGATGAGTTGCCCGTTGTGGAGAGGGAGGGTGAGGGTGAAGGGGAAGCCTCTGCGAAGAGAAAGTCCCCGCCTGCGGAGGATGCTAAGGAGGAGAAGGTCGAGGGTGGTGATGCTGAGTCTGCTCCCTCGGCCAAGAAGCAGAAGGTTGCTGAGGGTGAGGCTGCGCCTGTTGAGCCGGCCGAGCAGGAGTCTTCGGAGGCTACCAAGGAGGAAGCTAAGGAAGAAGCCTCCGAGTCCAAGCCCCAGTCGCAGCCTCAGCCGGCTGCGGTGAAGATCACCATGACGGTGTCGTCTGGTTTCTATGTGCGCTCGTTGGCGCACGATCTGGGCAAGGCGGTCGGAAGCTGCGGTCTGATGAGCTCGCTCATCCGGTCCCGTCAGGCCCAGTTCGAGCTTCACCCGGACAAGGTGCTCGAATACAAGGACCTCGAGGCCGGCGAGGAGGTCTGGGGTCCTAAGGTCCAACAGTTCCTTGAGGACTGGGAGGAGAAGCGACTGGCTCGGCCGTCGTCCCCGCGTTCCCCGAAACAGAATTAGTCTGTAGCTACTAGGTCGGCGTTGGGAGATGTAATAAATGTTCGCATGTATTCTTGGATGTTGCAGGATGAGTAGATGTTTGCCAACATGTCGGGAACAGTTTTCCGACTTTGCTCAAGCAGGAGCTAGCCAGTCAACCAACAGTCTAAGGCTACAATCCAAGACGTAACGGGACCGCACTGCTGACAGTAGAACAATCTAGATGTCTGGACAACCACGCCACGCTATTAAAGAACCAACCGCCAATGCTGCTAATGTCGACACGAATAATCCAAGACCCACATCCTACAGAGCAAGCCGACAGAATATCCTGTCTCACGAACAAGTCCAACAAAAGGGGATAGAAGAGTAGAATGTGATGGATACAAAACAGTGGGTAGAAGGAAACCGTTTTGAGGGGTATACCGCTGAAAACACCGGATGAGGAAGGAAAGGAGGAAGGAATGCGCAATATATGCAGGTCAAGGAGAAGGAAAGGCACAAGCTCTATGCAGGAGATCAAGGCTAATGAGAGACGGTCTGGTAGGTGTTGTGAGCGTCGAGCAGCGCTACATTCAGTTAGTTACCATCCGTTGAACGTATCAAGGCGGGCGACTTACTCTGAAGCACAAAGGTTTGCCCCTGTCTCGACTCGCAGGCGCACTGAAGAGTGTTGCCGTCCAGGAAATCCAGCAGGATGCTGTTGGGCAGCTCCTGGCGGTCTTCGTCCGGCAGGCACGGAGTGCGGAACTCGGACATATGATACCGCTTGACCAGGTTGCGGTTGGTCGAGTCCAGATTGCCAGGCGTCAGGATCAGATATCCCTGGTCATCAATTCGGACAAACCGACGCTTCCACAGGAGAGTGTCAGGAAACTGCACATTGACCTCGCCAATATCGATCGCCGGGGCTACCTCCGTCGCCCTCGAGACTGGCCTCTCGGGTTCCTCAAGCTTGATGGGGACCACATGGTCATCTCCCTTGATAGGATTCAGCACACCAACAACGCTCTTACGCGAAGTGATAGAGGACATGCGGCGCAGGAGTCGCGTCGCACGGGATTCTTTCTTCTCATCAGGGGAGGAGGGCGCATCACCAGACGACTTGGCGGGTGATGCTACCTCTTCTTCTTTGATGGATGTAGGGGTAGAGATTCGGCTCTCCGGACGCTGCATGGACACGGAGGATTGCTGGTCGGATCCAGCAGAGGACGGGGGCAAGGTATCATCTTCCGACGGAGTGATGGTAGGTTCTGTTTGCAGACTCAACACAGGGAGCTGTGTAGTTTCCTGTTCGACAGTAATCTGGCTGGGTTGTAGATGGAGGGCGGCCGGCTCGGATGGGTCGGCGTTCGGGTTGATTTCAGCAGCGGTGGGATCGCGAACAATGCGAGCAGTCACAGAGACCGAGCTAGGAGAGCGCGAGAGGCCAGGACCAGCGAGGCCAGGGCCCGCCTGTGAGCTAGGTCGTCTCACACTTGCTGAGCGCGAGAAGGATTCAGGGGCGTATGAGAGGGGTCGGGGCATCGAAGGTCCCGAGTAGCCTTTGCGAAGAGTCTCGAAGGAGGCAGCGGAGGGAGCGGCGAGGGTTTGGCCGTTCGTCGAAGGGGCGTCGCGACTGCTGGAGAACTTCTCCAATGCCTTGATGCGGCTGGAGATGCCCGACGACACATTGATCTTCCTTGCCACCAGGACCGGCCCGTTCTGGGAACCAGAATCGGCACCCGTCGTCGAGACGGAGCGGCCCATGGCTACGGTCGACATGTTGGGGGACTGGTGTCCAATGGCACTGGGGTTTGAAACGGCACGCGAATTCCTCCACGCATCAGGCGAGACGTTGCCGTTGCTGCTGTTGGAGTAGCCTGGGGAGAGGGGTGACACGCCCACGGAGATGGGCTTGGCCTCCTCAACCGTGGCACTGGTCAATTCTTCCATGAAGGAGTCGTCTGAAAGAAGGTTCTCGTCATCCGAGTAGTCGGGAGTTGGGACTTGAATAGGTTCGAGGTAGGGTTTGCGTTTCTCCTTTCGAGACGTGCTGTGCTGTCGCTCCACATTCGAGGATTCAGGGGTCAAGTCATGCTGCGGCTCCGTCGGAGGGGGAGCGGCGATCGACAAGGACTTGGGGGTGAAGGTGGCCGCTGGAAGATGGTGGGGGGAATCGGGCCGAGCAGGCGACTCGAATAGATCGGACTCAGTCACGTCTGGCGTGCTGGGTTGGTGATGGTGGTGAGGGAGGACCTCTTGTTCGCCAGGAACAACAGGATGGGGGACTGGTTTTGGTGGCGAGGGGCCAACAATCTCTTCGTCCGGAGCCTTTCCAGAATTGTTCTCGAGTGGAGCGGCGATGGCGCTAGGCAGCCTAGTCGGGGAGCTGGGGCCACCCGAGACGCCTCCGGAATTGGATGCGTCCAAGTCCCTGTCGCCCTCCTGCGTTTCAGATCCCGAACGAGTGGGTGTTGTCGCCTGAAACTCATTACTGCTGTCGCTCAGGTGTGCCGGTTGGCTAAGGGAGAGATGGTCGCCCGAGGGTTCAGGGGATTTAGGAGTAGTACGACCGTCTTCTTCTTCAGCCCCCTGAAGACGGAGCGTGGGCTGCAGGCTTGGCTGAGTTTCGGAAAGGGGCTCCTTGTTCGGCCCTGCCAAGTGGGCCATTCGGTCATCGCCCCCGTCGTGCTTCATTTTACTTGGTATATGACCGATTTTCTCCTTATTTTCGGTCATATCCAGCCCGGACGTCTCTCCCTTATCTGTCGCGGAACTGTTCTTCCCTTCCTTTGCTTTTTTCTCCATTTGCGTTTTCCGCATTTGAAGCGCCTTCATCAACCGCTCTTTCTCGTTGGACGTGGTGGAGGAAGACAGCGCGCTCAGTGACTTGGCACCGGGCGATATTTTGGGCCGCGAGATGGGCATGGAAAAGGGAGGCACCAGTAACGGAGGCACCGCCGGCACTTTGCTGGCGACGGGGGTCCCGTTGCCTCCAGAAGATCGAGGTCGCGAAGGACTGGGATTGGACTTGCGCAGGGACGATGATCGAACGCCCGCCGGCAAAGATGCCACCGGCCGTCGTTCCGCGCTCCGAGAGAGGTTGCCTGCAGTGCGAGGGCGTCCGCTGCCATCTACTGAAGGGCGGGGGCCCAGCTTCACCTTAGCTTTGTATCCGGCACGCTCCAGGTCACGTACGGACGGCCTGGCAGATTGCGAAGATTGGCGGGGCTCCGACGGAGCATAGGATGCGTCTTCTCGAAAGCTCTTATAGGAAGGAGCCCGCTCCGATGTGGCCACGGAAGACGACCGCTCTCGAATGGAGGCGTTTTCAGAACTTTTCGGGGTCGATTCGTTCCCGACTGGTGATTGCTGGATACTCGACACCACGGATGGAGGAACCACTGTGGCTTCGGACAGCTGACTGAACGATCTCTGGCGCGGCATTCCATCAGCCGCGGACTGCGCCTGGTTCTCGTCCTTGCCTACAGTGGTCTCTTCGGCATCTTCCGCGATCTCTTTCAATCGGCGACGGCGGAGGGAGCTGGAAGAGGAAGTGATCGAACCGGAAGCCGTATGCAGTAAGCATGCGGAGGACAATGCGCTTTCTGTAAGTTCCGATGGCTGCGTCACCGAGAATACCGTATCATGCGGGGAGAACTTGTCTAGAATCGATTGGAATTGGACGGTCGTTCGGGCTGCAGGGAGATGACGAGGTCAGTGGATGCAAGATTGTCAGGACGGGACCATATATCTGGACGAACCCTGAACGAGACGGGACATGCCCTCTGGCAGATAGCTGAGGACCACTTTCCGTCGCCGATATTGTAGGAAGCCATAGAGCGGAGACTTCTCCTCGTAGCTGTCGATCGCGTTGCGCACGTCGGGCACCCCGCCGGTGCCGCGATCAAGGAGATCAACTTCATCCCTTGATACATACCGGAGGAGAAACCTAGAAGAGACCCAAGCCATGCGCATTAGCGACAGTTGATGCGATTGGGTTGCAATGGCCACCCTTGCAACGGAGGACCCGAAGGTGCTGCAGGGTATAGCCGAGACACACGGACTAAGTACTTACCATCCACCGGCCTCGGTGAGCGCGGTCTGGTAGGCATCGATGACGGTGGGATTATCTAGCCCATTGAGCGACATGACGGGAACTGCATTGGAGGCAGATGCCCAGGACCGTCACAGATCACGATTCAAGTGATGATGATGATGATGGACGATGGGGGGAGGAGGGGAAGAGAAGAAAGAGGAGGGGCGAGAGGAGAAAAAAGAGGGGAAAGGGAGGGTCTAGCGGAAAGGTTCAGGATGTAAGGAAGCAAAGCAAAGCAAAGCATAAGCAGTGCGCCGGTCCTCGATGTGTGATGGCAGCGAGAGCGAGACACACACACACCAGCGGTGGAGCGAGATCAAGACGGGCGGGACACACTAAACGGGGGGATGGATTGAGAATCAGATACAATGTATAACTAATTCCTTTTTTGTGAACAAGAATGCTGATCCATCCGCAAAGACGGCCGAGGGGACCGAGTTGGTTGGTGACTTTGTGCCCACGAACCTCTCAGGAGTTCAGCCCGGTCTTGAGACCGTTCAGGGGCAGAAATGGGGGGGAAAGATGGTGAGTGATGGTTGGTTGGTTGGTTAATAATAATGGGTGTGGAAAAAGTGGATTGGCCCGGGTGCCTTTCTCTCTCTCCACTTTCAAGTCACAAGTCGAAATAACTTGAATAAGTTCATTCATTCACTGAGGGAGAGAATGGGAAAGAAGGAAGAAGAAAAAAGAAAAAAAAAAAAAAAGTCTAGTAGATTGATCCCTATATTAATGAGTCTGTCTCTGTCTCTGGTCTCCCTCTCTCATTAATCAGGCCATTGACAAGTGGACTAGTTACTACTAAGTACCTGATGAACTTATGTCCCTGAAGGCAACACCAGATGGGGATCCAATAATGACGCCGCAGAAGGAAGTCCGACCGTGGGACTATCGGTTGAACCAATTTCCAATTGACTGAACTCTCAGGTACCGATTGACTTAGTAGTGGTTAGTACTAGTTCACATCCCCTTCTCCACGGTCGCGAAATACAATTGTTAGAGAACGACTCATGTTGCTCGTGGTTCCAATTCCTCTCGGCATCCGACAACCGGCGTGAACGGGAGGAGGAGGAAGAAGAAGCAGCAGGGATGATGATGCGGGTTTGCTTTTCATCTGCAGGTGGCTTTCCTGGTCGCTGCCAGGGCCGTGCGACGGTTACTTACTTTACCGATAGGATACCAAGGTCATACACGACGGTATGGTGTTATTTAATACTTAATACGTATCGGCTAGGCTCAAAATCGGTCAGGATAGCCATGCGATCGTCCACTGCTAATTATCCAGGCCCCAAATATACAATCTCTCTATCGCTGAGAAATTCTCCTGGATGGAGTCTATCTGGTTGCCCACTTAAACTTTATTCCACCTTACATGGCCACTATCGATGGACAATCCGATTCTTGTCATCGCTTTACCCCCTCCCCAGATTTCATCCAGTATGGATGGTCAGGGGTCTAGAACCCCTGCGGAAATTCTAAGCATGTCCGACCGTGTCGTCAGTCTGCAATGTAATTCTACCGGATGCTAAAGCTCTAGCTCTAGCTCTAGCTTTACAGCTCTTGTCCGTGCACCTTCAGTCCCAGTCCAAATTTCTGTGAATAATGATCCCTCGTTGCAATTGAGATTGGTCTCATCCGCAATGTGATGGGGTATTGGGGGTGGTTGAAACTGTCCGCATCTGGAGGTCTCCGGCCCGCTGCCTCTTCATCGCTCGGAGGCTGCCGATGCGGGGACTCATTGAAGCAGCATATATCCAACTACCCCCCCACTTTAACTATCACCGTTGCTTTTTCAAACGGAAATTGATCAATTTACTTTTACTCGAAAACATTAGCTTCAGCTCATAGTCCTTGTCAATTAATTTCCTCCCCTCCCCGCCATCATGTCCTCCGACCTCCCCGCTCCGTCGTCCATTACATCACTCCCGCAGGAGCAGCAATTCCGCGTCCTGGATACCCTGTTCGAGTCGTCGCCGGAGCTGCACACCCTCATGGCTCCAGTTCTCGCAAACCAGACATTCTCATCCTATTCCACTCTCATTGATGCGGTTGGCGGTCGCATGTCTGCCCTGTCTGCTGCCAACTCGTCCAAAGATCGCGATATCCTGGTGGGAATTCTGGGATCGCATCCCCGCCTGGGACAGCCCAAGGGAGCCCCGACAGAGCACCTGAGTGAACTGAGCAAGAAGGAACAAGCAAACCTGAACACGGGAGCGGAGGAACAAGCGGAGAAGCTGAAGCGTATGAATGCGGAATATGAGGAGAAGTTCCCTGGCTTGCGATTCGTGTATGTTCCCAATCACCCAATGACTTGTGTTGGTCTGACCTATCTCCGTGGCATAGTACTTTTGTCAACGGCCGCAACAGGGATGTCATCATGGAAGAGATGCGGGCGCGGATCGACCGGGGTGACGCCGATCGCGAAGTGGAGGAGATCATACAGGTGAGATGGCTGTCCACCCAACCACGGAGCAGTGCTGACAATGGGCTCTTTACAGGCAATGTGCGATATTGCAAAGGATCGGGCACGGAAATTGGAGCAGTCTGCTAAGATATAACTCCCATCATGCAAGCATACTAGATATCAACAATAAATACCCTTCGACTTCAGCAGACCCTGATACATCTCCTTGCCAAACCCGCTGCTTTGCAACGTACAATTCTATCTAAGCAATTCCTCAGCGGAGCTCTCTGTCTCATATGGGAGACAATGACGGTAATCTGCATGGCACTTGGTGATTCCGTCAGTATAAAAGTGGCTGACTAGTGCCGGCGAATTATGGGAAGTCGGTCTTGTCTCACAGCGGAACGATCTTCCGTCCTCAGGATGCGTACTACCAGCACTTCTTTAGTAGTACACAGACTGGATTTGATCTATTGTTGTTGAAGGAGTACTTTTTTATGGGATCCCTTAACATTCTGCAAGCTAGCTTGTGAGACAACCCGGGTGGTCAGTCATCGGTAGGCCAATGATATCGGAGGGGGAGAGGTTGTACATCGCCATTGTTGGACAGCCATGCAACGTCGGACAGTAGCTTTCCTTGATAGGGGATGCTATGGCTGTACTGACTGCTCTTATAGTACCTGAGCAAACTGGCAGTATATATAAACCATGTTCTAGTCCATCAATGATCCTAAATCTTCTTTCATTACCTCCACCCATTATCAAACATGCATGGACTGCGCCTAGTCTGCAGCATAGCAGCATTGTCTTTGGCCATCCTGGCATATCCTACGGCCTCAACTCCAGCACCCGTGGATTTGAATTCCCTCCGTTTGACCTCTAACACGGAATATGTTAACTCAGTCGATGTGAACGCAAACCGATCAGTGGTAGTATCCGCTGAAGAACACTATACCAATACAGCAGCTCGACTAGTTCAGAACGTTGTTCCTGGAGCAAGCTTCCGTCTTGTCGATGACCACTATGTTGGCGACAATGGCGTTGCGCATGTATACTTTCGCCAAACGGCTCATGATATTGACGTTGACAATGCGGACTTTAATGTTAATGTATGTTCCCCGCTAACTCTGGTAAAGAAAAGCTCACTGTTACAGATTGGAAGAGACGGACAGCTTTTATCTTTCGGGCATTCATTCTTTACAGGCGCGTTGCCGAGCAGCTACCTGGACAACCCCAACCTGGCGGAGTCCCGTAGCTGCTCTTAGAGGAGCAAGGGACGCGTTACAGCTCCCACTCACTATTGACAATGTTTCTACGGAAGCTGCTAATGGACTAAACGAGTACATCTTCAGACAGGCAGCGGGTGCAGTATCTGACCCCAAAGCCAAACTAGTTTACCTCGTCAAGCCAGATGGGTCCCTGGCACTCACATGGCGAGTAGAAACAGACATGTCCGAGCACTGGCTACTGACCTACATTGATGCAGAGACCACCACTGTCCATGGCGTAGTCGACTACGTAGCAGACGCGACATACCAAGTCTAGTAAGTGACCCTACCGACCAAACAACCAAGCTAAGAAACAGTCCCTGGGGCACGAACGATCCAACAGAAGGACATCGCACCATCCTCACCAACCCGTGGGACCTATCCGCATCCGAATACACCTGGATCAGCGACGGACAAAACAACTACACCACAACCAGAGGCAACAACGCCATCGCACACTGGAAGCCAACCGGCGGTGGCTCCTATCTCTACAATCTACGCCCATCCAACCCAGACTTGAACTTCCAATATCCCTACTCCCCAAACATGTCCCCACCTCGATCATACATCAACGCCTCCATCATCCAACTCTTCTACACAGCAAACACCTACCACGACCTCCTCTACACACTAGGCTTCACCGAACCCGCCGGCAACTTCCAATGGAACAACAGCGCCCGCGGCGGCCGCGACAAAGACTACGTGATCCTCAACGCACAAGACGGCTCCGGATACAGCAACGCAAACTTTGCCACTCCTCCCGACGGTATCCCCGGTCGTATGCGCATGTACATCTGGATTGAATCCACCCCGTCGCGGGATGGAAGCTTCGACGCGGGCATCGTAATTCACGAATTCACTCACGGCGGTAAGCTCCCCCTCCCCTTACCAATTGATAAACCCAGTCTAATATCTCAGTATCGAACCGCCTCACCGGCGGCTCCCACAACGCCGGATGTCTCAACGCCCTCGAATCGGGCGGTATGGGCGAAGGCTGGGGCGACTTTATGGCCACGGCCATTCGAATCAAACCCAACGATACGCGCAGGACGTCTTACACTATGGGCGCCTGGGCAGATAACGATAAACGCGGTGTCCACGACTATCCCTACTCCACTTCTTTTGCAGAGAACCCTCTGAACTACACGAGCGTGAATACCATGAATGGCGTGCACGCTATCGGAACCGTCTGGGCGACTATGCTGTACGAGGTGATGTGGAATCTCATTGATAAGTACGGGAAAAATGATGGTCCCAGACCGGTGTTCAGAGATGGAGTGCCGACAGACGGGAGATACTTGATGATGAAGTTGGTGGTGGATGGGATGGCGCTGTAAGTGATCCGCAGAATAGCTTTCTGTTTTCTCCTTTTTAACCTTCGGAGTGTCCGTCGGATCCTGACTAATAACGAAATGAAGACAACCATGTAATCCGAACTTCATACAAGCGAGAGATGCGATCCTCGACGCAGATATTGTCTTGACTGGGGGGAAGAATCGATGTGAGATCTGGAGGGGGTTTGCGAAGAGAGGATTGGGACAGGGAGCAGGTTATAGTGGTGGTGGGCTTAGTCGGATGCGGAGGGGGAGCACACTTCTTCCTAGGGGATGTTAGTTGTAGCGTAGCAGATGAGTGGAGATATCTGGTTTATTAGAATAGGACTATTTAATAAGCACTAATACAGCATCGGCGGGTTTCAATAGTATGAAGTAAATCTATAAAACAGCCATCACCCTCCAGTCTACCCGGCGTACCATACCACGCCAACAACTGAACCACACAACATCCCATCTATCACTCAACACCCCCCCCAGTATATAAGAATTCAAACTACAGCCCAAAATTCCAACCTCTGCTTCCCCCTCGCCACACCCAACAACACCCCACCCACCAACAGACTCACCCCAGCGTATACCGACAGTGCAAGGAACCCATACTTTTGCACCAATGCCCCGGAGATAGGTATCCCAGCCATAGCACTATCCCACCCCAGACATAGTCAGCAAACTACCACCATCATAACAAACACAGTTAATAAATGAAATAGATCATACCTCAAAGCCGTAGCCCCCATAACAACCCCCACCGCCAACCCCACCGTCTTCGGCGTAGCAAGCTGCAATGCACATGCTTGTTGGAGGGAAAGGATAGCCTGTCCATACCATCATTAGCTTTTATCCCCCCATATTCACCTCCAGAGGAGGTATAAACTTACACCAGAAGCAAACCCATACGCCACCGCAAACACCACCAACCCCGCCACACTCGTCGCCTTCGTCCAACAGAGACAAACCACCCCGGAGAGGATCGTAAACACAATACAGACATTAAACCGTCCGTACTTGTCAGCTAGTATGCCCCCGATGACCCTCCCGAACAGCGACGCGCCGTTCAGCATTGAGATCGTATAGAACGATAACGAGGAGGAAAAGCCCTTCGCGACGCCGTAGCTGGAGACGTAGAAGAAGGGCGAGAACATCCCGAAGTAGATGATGAAGAAGGAGAGGCAGGTTAGGTGGAGGGTTGGGTTTTTGAGGAGGGGTGGTTCTGACTCTTTATGAGATTGGGGTGCAGGGGAGGGTTTTTCTGATTCTGGTTCTGGCTGCGCCTGTGATTGTTGAGATGGTGATGGTGGATGAGGAGGTGCAGCAGGCCTACAACAGAAACACGTCACTGTGAGTAGCGGCAACATGATGAATCCCACGATGCGCATGGTCCATCCGAACCCGATGTTCGGTTTTTTGAGCAGTTCATTGACGATAATCGGCCAGAGAACGCCGCCGAGGGAGGATCCCCCGATCACAATGCCGACTGCTGCGCCGCGCTTGATCTTGATGTGTTGGCCGACGAGGGCGATCATGGGGCAGGTGAGTAGGGAGAGGGAGATGCCGAGGAGGATGCCCTGCGCGAGGATGAATTGGTAGAGTTGTTTGCAGAGGGAGGTCATCATTATGGAGAAGATGGTGCCGAGGGAGCCGATGCAGAGGAGGAGCTGCATTGTTTACTGGTTAGTTATGGAATGTATCGTGAGTATAGTATGGTATGGGTGGATACGCACTCGTGGCCCGAGTGTGTCCAGGAGAGGGCCAGATACGACAGACACCCCGAAGATAAAGAAGATGTCGATAGAGGCTATCCATGCGATGGTTGATTCGGGTTGGTTCGAGAGTTGGTCTTTTTTGTAGTACTCGAGGAAGAGGCCGAAGGAGTTCACGAAGCCGACGGTGCAGAACATGCCGCAGAATGAGCCGAGGAGGGTCATGATTGCGAGGGGTCTGGAGTGGTTAGTGATGTGCTTCTTGTTGGGGGTATGGGGGAGGTACGTGTATTCGGAGGGTGGTTTGGTGGAAGCGGCATCGTTAGGGTGAGCCATGGTTGCTAGTTAGGTTTGACAAGGTGAAGCTGAAAATATAGTGTCTATAGTGAGGCTCAATGTTATTTTGGGTTGATGGAACACGTTTGAAGCAGAGCCTCTGAGCGCATATATATCATTTGCATACAGTGACAAGTGATACATATCAAAGTTGTAACCCTCGGAGCCTCCGGGCACATGGTTCATGGTGTTGTGATAGCATGTATGAAGCTTGATGGATGCTCGGACTGTCCGCGGAGCTTCCGGGCGGCGGCGGTTAACCAGCACCATCACTAACCACATTTTCCACACTGCAGAAAACAACCGACAACAATTCTTTCAGCATCACGGAACGTTGCTCTCTACAACATTGTAGTGCAGAAGGGAAATGACTGGTTGCTAGAACGGAGACTGACACTCACGTGATTCGGTCAATTAATCGCCTCCGGTCAACCCATCAACTCGGCATCTCATCTCAGCTCATCATGAAGCGCAAGGCTGCATTGCATATACCGCATACCTCCAGACGCGCTCCCAGACAGGACCCCGTATCTTGCGACTCTTGTCGACACAAGAAAATCAAATGCGATCGTCAGCAGCCATGCAGCAGTTGCTCCGCGCGCCGATTGGCGTGCATCTATGGGAGACCAGAGGCCGCAAGGGTTCCCAACCCATCACCGGCTGGCGCAATGCGGACGCCTCCTGCGAGTAGCACAAGTGTGCCCCCGGGAGCCGAAAATGCTTCTACCGGACCTACTGAAGCTCCATTGCAGCCAAGCAATCGGGAGTCGCTACTCACAGCGGACTGGCTAGAGAACATCCACATGGCTGACCGGGTGCCGACAGCAACCCCAAAATGGTTTCGAGATGAACTAGACGATTCGGTAAGAGGGCACAACTTGAGCGTCAATGAGAAGACAGGGCCAGCAAGACCCCTGCTATCAACGCTATACATGAATCGGTCCGCCATCAACGAGAATCCGGCGTCGATCAACTTGATTGACTTTATCCCCGCAAAATCGGAGGCTTTGGATCTCTTTCAATATTATCATCGCTACGTCGACTATCTCTACCATATCCTTGTCCCTAAGCGCGTGGAGGACCAAATAGATGGGATCTACTGTTGCATCGAAAGGGGTGAGCCCGTAGACCTCAGCCACTTGGCGCTGCTTTTCGGCATCCTAGCCAGCTCTCTATGTCTGCAGCAAAGTGTGGTGGCATCTTCCGATGTAGGAGATCGAAGCAGAGAGTTTGCCTTTCTTACCGGTGCCGCGTTGATCCAGAGCCATTACTCCCTGTCTCCGACGCTCGTGGGCTTGCAGGCCACCATGGTGGTCATGCATAATGTCTCCAACTGGAACATTCCACCGTCTGTGAGCGGTCTCTTTGTGCATGGCGCTATTGTCAGCCAAGCAAAGAGTCTTATGCTCCATTGCATTGACTCTCCACGGTTTCGGAATGAGAGGGAAGGAGTTGATTACGATCCAGTAAACCTGGAACTCAAGAGACGGATTTGGTGGGATTTGACGTCGTTCGACTGGTAAAAACTATCCGAAGCTCTATGAATGCCAAGTGCTAACTGAAGTTGCAGGCTACTGGGCTTCCTCCCTGGTCCTCAAGAGTGGACGTATCTCATCCAGCCGCACCACATGAACGTGAACCAGCCATTGAACATAGATGACCATGCAATGTCTCGCGAAGTGGTATCACGGCCAAGTTCCACACCAACAGACATGTCCTTCTTCCTCCAACGTCTGAAACTAGCGTCTGTCAGCCGGGAGGTAGTTGATTCAACATCCTACGAGCACCTGCATGGCTTGGAACCACAATATGAAAAAGTTCTTGAGCTAGACCGAAAGTTCCATCAAGCTGTAGCGGAAATCCCGGATTTTTTCCGCCTGGATCCATCGTCCAGACGACGTTTCGCTTCGCTCTACGAGGAGCGCCCGACCATTGCCTGGCAAGGCTGTCTCCTGCAACAGGGCTTCTTCTCACGCTTGTGCCGCCTACATCGTGACTTCTTCATCAGAGGGGCCCGTGAGCCAGCGTACTCCTATTCACACGTAATCTGTCTACAATCTGCCCGAAAGGTACTGGAGATTAAGAGGATCATGGACGGAAACGAACCAAACTATACTCCGCCAAACTCTGTCGTCTGGTCGGTCATGCATCATGTCTTCGCTGCCGCTGTGATACTGTTGCTAGACGTGTGCTTTAACTGGGACGATATACTCGCCGAGAAACGCAAGGAAGAAGTGCTAGATGCCTGCCGCATGCTGAGCAAGGCACAAGAGTCGTCTGCCCTGGTCAGGGAAGGAATAAATGCCATGATGGGTGTACTACAAAAGCACTGGAGGACCGGAAAGCTGCAGCGGAGTGACGAGAACCCCCCTGTTGTTCCACATGGGGTTGACGCAGTGCGTTCTCATCCGGGTCACACACAGGCTTACACCCAACCTCTCAGAACCGAATTAAGCAATGTCCCGCCACATCTGACAGTTGCCACTGGTGACAATGTTCCAGAGAGGCAATTGGAGGACATCTGGACCGAGATGCTTGAGACAGGAAATGACCTAGCTCTGGATACTGCAGACTGGACGGAACTGTTGAATGAGCTGACAGACCCAGAGTTATCTCGGGGATGATCTGTTCAATTCCAGGCAGCCCCAGTAACACTCCAGAGTTTATCCAGTCATATCACTTTGTTCCAGCATGCAAGTAAGGTCTATTTACACAATGCTACGCCGTCATTAAGAGATACAAGCTTGCAGACCGCTACTTAAAGTCCTTGGCATCTCGATTGTATATAGACGCCTGGCTGATTCTTCGCGAATACCTGTCCTGGATCTCATTCCCACCAACCACCATACCCTAATGATCACCGCGAAAATTGATTCCGAAAGGTTTATTCTCACATGGCTCTTCCATTATCCGTCACGAGTCATTCCTTTTATTTCAGCCAGATCATTTGTCTTTTGTCTGACCCCGTCGGAAAGCGACAATTCCTCTTCGCTCCGTGGACCATAGATATCAACCTCTATCGTCTCAGCCAAAGTCTATACCCCCTAACAGTTCTGAACATAGACCTGTGACCTGTTCGGCAAATCCTTGTTCCACAGCTGCTCACTCTTGAAGTAATCCGATACCTTCTCGCACCTGTCCTCGGACAAATAGCCCACAAGCCGCAAGGCAGCTGTCGTTGCCGCCCACTTGGCGTTATCATCGACGCATTGCTTCAGCGCCGCCGTTTGGGGAGAATCGCTGCAGAGATTGTCATCGCCGAGACGGTCACCACATTTGCTGTTGACATTTTGGAAGACGTCGTTCAGGTAGCTTGCGAAAGCATCCTGCGCCTTGGGGTCGTCAATGCCAGTGTATCGCGCTCCATCTTCAACAACCTTTTGGATGACCCCTTCGAACGCGGTATCCCATTCCTCTGGCCGAGGTTTGCAGCCCCAACTGCATGTATCCCGCTCGATGGTTGCGATGTATTGGCCGGGAACGGTGCTCATGGTATTGAGTGCTTCGAGACAGCGTTGGCCTAATGATAGGGCCTGGGTGGTCCCTAGCAGACACAGAAATGGGGCAAAATTGAGGAGACGCATGGTGTTTATTGCTGATTCTGTTGACAGGGTAATGAATATGGAGTGTTGGATGGGGCGCGTTGACTCTCTCTATAAAAAAGGGAGGGAGGGAAACAGAATAAAATTTATACTTATTGGTCTTAAAGATTTGAGCACTACTACTGGCATACCCCTACTCTAAGACAGGGGGCCATAAACAACCATGGCCGGACTCCAGCATTCACCATGGTATACGGCATTCTCGTTCGTGCACAACGATGGCCGGATTACCTTGGGAAAATAAACCCCAGATCGTCTGAATAAATCAACAGAAAGAGGTCGACTGGGTTAGCAGAGGTGAAACCCGGATGCCTCCACGGCCTAATCAAGAGAACCAGCAGCGTTCCTATAGAAGGCTGGCAGCAGGAACGAAATCCGCCCAGATCAGCGATACACCTACTTCATCCGTCATGCAGCTATTGCGCTCTCAGCAGGTTAATTCGACCATCAGTGACCGTTAACGTTTAGAATGTCTATCGGTGATGTCATTACTGTGTTGCAGTCTATACTCTGATTTTATTATGCGCTATGCGGGTGGCCGAAGGGCAAGACCTGGGTGGTTGAGTGATGAACACTGTATCCAGTATGGAGACAAACAAAAGTAAGAGAAGGTTTCAATGTGTTGATTTCTTGATTCTCCATCTTATTGCCATCAACTTCAATCACAAAATGGCTGATCTTGATGCCAATGTATCGAACGCAGATGGATGAAATTGCGACATAAACACTCAAGAATTGCCTTCTTCTCGGTGAGCGCAGGGACAGCCCGGGTAAGGGGCATTTGATAGCATGCCGCTGCTGCTGCCGCTGCTGCTACTGCTGTTTGTCTGCTACTTTCACGCATAAGCAGACGCTTCATTAAGAAGTGATTTTCGTACGTGTCGGGACTCTCTGGGGACGTCAATAGAGAGGTCGGGGGCGGGGAAGGCTCGTGTGGATGAATGCGCTCACCTTACTTAGGTACATATCTCAAGAGTGCAAGAATGTCAGGGGTAGGCTACTAATCTTCATGGAATCCTGCACGACGGGGGTCAGTCAGAGGTAAGGAACGTCTTTGTGCAACATCAACGGCTCTGTGCAACATTATGCTATAGCATGCGTAATTCGCTAGTATCCCTTGAAGCAGAAAACTGGCCCTTCCATCGCATGCTTTGGGAGTAAATATGGGAATAAATACACCTCTAGCTACATCGAAAGGGTTGTTGAGCAGCGTTGCCTTCTGATATGCGGACAATTGAGGACGACCATGGATCACGATCCCCTCCATCTTGACCATGTGAACTGGTATCACGATCAAGTGGTCTTTCTGACCGGAGCCACCGGCAACCTTGGCGGATGCATCCTATACAAATTGGCTCTGCAGTTGCCCACGAAGAAGATCTAGGTACTGTGTCGGCGGTCTATTGAACAGGCCATGGACAAATGGGAGGCATCGATGCCGGAACAGGTGAAAGAGATCTTCGACTCCGGCAAAGTGCACTGCGTCATCGGCAATACCATCGAGCCACCCCTGGGATTGAGGAAAGCCGATCGAGATAGACTGCAGCAGGAAGTGACTGTCATTATCCACGGCGCCGCATACATACTCATGTTCCAGGAGCTCTACAAAGCGGTCCGCCACCTCCCTGGGGATAACATCAGACGCCTGTATTGTCGGCCTTGGAAACACCCACCCCACAAGCGAACCTACTGTCCGGACAGTGTGGCCGCCTTCCGGCACGCGATTCTCCCTCTATACCAATATCGAGCTGAAGGAAGGACAAAGCACAACTGCTGGTGGGGCAGCCTTCAAGGAGCTCCTGCGGGGGATCGAGCAGAACCCGGCCATGCTCCTTGAGCCCGATGTGGAGAACAATCTGACTTAACGAATTGAGCAAGCACCTGGAGCGACATATTCCGCGGGCTGCTAAGATGTCCGCGGAGGGTATTGTAGAGATGCCGACCCTTATGGCGGTGGAGATCCAGCGCGGGTTGCGAGGCGATCTCAACTGGGATATTAACATGGTGGAGATTGCGAAGATTGGGAAGATTGGAAAGTTGGCGGAGGCTGCCATTCAATTTTTGAAGAAGAAGTATGGCCTTGTGAAGGAGGGGAGTAGTGAGTGACGAGTGCCTGTTTCTTTCGTACTAGGATAGATGTACTCAAGTATTAAATATGGATGTTATATCAAACTAGTACTTCTGTATCAATCATCCATGCTTACTACAAACATGCCATTCATCAAGCTCAACTATGCTTTCAATCCACGGTCACTTTGATACCCTCTGTCGTGTCTGAATCCGTGCGCTGTTAGCTGACTTCACAACTTCACCTAGCCAAGAAAGAATTATTAGGTCAAACATACAAAACGCTACATGGTCCTTGATATTGCTTGCAGCGTCATATGGGTTGGGATAATACCACGCTGCACCGGGGATTGACGTAGCTAGATATCAAACTGTTAACAACGATACAATCACTCTGTCTCCCCAGCGAGGAGTTTGAATGAAAGAAGAGGTGGAGAGAGATCCTCACGCCCAATTACAAGAGAGTAATATGATGCATCTCCTTTCCACAGACAATATGTCACCTTGTCGATCGGGACGAATAGTGATTTATCTTTGATTGCTGTGGGTGGGAACTAGATATTGTGGTAAGTCGGTTTGGGTATCTAGGCTATGTGGTTTGGGGGCTTACATAGATGTTCCCTTCGACGGTCTCCCAGGTGGGAGATTCGGCGAGGACGATGTCGTTGAAGGTTGCTCTAGCGAGGGGCA
This sequence comes from Aspergillus sp. AS01, assembly GCA_036986335.1. Classification (NCBI taxonomy): domain Eukaryota; kingdom Fungi; phylum Ascomycota; class Eurotiomycetes; order Eurotiales; family Aspergillaceae; genus Aspergillus; species Aspergillus sp. AS01. The sequence continues at coordinate 100,734 of BTWD01000033.1, forward strand.
TGGTTATGGGGGAGGGGAAGATGAGTTGCACTAGTGCTTGTGTATTGAAGAAACAAGTAGAAAGAGTGAGCAAAAAAGAGAGAGAGATACTAGTTATTGCTGATGTGATACAGTTGCATTAATAATGCAGTCATGGCGTAAGTGCGGGGAAATTCCCCGAGTGGATTGAACCTAGAGACCATTCCCGTGTATGGCACAGCGAAAGGCGCCTTCTAAAAATACACTATGCTGTCTTCATCCTTTTCACGACTTGCGTCAAACCCATCGATCTTCGTACACGGCTTTGTATCAGCCCTGCATCCCACCCATTCTGGACTAGGCCAGGACCATCGCTCGAAGTTGAACTGCGGCAGATGCAAACACGTACCCTCGCATTTGTCGGACTCTTGTACCTGATTCCCATCACAGTCGATCCCCAGTGTCCGTCGCATCTCATCTTCGCAGGCTTGTAGGGTTCTCCATGTCCCCTCACACCACGCACAGTATAAAGTCTCGGGCTTTGGGGGGGTTGAACACCAGCGATTTCATCTTCTGATGAACACGACTCAGCGACACCTTGTGCGCGCTTGGATTTTCCACGGCCGTAAAGATCAGTAGCCAAGGATGCAATGATTGATGCTCACAGGGAGTCCGATAAATCTTCTGCTCGTTATCAAGCGTGAAACTCAAGTATTTCCGAATAATTTCCTCAAAGCTCTGATACAGCTCCGATCGAGCTTGGTAAATAGCTTCATACATATTCCTGGGCAGAAGTCCGTCTTTTGGCTTGGACTTGAACGTGTAATCCATAATCACACCACGCGTAGCATATCGGAAATCCCGTCCGGATCCAGACTGAAATACCCAAGTAATGAACAACACCCAGTCCACTAGCTCTTTGTGTGAGGGCACATATCTTTCCGGTATCACACAGGTGTTTTCCAGCCAGGCAGCCGAAAAGGGCTTCATGGCATCTCGTAGCTCGAATCTATCCACAATAACAGCGATGTCCTTGAGAAACACAAGCTCAACAGGTTTTTGCCAATCGACCCATCCCCTGTTCAGGGTTTGCAGAACCCATAGCATAGCTGCGGGATTGGGCCAATCGTATGACAGATCTTTCACCCAGACAAGCTCATCCTCGTCCCAGCGAGCCTGGTTGTTAGGCTGTGCGTCGTCGGTTTCTTGATATCCGAAGATTTCGGCGAAGACCCTGGATGAAAGGACTAGTGGCTTCACGGGGACGCGAATTAGGGTAGGTAGACAGTAAGTTGTGATTTTAATCAACACATCTAGTTTCGCCGTTGGATCTTTTGAGTACGGGCGCAGATCATGAATAATCCCCTGCTTCTTCTTGCGCCCTTCCACATAGTTGGTCCATCCTAGATAGTCGCATCCAGGGAAGCACACAGCGTCATCCTCGTCGTGGACGTGTTCATCGTCGTATTCAGAATCATCCTCAGAACCATCCTCAGAATCATCTTCAGAATCATCCTCAGATTCACTCTCATCGTCATCGTCTGACATATCCATTTTCGAGCAGATGCAACAGACAGGTTCATCCTGGTCGTCGGTTGAGATATCCTCCATGTCCCCATCATCAGACTCATCTGATCCAGAGTCATCGCTTTCGGTATCCCCGTAGACCAGATCTTCCATGCTATCATCCTCATCATGATGAGAAGATGATGGGCGTCCGTCAGTCTCATACAGATGATCGAAGGTGTCTTCGATGCGATCAACACTGGAATTCTTGATGGGCGCGTTTTCAGGATCGTAGTCTTCTTCTTCATCTTCTTCATATTCTTCATCTTCTCTCCGTTCTTCATCATCCCCCCAGTCGCTGTCGACACCTTGCTCACTATCACCATCCGCAAGGTCCATATCCTCCTCACTGTACTCGCTATCATCCCCACTCTCGGACGCCTCATAGTCATGATCGATGTCCAGGTCCTCCATGACTTCGTTGAGATCAACCTCGGTAGCTACCTCGGTAGCCACATCGGTAGCATCGTCGTCGATGGTGCCTTCATCCTCTGCTGGAGGAGGTATATTCTCCTTGAAATCAGCGGGGTTGGAGGTAGGGATGAAGCCACAGGCGGCAGAATTTGGCACCAACCCATCAACCATATCCATATCACTATCACTGAGCATGTTGAAGTCCTCCATCTGGGCGATTGGTTCTTCGACGTGGTGCATCTTGAATCGACAAACGACAAATGGGGTTTTTTTTTTTTTTCTCAAATTTTGCGTGTGTTGACAAATGACGTTTATATAGTGATGCTGGAAGCGACAGGTGATGGAACTAGGGCTGGTAGTCGATACATCCCCCTGTTCAAGAGGTTCATGTACATCTATATATCTTCGTTCAGGGAAACACGATCCGGAGACATCCATGTTGGTTTGCTACTCTATAGTACTGGCAATGCATGGCATGGGGTTTGCCTTCTCTGGCTGTGCGCATTACAAAGGCCGGGAAGAATAGGGGGTGATAGATGAAACGTGTTGACCAAGACTGGGTTTCTGAAGAGGTGATAAGTACTTATATGATCTGCGGATGTCTTTGAGAGATTGTGGTTGGTGCATTGTTTCCTTTGGAGAAGAACGGTAGTCCTTCGATGTAATGTACGGTCTGCAGTGGGATCTTCCATTGCATGGATAGTGTGGCTTTGTCACTTTTTCACAATGACTTTATCATTATAACTTCTTTCTTGCGTGAGTGGGCGGCCATTCGCGGTTTCTCTGCGTTGTGGAAGGCAGATGTCTTTGCCACAAGTGAAGTTTAATGTTTAGTTTGATGTACTTCTTCATATCGTAGGAATTGGTAGGGGATTTGACTGTCATTATAATCCTAAATCTAAGAAACTAATGACTGACTCTGCCGGGTCGTACCCTCGGACCATTTACATAACTAGATGGCGTATCTACTTGGCTAAGACTTCATGCGCAGTTCTCCTTCATTGAAATGTGTCTTCCTTTATACTGTTGGTTCGGTTGCTGAATTTATCTGAATTTCCAGAAAACAGTTCTCCCAGACACGGATACCGCCATAATAGACATGCCAATCCGAAACTCCGCCAACCCGTTTTACGAAGTCAAGGAGATGGAGCTCCCCGGAAGTTGAGATAATGTACAGCCAAGCATCGCCCAGCAAAACAACTTGATTGATGTTCGATCTAGACTACTGAAGTCCCACTTAGAATCCGCCAGATACCATGGCCTCAAGAATGTGTCTCCTGTCCTGGTAACAACCCCGGAGACCGGAGAGCCTCTCTACATTCTCGTCTAACAACGTATATTACATTGGAAATATCATGGATGAGCATGCTCATCAAATCACCAAACCAACATCTTGGCCAGATATTCTGGACGCGCTGATCAAGAAGGGTAGAAGAGGTCTGTAATCGAAGAAGCTTGGGCTTGTTAATGTGCCAAAGGACGAACAACCTCGGGATGATGAAGTGATTGAGGGCCGGAGTTAATTTGTTCCCGTTGAAATTTATCTCAAACATGGTGACTGATTATTAGAACGGATCGTCAGGTTCAGTTTACTGAAAGAACTGGTGGTCAGGCTTGATTCGGTAAAATGGCTGCTTCATCAAGATCTCGCTTCTACTCCAACAATACCTTGACTGATATCTGGTGTGTTTCCTTTGTACCTTGTAGGTTAACAATGGCTTTGAAATATAGAATTTAATCACTCTTTGTCGTATGGGTAAGGATGGGTTTATCCGCTTAATGTGAGTTGTTTGACTTTCACTATACGTGAATGTTGCTTTGTTGATTTTTGCTCGCTTCTTTCTCTATTGTCTCGTGATATCTGAACTCGCTGCCAATCATCCAAGGCCATTGTTCAGGGAGAGCTATGCCACATACGACCCATAAAGTACTATCTGAATGCAATATCATATATCATATCTACAGGCAAAATCAAAGATGATCACAACATCCAAAAAGGGTATCTAACACCTACCCCCTTTTGATAACCTCTTCCGCCGTCTCCACCAAAATCTCGAACGCCCTCCTAACGTACTTCTCCTCGGCCGCTGGGTTAGTACTCACAACCCGAATAGCATAAACCTTACAGATAACGGTCGAAGTAATGAAGATCTCTCCTCGGGAGTTGACCAATTCATACACCTCCTTGGTCAACTCGTTGGCAGCCTCATCCGGCTGCGCAACAAGAACGCCATTCTCAGCTTCCACCATCGTCGTCCCCGACTTGGGGCTCTTGATTCGGAACACAGTCAACCCGAATGCAGGAGTGGTGATGATCTCGAAAAGATCAGCCCGACTGCGGACCAGACCCGCAAAAGTCTCTCCCAGTCCTATGGACTTGCGGATATAGTCCTTCATGCCGGTGAGACCGTAGCTGCGCATGACAAACCAGATCTTCAGGGCACGGAACCGACGGCCCAGAGACATGCTCCAGTTACGGTAGTCGGTAACTTTGCCGGAGTCGGAGTAGTGATTGCGCAGGTAGGCAGGGGTGATGTCCAGGGCGTTAGTGAGGTCTTCGCGGTTGCGAATGAAGAGACAACTATGCCAGTTAGCAACTTATAGCATCGTAAAGGAATGGAGAAAGCACAAACCTAGCATCAAAGTTAACCAACAGCCACTTGTGCATATTCAGATTGAAGCTGTCGACTCCCTCGGCGAACTCCTTGGAAAGATACTGCCACTCATCCGCGACCAGCGCCGCACCGGCATAAGCAGCATCAATATGGACCCAAATCCTCTTCCAATGCTCCTTCTCGGCCAATACAGCCTTGATCTCTCTGAACCGATCAACGGCACACGAATTCGTCGTACCAAGACCCAAGGTAATGAAATAAGGCGTCAGGTTATTCCGATCCAACCCCTCCAAAACATCCCTCAACCTCTCCCCAGTCATCTCCAAGTTATCCTCCAACCTCGCCTCGACACTCCTAAACCTCGTTCCCGCCAACAACGCTCCCTTCGCCGTACTACTATGCGCCTGGTTACTCGCCAACGCGACCAACCGACTCCTCAACTCCATCATCCGATCCTCGTACTCCACCGTATCAGGCTTGAACCCCTCACTGACCACAATCTCAGTCACGCGCCTTTCCCTCGCAGCAATCATCATCGTCGCGACCGTGTCACTCGCCGTAACCTGGATCACACCTCCTCCGCGGTTCTCCGACGTGCTGAGAAAACATTCCGGCAATGCGAGCGCCTGAGCGAGCCAGTCCATCACGATGGTCTCGAGTTCTGTGCACGCCGGGGAGCAGAGCCAGTTGAATGCGGGGGCTGTGAAGGCTGCGCTGTACATTTCACCTAGAATACTGGGATAGGTGACGCCGGCGGGGAAGAAGGCCATGAAGTTGGGGGATTGCCAGTGCGTGATGCCCGGCTTGATCTTGGTTTCAATGTCCGATTGGATGGCGCTCCATGGTTCGGGGTTCTCGGGGGGTGAGGTTGGGATTAAAGGGCGGAGGTAGCCTGGTTCGATGGTGGGAAGGACGCGCTGGTTCGGGAGGTCATCGAAGTAGTTGATTACTGTTGTTTTTGGGGTGGTTAGCTGTGTCTCTCTCTCCGTGTGTGTGTGTGTGTGTGTGTGTGTGTGTGTGTGTGTGTGTGGTGATGCGGGCGGGGATTGGAGAAGTGCGGGGTGCAGGGATTGGGCACAGAGACTAACTGTCATCAATGGCCGAATGGGCGGCCTCCCGGAATTGTTCGCGATCCATTGGACAGAGATGAGAATTCCAGGCGTGATCCAAGGGGGAATTCAGGAAGTCGAATGGGAGAACTGAAATGAAATTCAGCGGAGAGTTCGGAGGAGGCAGGAATGAGGATCTGGATTTCTTTTATCGATAAGCCGAGGCCGGTGGGGTTGGCGCCGGAATTAGTTCCGAAAGTGTTCCGATATGTCAAGGGAAGGGCGTCTGATCTACGCTTTTAATCCAATTGGAAGCCATTCATTGATCTTGATAATACGCCAGGAATGAGTTAATATATTCAGGGTCCGGGTAAATTGCTCCTCGTGCATCATGTGCGTTTGACAAGCACGCTATTGGGGGTGTTGACGGATATTTCGCGGGTAACGGCGGTCTTTGTCGGATATTGCTTCTTTCCGAGTGAGTATGCATTTGGGTACTTATTGGTGGTTTCGATAAGAGGATAAGATTTCGTGTTGACTTTAATAATGAGAGTATCCTGGAAATGAAATTTTGCTAGGTAGTGAGTGGGGTTTTGACTATGTTGTGGTTGCTAATGAGGCTCCCAGGATGTGCTTCCATTCCGATTTCCGAGAGAGCTCAAATTGCTCGGTTGTCCAATGCAGTGAAATTTGTGATCCAAATACACTAGCATATATCTCATAAGCACACTGACTGCTCAATGATTACTGCTCGTGTATATTTGTTTCAACCGAGTCGCTTTGCTATAGAGCGCATGATGCAATCATTTAATGTCTTGGTATAGACTAAAGGAAAACGTGAAATAAAGATAGATTATATCTCATATCAATACCACAGACAAATCATATTAACCCTAAATATGTTGCAAACTATCTAGCCGAACATCTACCCTCTCAAGCCAATTACCAATTCTTCCCCATAGCCCAACGGAACAGAAGAACAACTATCCAAGCAAAATGAATAACATCATGAAGACACATCTTCAGCTTCCCCCTCCACCTCCTCCGCAGCCTCCCCCTCCGCCGCCTCCACCACCTCCTCCACCACCACCACAGCCTGGCCCACCTCCCCCTCCGCCACAAGCTGCGCCAGGAACATAGCCTCCTCCATAGTATCGTCCGCCTCGTCTCCTTGTTGTTCTTGATTGTCGGGACGAGGATGTTCCCTGACCGGGTCGAGAAGTGTTTGTGGGTCGAGGACGGTACGGGGAAGTGGGTTCGTCAGAGGATGAGGTGAAGCACATTGTCTTTAGTTTTGCAAAAATTTGGGAGAGATAGTGGGTGGTATTTATGTTATGGTTGGGCTTGTTTATGTGGAGTGTGAAGTTTAATGTGTCGGAAGATGCCTTGTCTAACGCTGGAATAATATATATGTCTTTAGTTCTTTATATAAAGTAGAAAGTGAAATGTCTTGGGGCACGGTGAATTGAGTAGGGACAGAGTTCGTTATAAAACATTGTGCGTAGAGCCTCAGCCTTGTTTATGTTGCACGAGGTTGCTGATGGGCGTAGTCATGCGGATAACTCCGCCTCGTCTCGTGTTTGCGTGGCTCAGTGTGTATGATGTGGCTATGCTGACTGGCTGAGCGAGATACAAGGCTGCGGGTGAAGGCATGTGCGATGTGGTGATTTGCAGGGTTTCTGAGTTTACTTCATTGTTTGCTAAGGATTCTGGTGGTGAATAACTGTAGTGGGGAGATGAAGATTGCCTTGCTCAAAGTATAATCCTGGGTCGGCAGCAATAAGTCGATCTTTGGACGTCTCATCATGCGATGAGCTTTGCTGATGGGACCAAACATATTACGATGTTTATCAGTGATTTCATATTCCAACAATCCTTTTACTCACTAATTAATAGATGTGTAGTCATTTTGGAAGTGTTTGATGAAAGGAGGGAATTACTGGTGCATCATGAATCATGAACAAAATGTTGCATCAAGATGAGAGTTTGGTAGGTGTATGTAGATGGCTTGATTCTTGTTTGTTTTGTGTAGTATATAAATGTTGTGAAAAGATGTACTTTTGATGAAATATGTGTCTTCCATTCTGGCGACAATCAGGAGAATAAAACGCGCCCAGCATCCCTGGTATAGAGAACGTATTTGAATATCAAGTATCGGGAGGGAGAATTAAAGAGGTGGCTGTATATATGGCTTTGATTGGCGTTGATCCCATAGACGATATCAAAAGCCTACATCCAGTGACATATAATCGACCATCAAGGTCCGTTCGTCCAGAGTCCTGGTCGCATATGGTCAAAGCGAACTCCAACATACATGTCGAATTCCTCAATCAAGTCGTCACATTTCTCTACTGTTATGTCAGGCTCATCATCGCTGATGAACAGACGGATAATCACTTCCTGCAATAGAGGCACCCGCCGATGACGGTCCGACAACCGAAGGAAATCCGCCAACACATCCTGGAGAACGCGCACTGTATTGGAGGTCAACCCATTTGCCCTTCCCACATATTGAAAGTCCCACCGTAGGCCAAGTCTTTCCAGTGTTACTGGTAAACCTCGATTTATACGAGACATTTCTATCCTCTCGAATCCATTAAGCAGCTGGACCGGTAATTCGAGTGTTTTGAGCCGAGTAAAACCCTGAAAGAATCCAGGCATCATAGATCTGAATAAAGGACCCCATATGTCGATGTCACTGGTATTCTCCAGGACTAATGGTGTGCTAGAGAAGCTGATTGAGAGGTGCTCCAGACACCCATATAATGCTTCCAGTCCATTCAAAATGCATCCTCCATCAACGTAAGAGGGTGTAGACTGAAGCCAAAATCTTTCCTCTTCGTTGTTCATACCAAGGTGAAGAGTTCGAAGGCTTTTCATTCCTTGTAAGATCTTGAAGAGCGCGCAGTCCATTCTTGAAACGTGGTCCAAGATAAGGGTTTCGAGTGCCGTATAGTCCATTTTAATACCTGGAACCCGCTCGAGCTGAAGACCATGATGGCTACGTAGCCAGACTTTGAGGTGCTTGATCTTTTGTAACCGAAATATTGGGATCACTTGTGATGAAAAACGACTCGGAACGTGTGTGTCATCAAGCATACATGGAAGACTTTTTTGTAGTGCGTTGGTTCCGTAATCGATTTCTTCGAGGTGGTCAAAGTTATTTCGCAACTCTGCGGAATATAAATTCTCACCAGAAGTGAGGCGTTCAATTATCACTCCAGGAAGTCCGCCGTTAACAAGGAAGGTGTAATCGAGCTTGAGAGACCTTAGATTATAGAGAAAAGGTAGGAGGAGGGCCACCATGGCGTAGACGTTTCGTGCTGCAATGGACTTGTACCAATCTGAACGGTCCTTCCGGCTTTCTATGATACAACTCACAATATATCGAAGATAGTCGAGTTCCTGGGAGAAGGGCATCTTATCATTCTTAATGATAGAGGTCAGGTCAGGACTGCACCCTTGGATCCCAGGACTCTCAAAGATCTGAGTCTTTTGGGGAGGACTGCGCCCCAGTAAGTGCACCTCTCGGATTAAGCCACACAGGCGGCTGCGTGAGTCCTTATTTCGGACAAGAGTTGTCCACAGCGACATGAGTCGGTATCGAGACATCTTGTCATTCCAATCCCATTGAATCTTTCGATAGAGATAGCGAGTGGCAACACGATTTAGTGTGCGGGATGTCAAGCAAATGCTGTTGAGGTCTCCGGTCTCGAGATACTCGCAAATCTCATTCCAGACATCTTCCATAAGAAAAAAGTCAGACATCGTGGCGATCGATTTGATGCTTGCGTTTCCGATTTCGTAGTGCCTATGGGCATGTGGCGATATATCAAGATGTGCTCAATCATCTATAGAATCACAGCACCTTATAAAGGTACCATGGTTTTGTGTTGTCAGTAATACTTTTGGGATCTTGGAAAATCCCCGATTATAGCATTATTCTGGGAGAATTGTAGGTTTGAGGATATCCTGCTTACCATCCAGTAAGATGTGAAAGCTGATCCTGTACCAGCCAGCCTACTAATGAACCGTTTTGGGAACCGGTGCTTTTCAACATTTTCTGGCGTGTTCCGAAAGCCCACAAAGGGCTTGTTGATTTTGTGGAGTACTTCAGTCTTCACATGCTGGAAAAGTGAGAATCTGGATTCTTTGTGCCAGACGCCACAGAAATAAGAACTTCATCACTGGAAAGTGCGCTGTGGAAGACTCCGAAAAGAAAGCAAGATTTTGAGAGGAAAAATTCACGTAGGTCAGTCACACGGGGCCTAAAAGGTAGTCATTCACGGTTATGACCTCTTTCTCTATAATGGGACCGCCAATAAACTTTTCTTGTAAGTTAATGTGCTGTGCCGCAAAGTTATTTTCTATGATTACTGGGCACAAAGAAAAGGATCACGGCTGATGGTACGGAACATATCTGTCTCCATTGCAGCACCACTCATACATCTGTAACAAAGGGACGACTGACATGGATGGTGTAGAGGATAGAACTGTGCATCTAATCAAAGCAATAACCAACCATAGCCCCGGTGACACCCTCGCAGAGGTATTGGTAAGGATATGCACTCATAAGAAAGGTGACTATTACTCAACCGTAATCTGCGCCATGGATGTATCGCCCTGAGACCGATAGAATAAATTCTTGAAGACGCTCTCTCCCCGGCATAGTCAGAAAAGCGCTCTCAGATTCGACACGTCAAAAATGTATGCGGGACCCGGCGGCAGGTTCACTTAATTGACCCGGAAATGCATTCCCGCTTTCCTGTCGTTAGTGCCGTCATGGAGCCGCATACCTTACATAGATACCATGCTTGTTGCTCTCTTTTCCTTTTCTATCATGAGCATTTACTATGGCATTAGGTATCCGCGTTAACAACACCCTTTCGTAATGTAGGATTGCGAAAAACCTGTTCCTTAAGGTTCGAGGCCTTCCAGCAAAGAAAACTTCTTGGGGGAGACGAATATCTTCAACTGCCTGGATATTATACTGAATACAGTGAAGATGCTATAACGGCAGAGTCTGAACAAAACTAAAGCATCATAACTGAACAATCTATTCTATACTGAATGGAGAAATCTGCGTTTTGACGAACCCAACCACCCCTACTCAGACCCCTTAATCCTCCCACAAAGCACTACATCCTCCCCAAACGGATACCACTTCACGCCGGTCAGCCTCGAAGCCGGAACAATCACACCCCCTTCGACCCTCCTCTTCGGTGAAACCACCACGCCCCCCTGGCCCAACCAAGTCGGAGCAATCGTAACAATCACCGAATCCACCAACGACTGACATCCCGGCTCAAGCAACGAGTTGATGATTGAACCACCTCCCTCAATCATCACACTCTTTAGCCCCTCCCGTACAAGACACTTTAACAACGCACTCCAATCAATCCGATGCGCACCATCCGAACCCACCCCCATCGGCAACGCAATAAACTTCCCCCCATGACTCTCCAGTACCTCCTTCTGAGCCGCAGAAGGCGCCGTCTCCGCAGCCATAACGATGAACGGAGCCCTGCCGCGCCCATTCCTCGCTAGCTCAAAGATCTTTGACTGCGCCGTAAACTCCCATCTGGCTGAGGGGTCGATAATGATTGGTCGGGGTTGGCCCGCCAAACCTTCGGAGCCGTATCCGCCTACCCCTGCCAATCGACAGTTCAGGCCGGGATTATCGGCCACGGCGGTGCCTACGCCGATAAGAATAGCGTCATGGCGCGAGCGTAGATAGTGCGTCATAGCTTTGGATTGCGGGCCGGACAGCACGGTCCGCGTGCCCGGGGCCAGAGCTAATTGTGAGTCGAGGGATGTGGCGAAGGTGAGGGTGGTGAAGGGGAGCGATGATGATGACGGGTTGCCATCTTTAGATGGGAGATGGGGTTCCAAGAAGGTGCGGTCTTCGGTGGGGAAGTTGAGGCTATCCATTGTGGTGGTGTTGTTGTTATTGTTGGATTGATGGTGGTGCGGTATCGGTGATATTAGCTCGGATTGGATGGCGGGGTGTACTGATGCCTCAGGCATAATGCTGGGATTTAAGCGGATTCAATGCCGGGGATTGATGATTGGTCGGAATTGTGGCCGCTTTGCTTCGAAAGTCATCGCATCTGATTGGCTGGTTTTGGATGCTTCTCTCAAGTCCAGTTTTGGCTGCCAGCGACCGGTTTGCATGGCAGCGATTATTAATCCGCATGATAATGTGATGAGGTTAGATATATCGAATGTTTATGCTATACTGATATTTGGTATGTCATACCCAGGCGGACTGCTGAATCCAATCCCGGTGAACCGACTTGTTCACGCGTTTCCTTAATCTTCCATGCTTTCAACAAGAGTGAACAATCCAGTACCTTCTTTGATGACCTTGTCGGAATACCCATTTTTGGAAATACACTTGCGTCATGTGACCCTTCCGATTACCGGTCAATTCCGGTCGCCTTCTCCGTTCCCTGTTCTCCTCAACCGGCACACACGATGCAAATCATTGTTGTCAGTCGTGATACAATCAATAGATCGGTCTACAGGACTTCTATTTTGAAATTGCTTGATAATCAAAGAATGTCGGGTTTACAAATTTTCAAGGTTGAAAGTTCCAAGTCCCAACATGACAGCTCGTTTGTTTTGGACACACAGCAGCTTGAATTACTTTGCAAACACTGAACTCCAATGAATATGACACATAGTTTGAACAGGAGATGCTGGCAGGAAAAACAATACAATGTACATATGCAATGCAAGTATCGCTTCATAAGACACACAATGCAACCACGCAACCATGACAAATCATCAACGCCAAGATACCTTCGCTCCAGTACGTAATACAGGTATTAACACATCCCCCTTTCGATCTCATTAGGAGGTGAACCACATGAATCTGGGGCATCAAGATTAGCCAAAAGCGCAATCTCAAGTCAAGCAAATACCTACATCTCATAGGCCATAGAGGGAATATCCTTGCAAAGTGAGACACCAGATCGAATAAGGGATATGGTTGCACCCGTCAGCACAAGGATGGCCAATGGACGAAACGCCAGAAACCAGGCATATCTCCACACGACCCCTACTGCGGATCTGTAGGGAATGAGGTCAGCTCGCTAGCAAAGTTAGTTAGCAATCGTGCTGCAACTTACATGAGAGTGGAGGTGGAGGACATCTCGGTTAGTCGTGGGCGGTCTTTCTTTCAACGAACAAAGGGCCTTTGTGGTATTGAGGGAGAGGACTTTCAAAGTTCAATAATGAACAAAACAATCAAGATATGATCCTGGAAGGTGGGAAAAACAAGCCAAGGCTCTTATGTCAAGGTTATATCCCATTTGCTTGCGCCATTGCCAAGGTGGCAGGCTGCTATCGTCATTTCCAACGGGCCTCGTCCGAGCCACAACAGCGTGGGTAAACGTTGCACCGCGCCAAAGACGCTGGATCTTTAGATAGAATTGTCTAATCCCATTCAGGAAGGCCCGTGGTGAAAAATGCTGCCTGAACCCGATGATCCTACCAAATCCTGCCTTCCGACTTTCCGTAAGCTGTCCACGGGGTCCTCAAGAGCTGGCCAACCAGGAGGGCTGGCTGGGTCAAGTTGCGCCAGATGCGAAAACTGACTGGGCAGGGCAGCCGGAAACCTTGCGTGGGGGCTCCACTATTGGCTCCTCGGGAGGGGAAAGGGGCCCGCTCGCTCAGCCCTACAAGGCTGCTGCTGGATTCTGTGAAATATCAGTTGACCCCTGGCTTTGCGCAACGTGGGTGTCCTGTTTCTCGCTGCTTTCTCTTGCAAAATAAATCACTCGCTTTCTATCTGTTCTGGCCCAGGCGCTCACGGATGAGAACCGTGTCGATCTTTGACGTTTTGCTTGTTCGATCAGTCAACAAGCGTCTATATCATAGAATGGGCTGAGTGTACGCTTTTTCTGCCCGTTTCTGGCTTTCGCGTTTTTCTTGTGGTTACATCTGTTGGTGTATCAAATCTTCTTTGTGTCGCTCTTTTCCCCTCTCTGAGGTGGCTGCTCAGTCTGGACTCACAGAATGGACGCGAAGGGATTCCATCGGTTTTCCCACTTTTCCTGTCGGTCTCAGCAGGTCGTCACCTCGTCCACCTGGGAGGGCCTGCTCATCGAGCAGTCCACCTTGTCTGCCGATACCAAAGGCTTGGAGCGGGACACATGGTGGGTTGACATCTGCGACGCCACCGAGGAAGAGGTCAGCACTGTCTGCCAGGCATTGTCCATCCACCCTCTGACGGCAGAGGACATTGCGACCAGGGAACCTCGCGAGAAGATCGAAGCATTTCGGAACTACTATCTGATCTCCTTCCAAACCTTGCTTCCAACAGACGACCTCAAGAGTTCTCGAAGCCTCAAGCCATCATCGTCTATCCCAGGCTCCTCAGGGTTCTACATTCTGGTGTTCAAGAATGCCACAGTGACCTTCTCTCCCAGTGGTTGTCACCACATCGCCCGAGTCCGGGACCGAATCCGTCGGACACAGGACACGCATCTCGTGTCGAGTGATTGGATCTGCTACGCTCTTATGTACGCCCGCTATTTCTTGTTCCAATCCTCCCGACTACTAATAAACCAAACAATAGTGACGAGATCATCGATGATTTCGAACCGTACATGCGCGCAGCAGAGCGCGAAGCCGATGCGATCGAAGATCAAGTGTTCATCGCACGCGTTGACGACGTCAAAGCGCTCATTCCTCAACTCGATAGCCTCCGCAAGAGTATCACTCAGCTCATCCGCTGCCTGACCGGTAAATACGACGTCTTAAATGGCTTCGTCAAGCGTTGTCAGGCGAAGGACAGAAACCCAATGTTCCCGGATGGCGATCTTTTGGTGTACCTGGGCGACGTGCAGGACCATCTGGTGACCACATTGACCAGTCTGTCACATTTCGATGAGATTGTGGGACGGTCGCAATCGAATTTTCTGGCCCAGCTCAGCGTCAACAATATCCGATTGAGTTACGATGTCAATGCGGTCTTGAGTAAGGTGACCATCCTGGCGACAATCTTTGTGCCCTTGCATATGGTCACTGGGTTGTTTGGTATGAACGTCGAGGTGCCTGGACAGAATGTAGAGAATCTTGGATGGTTCTTTGGTATCATAGGGTGTATGTGTGCATTTGTCGTGGTTTGCTGCTTGCTTGCAAAGAGGCTGCGGTTGCTCTAGACACGGTTTGGGGTCCTAGCACTATTGTCATATGGTCGCAAATCATCCATGATAGCATAACTGGGGCAATGCTATTCGCAAATACTCCCGTCGGACAACATATTCCAGCGTATAGTAATGAGCTTGAGGACCGTGTAAAGTTTGGGGAGTTTGTAGAAGTCACGCCGTCTCAGGTGACCGCTCATCTCATCCCTCTATCCATAATCTTGCCATCAACTCACCGTTGCCGATTTATCGTCTATCAATACATTTGTCATGCGTCTAATCAGCTCTCATGCTATCTCTGATCGATAACCATATCTCTCAATCGATATTTGTTATCTACGAGATCTCCGACCAAAGTCCCATACAGCAAGCTTCCCCGTCCCCGCTCCTGGCCAGGGACGACGGACCGTCCCATGTGGAGTACATCGCAAAATGTTGAGGCGCTTCAGACGGAACACGGGCAGGCAAACCGATCTAGCCGGGTCGCTGATCATACGAGTACCTGCTCATTGCTGGTATTAACCAATGGGCCTGCAGACTAGTGTCGGGGCTTGATAAACTGAGGGTCGAAGGCACGGTCGCGGACCGCGCAATTACAGATAAGCACTGCTGTTCTATCATGGACCATAGCTAATCCTTCCCGATAGAGTGATAGTTTCCAGACACTATGTCGATGAAACTTAGACAATATCGACCAGTCTGTTGTTGGGATAGTGTAAGGGTATAATATGGCCGGGCTATACCCACGGCTGGCTGGTCAGGCATCCTGGAAAAACTTGCCTGTTCCGGTACCCTTGCACGTGACAGGGCAGAGCTGGTTCAAAGAATGCTCATTCCTACTGTGTCCGTCAGTCATTGTCAGCATCGGAAAGATACGGCCCCGACACCTTATCTGGCCAGTAAGACAAGCCTTTCCATCACTGCAGCCAAGACGCAACTCCTATCGGACAGTCCGCCAATAAAATTTCCCAGCTGCAAGATAAGCCAGTTAGGTAATCCAACAGTGTCCCACCAAGACATTCGGCCCGATTAATGACTTCGCTGCGCTAGACTGCCTCCGTCTCTCCCCTATTCTCAGCCAGGTTACCTGAGAGAATCACGTAAATTCGCAACCACGATTCATACGACTCAGTCACCTCGCACATGCAATTTGCTCTGCCTTTCCAATGGCTTCTATTATCACCACACTAGGCATGTTAGCCGAGTCACCAGAGGACCCCAGGCCCGTGCGATGACATCAGCGGTATCGGGGGTCCCACGTGGCGTCGTGGCTAACGGATAACACCAATCAGGGGCACCGATAGACGAGGAGAGCCTCTGGGAAATGAGCGCCGGCGGGGGACGGCTGGCCATTGGGGAGGCGTTGGATTCAAGGTCCGGTGCACCCGCTAAACTGGGTGTAGGAAAGCTGTCCCGCGAAACAGCCAGGAATCGCAGACGGGATGTCATGGTGATCCACTCGAGTCCACTTGCCCATGTTCCTGTGCCTCGTCTCCGTGGAATAGGGAGATAGAGGGGCAACTCCGGGACGCCAGTACGCAGTAGCGGCCTTCTATACGACCCGCCGGCGAAGCTTACCAGGTCGCTGCGTCGCTTGACCATTGAGCTTCGTTATAACTCGTCCCACCGACGCGCAACTTGGTCTTGCCGATATGAACTAAACCGGATATATCTTAGACCGAATTCATTGTTGCTGACGCCTTGCATGCACCTTTAAAATCTTTTCGGTTTCTCTTAAAACTTTTTTTCGTTTTCTTTATTATCTGCCAGTTAACGCTTCCTAACTCAGCCTGCCCTGTCTATTTTGCCTCAACCACGCTGCATAACCGACAAGCAATCATGGCAGACATCAAAGCAGCTGCGAACCCAGCCATGGAGACTGACGGTGCCGAACTCGAGAAAGTCCGCATCGCCGGTACGAATCAGGCCGACACTCAGCTCGCCGCAGAGTTTGGTTACAAGCCCGTCTTCAAGCGAGAGTTCGGTTATCTCTCCACTTTTTCGTTCGCAGTCAGTATCAGTGGTCTGTTTGCAACCATCATGACCACCATGTCCTATCCTCTCGAGGCGGGAGGAAGCAGCGCGGTGGTATGGTGTTGGTTTGTTTCGGGAGCCGGGTGCATGTGTATCGCGGTAGGTAGTCCGACATTACAATGCGCTCTGCTGAGGCTGATGAGACATACTGCAGCTTTCGGTTGCTGAGCTTGTATCCGCCTACCCGACATCTGGAGGCCTGTAGGTGTCACTGTTCGCTCGGGACGACGGCTGCTGACCCTAGGCGATAGGTATTTTACGATCTCGAGACTTGCTCCACATGATTGGGTTCCATCGATCAGTTGGTATGGAAACACCGATGATTTTGCTTCAGAGGATAAATGTTGATACTGTTTAGGGTGACCGGTTGGTTAAACTTTCTTGGCCAGATCTGCGGTGTGGCTTCATCTGAGTATGGTGGTGCGCAAATGCTCCTGGCCATTGTCTCGATGTGCAAGGGGATGGACAATTACGAGATCAAAACCACAACCACCGTTGGTGTGATGGCTGGTTTGACTTTCATCACCGGTCTAGTTAACTCTCTGTCTACATACTGGATGGAAAAGATGACCAAGTTCTATGTCATCTTTCACGTCTGCATCCTCGTGGCTTGTGCTATTGCTCTTCTGGTCATGACGGACGACAAACACGATGCCTCGTATGTCTTCACCCATGTCGAATCGACCACTGGTTGGCAGCCTATCGGTTTCAGTTGGCTGTTTGGCTTCCTGTCTGTCAGCTGGACCATGACAGACTATGATGCCACAGCTCATATTACCGAAGAGATCAGCAACCCTGAGATCAAGGCGCCTTGGGCGATTTCAATGGCTATGCTGTTCACGTATCTGGCTGGCTTCCTGTTCAACATCGTTCTGTGCTTCTGCATGGGTGACCCGAACGCTATCCTTAACTCCAAGATGGAACAGCCAGTCGCACAGATCTTCTATAACAGCCTTGGCAAGGGTGGTGCCATCTTCTTCACCGTTTCTGCTCTGCTCATTATCAAGTTTGTGACCTTCACAGCCATGCAGTCGCTTGGCCGAACTGTCTTTGCCTTTTCCCGTGACCGCATGCTTCCCTTTTCCAACGTCTGGGTCAAGGTATCTCCCATGACTGGCACTCCCCTCTATGCGGTCTGGATCTCCGTGTTCTTCTGCATTGCGATCAATCTTATCGCTCTGGGCTCCTACACGGCAGTTGATGCCGTCTTCACCCTTTGCTCCATCGCTCTTGACTGGAGCTATTGCATCCCCGTTCTGTGCAAACTGCTGTTTGGCCAATTCAGACCCGGACCTTGGCACATGGGCATCTTCAGCAACTTCGTAAATGTCTGGGCCTGCCTCTGGACGCTCTTTGTCAGCATCATTTTCGTTCTTCCCACGGATCGTCCCGTGACCCCTGACAACGTAAGTGGAAATGATTGCATACCCGTGCTCTCTTTGGGCTGACCAAATCACCCTACCTCAGATGAACTATGCCTGTGTGTTCCTGGTGTTTGTCTTGCTGTTTGCGCTGGTTTACTGGTTCATCAGCGGCAAGCGCTTCTACCATGGCCCTATTACCGAAGCAGTTGTAGCAGATTCAGCCTCCGAAAGCAACCTACCCGGCGACGCCAAATCAGATAAGGACGGACGAGAGAACTGATGAACGGCCATTGTGTTTGCCCGAGGCGCTCTTCGACACACCCGCATCATTATATCTACCCCCGCGACATGATACCCGAGCGAACCCCTGCAACAAGCCCGTGTACGAAACGATCCCTTGAGCGACAGCCCGTATGCCGACCCAAGCGAGCCCCGCAGCAATCTATGCCCAGCGCCTGTTATATACCCAGCGACATAACATTCCCATACGAAGCCCTTCACCCACCCATTGGATCCCTTGCGACAACCGGCCATCCCAGCGAGTATTGGATTTTCCCTGCGCCACGTGACTACTAATCCCCCATTTGGATACCATCCCTTAGCGACCTCCGTTAAACGAAGCCCTGTAGCAACAAACCGAAGCCCGTGCGTGTGCCGAATTTCCCTTGCGACAATGGACCGACCGGATCGATGCCCCAGCAACCAGAAGTTTGTTTAGTGGCCCATATGTAGGAAGGTTTCTCTTCACATGAGGTTCTGCCTGGTGTGGGAGATTGTTGACTTGCTCGTTGTTCTGTATATACTGTTCCAAAAGTTCTTGCATTTCTTGCAAGTAATGATTTTACCTGGTGCTTGCTGTTGAGAATGCTTGTTCGTTTGTTTGTTGTGGCCCTTTGAAGCCTTGAGTGGCATGATGGATACGACCCGACGCGGCAATCGGAGACCTCCCAATGCCCATGCGCCTGTTCGTCAACGGTTCGACAAATCGTTCGCCAAGACCCCCGCGGATACTACCGCACGTGCCCCTGCCCTAACGCCAGAAGATAATTCCGACTATTTCATGCTTATTTTCCAGAGACGTCGATATAGGACTGGGTATCATCCGATATAGATGATATTCTCAACGTCTACCATCCCGATACGGTTCAGCCCTATGCGCTATAGAACTCGAGCCCACGCCAACAGCCGTCCATCCATCGAGACAGCGAGACGTCGGAGGTTCCCATGTCCTTCAACTTTGTCCTACGGCGATGGGATTCTGGCACGATTTCAGCCCATCCCTTACAGATGTATGCTAGAGCCAGTGAATTAATTGGAGAGGTGGTGCGTTCCGTTTTCTGGATGTTGGTCGGGATGTCAGATTTTAATACTATGCATCCGTTCACGCAGCTCTACCTTCCTTTTCCCCCGAGCGTGCACTTTTCTCTTGTAAAATGACCCGCTATAACGACTAATATTAACCCATTCACTATCGCCGAGCAATCATCACAGGCACCTCAGTCACCCTGCTAGGTAGCAACACAATCCCAATCCAGAGAAACTCAAACTGACGCCCTTTTGACGTTCCGTGTCCCTTCCATCTCTCTCCGTCAGTCTTTCGTACTCCACGGGTGCCACGTCTGCCCTCTTACCATCTTGATCCTTTCTAGAGACTCTTCTCTTCTTCTATCTACTTCAACTACATTGAACTAAACCAAAAAAAAAAAAAAAAAAAGGCAAAAAAAAAGGGGGGGGAACCGCAAATCAACACCACCCCTCCGACCCTACCACCTCCATTCATCCCTCCCATCGCACCTCACCAAAACTACTACAATCAACACCATGACCAACAAACACCCCCACAAACCCTCCATCTCGGCCTCCTCACTCGGCCAAGTGCGCAAAATCTACATGTCAAAGATGACCGAGCAGGGCTGTTCCCGCACCCTGAAGGACAAGTGTAGAGACATATGGGATCAAGTGATCGATGACGCTGTCGAGGCAGATGCCGAATGTTCTGGAATGGGGTTTGCATATGGGTATGGAAAGGAACTGGAGCCACTTTACATTCCGGACAAACGAAACGGAATCCAGAAGAAGGAAAACGGGAAGAAGGAGCACCACGAGGGAAGTACCGAGTCCGAGACGGAAACTGAGGAGGAGAGCAATTCCGAGACGGAGGTGGAAATCGATCCGAGTCTGGATGGGAGTGAGTGCGAGTGTAGGTCTGGGTGTGCGTGCGCGTGCGCTTGTTGTCGCGTGGAGTATCCCGAGAGTTTGGTGGAGAGTGGTGGGGAGAGTGAGGCGGAGAGTTTACTTTCTTGTGGGTTGGATGGCGGGGAGGGGGATGATGAGTAGGATGTGGGTAGGTAGTATTGCAGTGGTCTTTGTTGGGCTTGGAGGGTTGGTGGGAAGTTCCGGGTTTGGGGATGGTGATGGTAGTTTGATATTGGTAAATGGGGGGATTGGAATGTTCCGGGGATAGGGGTATTTATGGATTTAAGATGATATTAGGTCAATGTCTTTGAGGAACATAAATATGATTGTTATTTCCTTTTAATTCTTCTGTTGTAGAGTGCATATTGTGTAACTTGGTCACTTACTCACCACTCATCACTCACCACGTATCGTGTCCAATACTCATCCCCCAGCATTAGCAGCAACCTCACCACCATGTCTTCCCCGTCAAAATCATTCAGCCCCGAGGATCTGGACTGCCTTGATAGAGACTTGAAGAGAATAAGGACAAGTCTGTCTCAAGACGTTGACTGGTTCTTATCTTCCCAGACTAATTTATTGTTGGATCACATGGACGATATTTCCAATGATCTGGGACTGCATGTAACCAATCTCGAGGAACTGCGTGATCGAATGGCCCGAGGACTGGAACAAGTTAATGCTACCTTGGAGACTCTCAATGTTGAGGGGAAAGAGGCGTCACAGGGAGAGGCTACCATGGAGGCTCTCAGAGTTGAGGAGAAAGAGGCGTCACAGGGTGAGAAGAAGGTAGTGAAGAAGGAAAGTGGGCAGAATCAGCATCAGCATCATGCAGCGAAGAGTCCGGTTACGAAGAGTCCGAAACATGGTTTGTCACCTCCAGCAAAGGTTAAGGTGCAGGAAAGTGATGGGGATGCGGACTGCTCCGAGGTGGAGGTTGAAAAGGAGGATTTTAACACTTTGTTCGGCTAGGATATAGATTCAGTGTAGATCCGATGGATAGACTGTCTGTATCTGGGATGGGAACTGGGTGTGTGGTGGTTGCATTTACCATATTGATACTACTATATGAAGCTTGCTGCTGAACTGATATGCACATTCCTGTGTTCTGGGATTATAGTGTCATACTATATAAACTGTGGACTTTTTAGCTGTTCCCGATATAATGATTAATTTGAATGTGGGTCTCCTATGCTCTACCTCTTATTTTAATCACGTATCAGTACATATCAGTACATCTACGTAGATAAGGCTACTCGCAATATCGAATCATGCGCTTTGTAGTTTGACGTATACCCTGATCAGCAACTACATCATATCCAGTGCTGCTTTAGCTTATCGGTTCCTTCAACACAGACCTTCCATAGCCTATATGTTACATCCTCCCATTGAAGAATCTCCGATCTATCAGTATCTTCTGCACATTGGTACATTACATGAAGAGGGGAAGGTGACACTACTAGTATGCTCTAGTACATGATCTGCATCCAACTGTCGGGGCAATCCGATGATAAGCCGACCCCTCATAGGTTATCAGAGTGAAGCGCATATCAACTCCGTGCGGGGTTCCGAACTTAGCCCTCAACTTGGCAATCATAACCAATCAAGGATCTCTTCTAGATACCGTTTCCAGGTCGCATGAAACGGTCAATATAACCCTGCTAGCCGAGCTGCAACCTTGCTATCGTGCTGCAGGACTTCTCTAGTGTTTGCAGGTTACATGCGGGACTGCCAGGGTTACTATTTATTCGTACGCACGCCCATTCTAAGTCTCCAAGAATAATTCAGGCATCACCATGCGGTGGAGGGCACTTGGTACCGTCGGTCTTATTCTCGACTTCACCATCTGCGGTATGCACCTTGACATATTAGAGCTCATGTAGTCTCTTACAATTACAGGGTTCGCCCGTCTGGTGACGGTCCCCACTATTCCCTTTGCTGATAATAATGGCACCTATGCACTGTCACAACTCACCAAGATTGTCGTGGATGCTCGCCATGCCAGTACTGTGGATACTCAAGGCCAAACATTGATTCCACCGACATTGAAAGAATTCGCCGCGACCTTTCAAGAGGACCTTCGTTCTTCTCTTGGGATCGACCTCCCACTTATCACCAGTAGTACCTCAAGCGACCATGCAATTTTCCTGACCCTCTCCAATAACACGGACTTCCGCGATGTTGCGGGACGCTTCACAGCGGAGGCATATGCCTTGCTCATCGACAATCATGGAATTACCATCTCTGGGGCAAGCCCCTTAGGCGTTTGGTGGGGAACACGCTCGCTAATCCAGGCTGCTGTGGTTAGTAAACACAACCTCCCTCAAGGCTCTGCAATCGATGCTCCAGGATGGGGAACGCGAGGCGTCATGGTAAGCCCTCACAACACCTGTACACAACCATAAATCTAACCAATAAGCTTGATGCTGGACGTCACTACTACCCACCCGACTTCTTGATCGAAATGTGCTCGTATCTGTCCTTCTTCAAGCAGAACGTGTTTCACCTCCACCTCAGCGACAATCTATACAACAACGTCGACCTCTACTCCACCCAGGAATCTTTGGATCTCTATGCAGCATTCCGGCCCTGGTCCGACGACCCCGCTTTATCCGGACTCAACAAACGAGCCAACGAGTCCTACACACGCAGCCAATTCGACCATATCCAACGCCAATGCGTCCGCCGTGGTGTCACCATCATCCCTGAAATCGAAGCGCCCGGCCACGCCCTCGCCATCGTGCAATGGCGACCAGAACTCGGCCTGACAGACCTCAGCATGCTCAACATCAGCCATCCAGACACCATCCCGACCATGAAATCCATCTGGAAGACTTTCCTGCCATGGTTCCACAGCAAAATCGTCCACCTCGGCGCAGACGAATACTCCTCTTCATACGTGTCCGACTACACCGACTTCGTCAACGACATGCACACCTACATCGCCGAGCAATCCAACAAGAACACCCGCATCTGGGGCACCTTCACCCCATCGCAGGGCGCCAACGTCTCCAAAGCGGTAACCATCCAGCACTGGGAATTCTACGAAGACAACCCCTACTTCGACTACATCAAGAACAACTACTCAGTCCTCAACTCCGACGACGCCTTCTACATCGTCGGAAAATGGTCCGGCAGCTATCCCCAGTATCTCAACAAGACACGAGTCTTCCACGGCGATCCAGCAGACAACGGCCCCTACGCGCCCAACATCTTCTCTACCATTAACGCAACCGATAATCCTCCAAAAGATAACCCCTACGTACTCGGCCACATCGCCGCCCTCTGGAACGACTACGGTCCCAACGCAACGACCTATCTCGAGGCGTATTACTCCTGGCGTGATGTTCTCCCCGCACTAGCAGACAAGCAATGGGGCGGTGATATTCTGGAAGATGAATACGATGATGTATTTGACACACTCCACGCTGTGATCCCAGGCCAGAACCTCGATCGCCATGTCCCGAGCAAGACGGATCTAATTCTGCACTACAACTTCGCCAATACCACTGGGACAACTGTCCCGGATTTATCTGGGAACAACTACCACGCCACGCTTAATCACAGCTGTCCCATCAATACATCTAACTCAACCATGAGATTCACGGAATCATGCACCCTCACCACCCCTATCCAAAGCAAAGGAAGAGACTATACCCTCTCTTTCTCGGTATATCCTTCTACAACTCACCCATCACCTCTATTTTCAGGGAGAGACTCCATCCTCCTCAACGGCAACGGGTCCATAAGTAATATCACCCTTGTGAGCGGCGGGAACCCATATACACTGAACTACAGTCTCCCAGTCGGAAAATGGTCGGATGTGAGCTTGATCGGAAAGGAAAGTAGAACATTTTTATCCGTTGATGGGGGCAAGAAGATGGAATTTCTAGCGAGGCTAGGCGTGAATGGGGAGTACTCGGTATGGGCGCCCATTGCGATCGAGGCACCGGTGCAGAGGATCGGGGAGGGATTTGTAGGGATGATGGGGGAGGTTAAGTTGTGGGGGAGTGCGAGGTAAAAATACTACTACTTAGTACTACTGTTTTTGCTGATCACCTTCGGTAGTCCAGCAATGCTACTAGTAGTATAGATTTGTGTGTATCACAGAGAATTTTGGTGGTGAAGCCGATGTTTAGGAGCAGAAATATATATTACTACTACCGGGAACGACTGCAATTGAACAAGACCTAGAAACCAACCACAAAATTCTCATCCAGTTCAACCTTCACAAAATTCGCCACTTCAAGTCCCCTAATAAATAAAACCAAGAATCCAAACCACCCATTCATGGTCCAAGTCACCCACGAGTCCCTGAAAATCACTATCACTGGAAACTGGTTAGAACAGTAAGTGGGTAGTAGTGGTTCCCCTCCCTCCCGTCTGCCGGACCCGCCCAGATTAAAGTTTTTTATTGCAATCTACTAGTTATAAGCGAAGTGATCCAGAAGCAGGATTTTGTTCTGGTGAAACTCTATTCTTCTCTATTTATATTCATATCACTAATAGAAATATGGCGCATTAAGTCACAAAAAGCAAAATTTTAATGTGCCAAACCGACCTACCTAGTTTTGATGGGTGGGTAGCAAAAAAGTTTGAGAAGAAGGGGAAAGGAAAAAAACAAAAAATGGAGCTGAAGGGGATCGAACCCTTGACCTCTCGCATGCAAAGCGAGCGCTCTACCACTGAGCTACAACCCCAGTTGAGATACTTTCTTGATTGATCTAATGGATCAGGAGATGCTTATTCACTTACATTCATTCACTGGTATCATGAACAAAAGTAAACAAGTGATGTTCACAATAATCAATATATGTATGTATATTCGCCCCATCTATCTATCTATATATCATAGCAGTCATAACATGTCATATCATCTAGCAAGAAGGAAAGATGAAGATCAAATCCCAAAAAACCAATGATAATGTATAGCCCACTTTTCCGTCCCGCTGTTTCCCATCTATAACCCGTTGCAATCCATCCCATCTAGGGAGAAAAAGAAAGAAATAAGCAAGCAAAGAAATACCCTCTCACCAACACCAAACACAACAGATCTCAAATCAAGACCAGTAAGAAGGGAATCATCGAAAAGCAAAACAAATAATGGGGTCAGAGAATAGAACGGAAGTCAAAAGAAAAGAAGAGAAAATGAAAAGTCTGTTTATATCGCGCAAACAGTATCATCCCTATCACCCGGCCCAATTCCCCTCCTGCTCACAGTAAAGAATGCAATAATCAGGCCTAGACCCGCTAGGCCAGCAGAGCACCACAATCCCGTGCGGTATTGATGCGCGAGATCATGTCCCTTTTTGATGTCTACTTCTTCAGCGACGGCCGCGGAGATGGCGAGGGCAACGCCGGAGCCGATTTGGAAGGCTGTGTTGAGCTATTTTCTTCATTAGTTTGGGGTTTCCAATGTGATGTAAGAAAGGGGATAGGGAATGGAGCTTACCATGCCACCACATAGACTCTTCACATGCACAGGGACAGTAGTGAGAATGGCAGTGCTGGTGGTCACGAAGATGAGGGAGACGGCAGTGATGCTGATCAGGGAGGTGGGGAGGACATTGACCCAGCTGGATGTAAATCATTAGCATGCATCCATTCTTTCAGGGGATAGAGTGGGTCACGTACAAACTGGTTTCTGGACTGGATGTGATAGCGCTCGGGACTGGGGCGAGAACAGTCAGGATCAACCCCGCCAGCAGGGTGTATTTCCCATTGACGTATTCGAGGGCCTTGCCGGTGCCCATGGAGGCGATGAAACCGATCACTCCCATGGGAAGGAAGCGGAGTGCAGTGTCGCCGGCGGACAGCTTGTCCACTTCCTGGGCCATTAGGACGATGTAGTAGATGACGTTTTGGTAGCTGCCGTAGCAGGCTGAAGGGGTCTGTTAGTTTCTCTGTATGTAGGAAGATTAGGGGTGGGGGGACTCACTGAATCCTGCGATCCACAGACCAGCAAAGTTAGGGAGCTTCCACAAGCCCAGAGGCATCAGTGGGTACGAAATGAACTTCTCCCAGAGAGTAAAAGCCACCAGCAGGGCAACAGCCAGCACCAGCAGGACAATGATGAAGGGTGTGCCCCAGCCATAGGAGCCACCGCTGGACAGCACGAATTGGAGGAGAATCAGACCCGCAGTGGAGAGCATGGCGCCGACATAGTCCATCTTGGGCTTTTCCTTGCCAGCAAGGTTGTCCTTGGGAAGGACAATCGCACCCAGGATGCCTAGAGAGCCGGTGATGATGACGATGAAGTAGAAGATGTATCGCCATCCCAGAGAGGAAGTAAGGAAGCCACCAAAAATAAGACCCACGCAGAACCCCACAGTTCCGGAGGAGGCGTAGATGGACAGTGCGCGGGTCCGATCAAGCCCACTGAAGTAGGAGCTGATGATTCCGATCGCTGAAGGCACAGTGAGCGCAGCTCCCATGCCCTGCAGACCGCGGAAGACTGTGAGTTGGATGAATGATTGGCCGAAGCCAATGGCCAGGGTCCAGAGGGAGAGCCAGCTTAGACCCAGACAGAGGATCAACTTGCGACCATACCTGGATGAGAAAGTCTATAGTTAGCTTGGTGAAGGATATTGTCTCAAGGGGACATGGTACATACCGGTCGGAAAGAACACCCGCAAGGAGCAAGAACCCACCAAACGTAAGGGTGTATGCGGAGATCATCCATTGGAGGTTGGTGTCCGACACGTCAAAGTTCTCTTGAATAGATGACAAAGCGACATTGGCACTAGTCATGAAGACATTGTCGAGGAATTGGGAGCCGGAGGTGACGAGCAGGATGAGGGCGCCTTTCCACGAGGCCAGACGACCAATTTCGGGACATGGTCCCAGCTTCGTGAGCTGCTTCTCTTCAATTGGGGTGGCAATACCCGATGAAGGCGTGCTACTGTCATCACCTAACGACGAGCTCGGACGAGAAAAGATAGTGAATTGGGGAAATTTGGAGGGAGTATCGCCGTCAAACTGCTGCGGCTGCTGCTGCTCCTGCGCGCGGCGGCCTCGCAAAAGATCGAGGATGGCCATTTTGATAGAGATTCTGAATTGAGGAACTACGAGACAGGGACAGCCGGGTCATTTTTTAAATAGTAGATTGGCGGGGCGCAAGGAAAAAAAGTCTGTAAAGAATCTGAGGAAAAAGTGGGTTCTCTCAGCTGGGGGAAGGCAGTGATGGTGTGGCATCGATAGACTTTCTCTCCGTCCACACTTCTTTTTCGGTCGCGCTCCGTGCCCTAATTTCTGGTGTTGCAGCATTTCTTCATCGATTGCGCGTCCAGCATAGTTCAGTTGACCCTGCCATTGCGTTTATCGCATTATCGCTGGTTTATTAATAGTCTACTGGCTTATCTGTCTCCTCCAGTCTCACCCTGCAGTGCGAAGTGCGACCACATTGTCTCTGGTGGATCAGGTCTGTGATTTCTCATTCGCCTCCCTGCTGAATAACACTACCACCTCCATCCTTCTCCTCTTCCCTTTTCCAGACGGGGGTTACGACTCCAGCAGAGTCGAGTAACTGTTCACATGCTCGCCACAGAGTGGATCGTTACAACGATGCTATCGATAGTGGATTTACGGGGTGGATATCCAATGCTTTCTGCTCCACGATCGCCGCTTGACATGTGGTCTGTGAAGGGTCCATGAATGGATAGTAGTATTGCTTGGAAAGCTTGTGTGACCAGCTGTTCATCGATCGGCGATGTAGATTAAGCCTAGAAAGAAAAAAAAAAAAATACAACATCTCTAAAAATTTGGAATGGATTATTATTCAACCAGTCAGCGAAACCCGATTGCGTGCTCCTTTGGTTTGAGAGTGTCTGGAATCCCTACTGTAGCACCCCTATCTCTATCTAGCCACTGATCACCGTCCGGATGAACCCGTGTGCGGCGGGAAGCTGATCCGGTCCCTTTTTTCCACTGCTTGCTTGCTTACTTGCTTGCTTGCTTTTTCTTCTTCTCCTTAGCCTTCCATCCCGAGACCCAAGCCGTCGCTCCCGTTGGGTCGATCGACAAATAGTGAGAAGCTTCAATGCCGAAACTATCGGGCCGAGACAACAACAAATCCACCGGGCCCTGAATGTTTACCCTAACCGCCCTGACCGCATCCGGTAAAATCAGGACCCTGTTGCGCGACCGCTTTTTGATGTCCGCCATGTTAATCTCCGCACATTGCGTACTCAGGGGTAGGTAAGTATGCAGAGGATTCGTCATGATCACCATGATCACCCACTGATTCCCGCAAGGGTGGCTTTTTTGTCAGTACTTTGGAGGGGCTGAGAGGGGGAGAGATCAGAATGAGAGGTGGCAGATCCCCATAGTATGCAGTTCAAGCAACAACCGTTTTAGCCAAGAGGGAGCGACATGTCCGTTGAACCCACATCTGTATATTATATTAATGAAGCATTACAACCAACACAACCCTACGGATTATCGCAGTTCCCACGAGTTGACTACTGATACTGTATTGCTATGGAGCTATTGATATTGAAGTATATTATCCATGCCACTCGACAGCGTGGTTGTAAATCTCGCATTGACTGGCCCACGTTGAATGGATGGCGGGTCAGAAAGAATAAGAAAAAAGAACTAAAAAAATCTGTCAGCGTAGTATATCAATAGTAGCGGTGATAGTGAAGCTAGAGATTTCCCTCACCAACCAACCAAAGTACTGCAATGAAAATCAGCTAGCGTGTCGAATTCCATCCATATCGTTCTGTTATCGCCAGGAATCCATCCTCGGCAGACTTGCCCACGAAACAATTGGCCAAGAAAACGGTGCCTAGATAACCCTGTTTTGACCAACAATCCCCATGTCTCAGATTCCCCTTGAATGAGATGACGACAGACAACCCGGATTCCAATGCCAGGGGCGTCCCCAACTTTCCAGGTCGACTTGCCAATAATTCGATGTGGTGTATCACAAGCCCCACCAAGCCGCTACTGAAAGGGCTGGTTCTCCAGGCTGACAGTTTTTATACTATAGCAAGTGAAGCGAAATTGGATGGTAGTGACGTACTCTACTGTGAGGTCATGCTTCAAAGTGATGCTAGATCTGGTTATAAGTGTGATGGCTGAAACGCTAATCTCAATCGTCACCCACCCCCCTCCTCCCTTGGGCTGACAGTCGATTGATGATCAATGTCTTTTATGTCCATTCATTGCATGCATGTTTGGTGATCATTCTTCATCATGGAGTATGCGTTTAGGCAGAACTGTCAGGCTCCGGATGTTTGGCGGGAAGCTACGCCTTCTGCTTTTGCTGTCTGGGGCTGATATTGTCCGATATACCTGAGTGTCCCTGATACTTTTGTCATTGACGTGGGTGACTGTTTTCTCACGAGAATTTTATGGCAGAAAGGGCCGCTTCTAGCGCGCTATTAACTGAAGCATGCCCAAGCGACCGTACAAGGACCCGCAATCTACCGTATGGTAAGTTCTCCATAGACCAGGTCTTGTCAGTCCATAGCTATTGTCCAAAACACTAAGGTAAACATAGGAATTAAAAACTGGCAGTCGACTATCGAGAACACACTGCTCAATTGGTTGCCTCTGGCTCCATCTCCACCACACTCTCGTCAAGGCACCATACCCTAACGGGGCAGCGGACCGGACACGGGCGGAAGGCACCTGGACGGCAGCGGCGATGTGGATATCTCCAGCTAGTAGGAGCTGAGAGGTACAGTAAGTAGCAAAGATAAGGTTGAGGTGGCGGTGAGGGCTTTGTTTACCAAAGTCTAGAAGGCTGAAGGATGAGAGATGGCGATAAATGGGACCTTGAAGGCCTAGACAAAGACTTAACGGGTGGATCACCAGTGGCGTTCTAGAGCATCAAAACTTTGAGCCAAGTCACGGATGATCCACATCGCCCCACTGTGCCACGGACCATCCGGACTATCTTGCTGGCCATTTGGCTGTCTCGTTGATGGAGTTAAGAGGGTTTGTTTGGCACCAGTATGATCCTTTCGTGGGATGATAGTGGTTGTGTCGTTGACAGCGTTGACCGCTCCACACAAGCACTGCACTGGCAGATGTCCTCAAGAGTTATCCGTTCGACGAGGGTGGATATCGCACCATGGAGGGGAGATGTTAGTGTGCTCGAACAGAAGAGCAACGGCATCCTATACTGTGCTGCTAATATTGGTCTTAGCAAAGGATAAATTTCCCATGTCTTTCGATGGTAATGAACCCTTTTTACCATATCCGATGCACATTTTTAACCGTCCGTCAGGCTGCTGTATAGTGGAGCGATTTCCTCTCTGAGCGTTAAGGGTTCAATAGTACCTTGTGCATTAAAAGAGAACTTATTTACTCAGGACAACATAATAACTACAAGGAGTGACCAATGGGTTGTTAGAGAACATACCTAACCTGACCGAAAAAAAGTGGTAGTCGAGACAAGCGTTGCAGACGGGTAACTGCCTTTTGGGAGAGAGAACACCACAGCGGGACCCTAAGCCAAGGACTCACCCGAGCTCGTACGCGATTACTATATCACAAGTATAGATCTCCTACCTTCCATCGCGTCGCTCAGTATGGTGCTTTTATTCTACCTGGGTAAATGTCCCTGAACTCAGTGCATGAACCGCTGCACAGCGTCAGTGCCTGAGGATCCGCCCCACCCGCTCCATCCATGTCGTCATCGCTGATATCAAACCTCCTGGTCAAAAACCTGAATTGCAGCAGCCCTTGACGCATATATCTCCCATTTATACTCCTATAACTCTTTTCCTTTCATCAAGCCCCTACAATCCTTACTTCTACCTACACTCTCATATAAATAAACCCCAAAACTCAAAAACACGACGCAAAATGTCACCCTCACCCTACGCCTACCAATCCGAAGTGTACGCGCACGGCCTCCGCGACCAAAAGCCTGCTATAACCTTCATCCCTAGCGAATGGGAGAACCTCGCACGAGCACGCCTCTCCGCCAACAGCTTCAGCTACGTGCACGGGTCGGCAGGGACGGGCGAAACCGACCGCAAGAACCGGACCGCATTCCAGAGCTGGTCCGTAATACCTTCCCGACTGGTCCCCTCGGCCAGGTTCCCCGATCTATCCACCACCCTCTTCGGCAAAACCTACTCCTCGCCTATCGCCATCGCCCCCGTAGGGTAACAAACTATCTTCCACCCAGAGGGTGAACGTGCCGTAGCGCGCGCCGCGGCGGAGCTGGATGTGCCGTATACGTTGAGCACGGCGACAGCGACTTCTACTGAGGATGTAGCGGAAGCGAACGGGGCGGATGGGAAGCGGTGGTTTCAGCTGTATTGGCCTGGGAATGAGCATAATGATATAACGGTTAGTTTGTTAGAGCGGGCCAAGAAGAACGGTTATGATGTGTTGGTTGTCACATTGGATACGTATATCTTGGGGTGGAGGCCGACGGATATGGATAATGGGTATAATCCGTTCCTGAGGGCGGATAGTATCGGGGTGGAGATGGGGTTTAGTGATCCGGTGTTTAGGAGGCATTTCAAGGAAAGATATGGGAAGGAGGTGGAGGAGGATAAGGGCACTGCTGCGGCGGAGTGGACGAAGATTGTGTTCCCCGTGGTGTCGCATTCGTGGGAAGATTTGGCGTTTTTGAAGGAGCACTGGGAGGGCCCGATTGTGTTGAAGGGGGTGCAGAGTGTGGCGGATGCGAGGAGGGCGGTGGAGTGTGGAATGCAGGGCATTGTTGTTTCGAATCATGGGGGTAGGCAGATGGATGGGGGCGTCGGGTCGTTGGCGGTGTTGCCGGGGATTGTGGATGCCGTGGGGGAGCAGATTGAGGTGTTGTTTGATTCCGGGGTGAGATGTGGTGCGGATGTGATGAAGGCGCTGGCGTTGGGGGCGAAGATGGTGCTGGTGGGTAGGCCGTATGTTTATGGGTTGGCGATTGCTGGGGAGGAGGGGGTGAGGCATGTGTTGAGGAGTTTGTTGGGTGAGTTGCAGTTGTCATTGCATTTGGGAGGGGTTAGGAGTGTGAGGAAGGAGGATTTGAATAGGGAGTGTTTGGTAAGGGAGTAGATGTGTTTTAAGAGGGTTATATGGTATGGAAGGGATGGAAATGTCATCAATCAGCGCATTGTAGTAGACTAACGCCTACTAGGCTATAGTCGATAAGCACCTCTTATTAGATGCTCTTACAGAGCAGAGGAGTTTCATAATTCAGAGTAGGAATTGGTTCAGTATCAATGTCAAATATACATTCGATATCTGGTAGTATTCATTCACCCCCCTCACCCCCTACTACAACCACTCAACCCTCAAGACCTGCAATAGTCAGTCTCCATGTATCCAACACCAAGGAATAACTTACACTGCGAATAATACTCATTCTCATACGTGCACGTCCACCCACTCGGACACTGCGTCGCTCCCGTATATCCGCTGCCACCACACTGCCCATACGCCGACGCCGTCCCAGTAGCAGTCGATGTCGTTGAAGTAGTCGAACTACTCGACTTCGTAGTCGTCGTCAAGGTCGTCGACTTAATACTGCTCGTAGTGATAGTTGTAGCCGTACTCTTTGTGCTCGAAATAGTTGTGCTCGTACCTACCTTAGAAGTCGAAGTTGAGGTCGAAGTCTTCACCGCCGTCGACGAAGCACTAGATGCAGTAGCAGTCGCACTCGGCAGACTTCCACTCGGATCACCATAAAATATGCCCCGTCCATTTGTCCCGACAAATACCCTTCCATAGTTCTGCAAATCACCATTAACGACATTCGCCGATGCAGCCCCGAACCCGTGATCGGCGTCGGAGATTATCTGCCAATTGACACCTTGATCTTCCGTTTTGAAGAGACCTGTGACGCCATCGACGGTGAAGAAGCCGAATAGCACAGGGTAATCACTATCGGAAGAGGGCTTGCCAAACCCGAAGCTCCATCCCTCCGTGCATCCGCTTCCGATCTGAGTGAAGGACTTGCCGTAGTTGGTTGAATGGAAGAGGCCTGTGTCAGTACTGACCCAGACGTCACCAGCAAGGGAGGGATGCGCGCGGATGGCGTTGGCGGTTGTGCTGCTGCCGAGGGTGGTGGTGACAGTAAAGGTCGCCGCGGTGTCAGATGAAACGTAGAAAGAGGAGCCGGACGCTCCGTAGAAGTAGGTGTTATTAGCCTTGTCAGAGGCGATGACAGCTCCAGATGGGAGAGAAGAGACTGCGCTGAGAGTAGCTGAACTTTTAGAACGATAGGCGCCGTCGCTATTCATGAGCAGGATAGTGTCGGCGTCTGCGGAGAGGGCGACTTGGCCGGTCGCAGTTGAGGAAGAAGCAGCGTAGTCGGCGTACCAGGACTCACCGAAGCTGGACGATAAAGCGAGGGTTGGATCAGAGTCACTGGATCCAGAACGAACAATGTTGGCGGGCTTGTTGCCGGCATAGTCGATACCGTTAGTTGACCCGTAGGTTGGGGTGTGGTAGTATTGTGAAGGGGCAGTGGTTAGGGAAGTGTGGTAGAAGCCACCATCGTCGCCGACCGCAGAGAGAAGGGCAGGTCCGCCCGGGGGGGTGATGAGACCGAGGACAGCCATTTCTTCAATACCTACGGCGAGAGATTCGATTGTTACATTGTGTGAGCTGTCCCAGTTTTGGAGGTCGTGACCACCGTAGATGGTCGCACCAGTACCGTAAAGCCAATGGTCAGAGTCGAAGGGGTCAATGGCGAGGGCTTCGACCATCCACCCGACGCGGACTGGGAACTCGTCCGTTGAGGTGTCGTCTTGTAGCCACGGGGCATTGGAGATGTCATACGAGTAGTAGTAGTTGATGCTGGGATAGCCATTCCAAGCCCAGATAGGTGACCAAGTTGCTCCTGAATCTGTACTACGCCAGATCAACTCATCGGGCCACCAGCAGTTGAGAGCTGCTACCATGACGGTGCCAGGGACCTGGAGGTCGACTGCTAGTCCACCATAGCCATAGTAGGTGTCCGCCATAGAGGTAGGGCTGATGTCGGTCCAAGTGCCGCTGGTGATGTTGTATTTGTGGACAGTGCCATTGGTGCCGTCATACGGGCCGGCACCGTTAGAGTATGAGATATAGAGAGTGTGCTCAGATGGTGACAGAACACCTTTGTGAGGGAGGAAGCCATACGATGGCTCTCCGGACACCCAAGCCCCTGTATTTGTTAGATGAAGTTTGTGGGAAAAGAGTAGAGGTGCTTACAAGTTTCACCAGCATCTTCAGAAACAAAGACTGATTCTCCAGTGTCCACCACGCCTGTTATTGTCAATGAACTGCCCTAAGAGATCTGAAGTCTCTAACATACCGACAAAGATGCGCGGAGTCGGAGAGCCACTGGACCCTGAGGTCGAGTCGAAGGTGACCCAGGCAATTCCTACCGGATCAGACGTGTAGGTTGAGCTGGAGTCTTGGAAATAAGTGCCAGTCCACTTAAAGGCAGTCACGTTCGACCAGGTCGCGCCATAGTCCGTGCTCTTCCACAAGCCATTGCCACTACGAGCTCCAAAGTACAAGATGCTGTTGTCATTCGGGTCCACGGCCAGTCGCTGCAGTGGTCAGTGTATGCTAGCAATAAACAGACATGGGACATACTTCGCCAACGCCCCGACCGGGCATGTTCCCTCCAACTTTGAAGGGAAGCTTTGTCTCCTCCCAGGTATCGCCCTGGTCGGTTGACCGCAAGATCGAGCCGTCATTGGGATCCCAATCGTTGGTGTACATGCCCACTGCAACATACACTCGGTCGGTATCAACGGGATCGGTCGCGATCGCATCAATGCCCCAGTCGTGCCTGAACAGTGAGCACGAGCATATCGCAAGAGGGTATTACGTACCAATTGGTGTTGTTGGCCCAGTCCATCAAAGGAGTCCATGTATCATCCGAGTTCAATCGGTATGCACCACCGATGTCGGTGCGAGCATACGCGACACCTTTGGCTGAAGGGTTGAACACGATGCCCGGCGTGAAGCCTCCGCCACCTGAGAACATTAGCTTGTTCATTCCCTATGCCGAAAAAATAAATCATACCTCCTGTGACTACATTCTTCCAGGTATATTCCTGAGAAGCGGCTGCCTGGACCGAGTCAATCAAGTAGCCTGCTGCCAGGGCTGTGATTGTACGCCACATTGTGACTGGTAATTAACTTGGTGCTACTGATGAATTGTCGATTCATGTGGGAGAGCATGGAGCTTATATATTCAGCAGGTTCAAGCATCGGAGCTGCTCTTCAGGCACAATTGTAAGGTAATGATGTTCGCACATGCGTGACATGCAGTTGGCCCTGCGTTAGTGACTCGAACGAACATGCTATACCTGACCTGGAACGGACCAAGGCATTGTGTGGTCAGACAGACGAATCTTAACCTGCTCCGTATGGATGATCTGATTGTGCAGATGCAGGGACGAGGGCATATATCCGGAGAAAGGACCGAATAGCCGAATAGATTAATTATGAGGAGATTGGAGTCAGATGTTGCTGCGTGACTGATTCATCACGGAGAAGCCTCCGAGATGACAGCCATCAACATATTGACAGAGAAGCTTAGACTTGGGTAATATCCGCGTGTGTTCGAACAGTACTCATAGGATCATGATACAAATTCCTTCATAGAAGCTGTAAACTGTGTGGCTTTCAAAGTGTGATGACGGAGACAAAATTAACTCTGATTGGCGGAACAACGAGATGCAGATGGGGGTGAATGCATGCCATTCTGATGGCACGCAGTCCCGGACAAGCACGGTCGGGGGTTTCTTCTGACGCCTGCAGGGCTAGCGCAGCCATGTTAACCTTTACACGCGAACGACCTTTTCCAGTTGAAAATCACACAAAATGTGCAGCCGGGTTTCGTCTTGCCAGAAGGAGTACTCAACTAAAGCATGTCTCAGTGCAAGAGGCCTTGGCAGCTATGACTCGCCTGGTACCTGACCTACCAATTTGTCATAGCCGGAGCAATAACTGCAAGGCCTGCCATAACATGTCGAAAGGCTCCACACTTCCAGTCAGAAATTTGACTTGACGCTTTTGCCGCCCGGTCGGAGTGGACTCGATCCAGGCTACTGTTCAGAGGGTGACCCTATGGCACTCCGACCGAGGGAAGTAGTGGGGAGCCAATATAAGTCCGCTCAAAATTACGAACCGTCTCCCCATCGATGAGTTAGACTGTCTCATAGCCAATTAACAAGGTAAACTCGTTAAGTGCCATTCAAGTATTAGACTGAGATCAAGCTACCGGGGGTCTAACCGTCCTTTCGGCCGAAACTAAAAGGCGATCCAAGCTCCAAGCAGGGCCGGTAAAGCCATTAAAGTTACTGTGGACATCGGGATTTGATCAACGTCCTGGAACCATAACCGGCGAATAATGTCAGCGGACAGGTCCCCATAAGAAGCAAGATAAAGAGTGAATCCCGAAGGTACCTGTTGATCCATCAACATCAGAATCGGCCCGTCTAATCAATCCGGGACTGGAGACCTCAAGCCGGGATGAAATTTTGATACGTCCACTGCCCTCACGCCACTGTGACATCCACCTGCAGGCTAATCCAGTTGACAGGTGCCAGGACCACCAGCTCTTCTTTGTGTGGGCGTTTCACCATGAAACGCCCCAGATCGACGGCCAATTTAGGGTTGCCGCCCCACAACGGGCTGTCCCATTTTTGAGCTTCGGGGCTTTATTGGCTCCATCTAGTCATTGGTGTCATGGTTATATTGATTCGGAGAATTTGTTCGTGTCATTTCCTACTTGTATCCATTACAGGGAGCCCTGCTTTGTGGATCTCATGTTTCTGCGCGTTGAGCTAAATTTACAGACACTGGAGCTCAGATTATGTTTGCTGTGGCAGGTATGTAAAGGATGCGGTTCCTGGTTTGCTGCACGTAGAGTTTGACTGCAGGTCATCATCCTGTCAGCTCTATTCATTCCTTCACTATGCCAGGGGGCCTGCATCCACCGCTTTCGGTCATGGAATCATGGCCTGCGCGAAACACCATCAACCCGGAAACCCATGGGGCAGCGTCCATTGTGCTCCCAGTTATCTTCGGATCCATCGCAGTCACGGCAGTCATACTTCGACTTTGGGCTCGCTGCGTAATTCAGCGACAGGGTAAACTAGACGACATATTCATCGCATTAGCACTAGTAAGACAACCCCTTCCTATCACAACCCAATACCTTCTAACAACCCCCAGATCCCAGCCATAGGCCTCAACATCAGCTTCCCCCTCGGTACTACACAAGCCACCCCCTCATCAACTCACCCGTACTAACCAACCACCCAGGAGCCTACATCTACGGCGAAAACCACCACGTCTGGGACAACACACTCCCCCAACTCCTCCAATCGCGCAAACTCGCCATCGCACAAGAGCTCTTTTACATTCTCTCCTCATGCTTCACCAAGATCTCAGTTCTTCTCTTCTACCGCCGCATGGGCCACCGCACGACCATCTCCCCTCGCTTCCTCAACATCATCTACATCAGCATCGCCAGCGTAGCAGCCTACACGCTCGCTTTCTTCATCGTAATCTGGGTCGCCTGTCGTCCCTTCTCGGCC
The DNA here is from genome assembly GCA_036986335.1 of Aspergillus sp. AS01. Lineage (NCBI taxonomy): Eukaryota > Fungi > Ascomycota > Eurotiomycetes > Eurotiales > Aspergillaceae > Aspergillus > Aspergillus sp. AS01. The sequence goes on from BTWD01000033.1 coordinate 138,598, forward strand.
TACTGGATGGAAGTCGACCCGGAGTATACCGCCACGCACAAATACACGTGCTACAACGAACCTGCTCATCTTATTGCCGCGACGTTTATAAGTCTCGTGCAAGATATCATAGCCACGACGCTACCCGCTGTGTTGTGTTGGGGCTTGCAGATGAGGTTGAGGCAGAAGGTATTGCTGAATGGGGTGGTGTTTGGGTTGGGGTATTTGGCTGCTGTTGTGGCGGGGGTGAGGGTGTGGTTTCTTTATCGGATGTTTTATGTGAGTTATGATGCTAGTTGGGAGGTTTGGTATTGTTGGGTGCTTGCTATGTTGGAGGTGGATGTTGCCGTGTGGTGTTCGTGTTTGCCCGGGGTTAATGTTTTTGTGAGGAGTGTGTGGTGTGGTGGGGGGAGGAAGGGGGGAAGTGGGAGTAGGAGTGGGAGTGGGGTGGGGTCGTGGAGTTGGAGTGTTGGGAGGAGTCGGAGTTGGAGTTGGAAGTGGGTTAAGGAGGGGGGTGTGGGGGTTCATGTAAGTACTAGGATGAGAGCCAATACTATTGATGGGGAAGCAAGGGGGGTAAAAAATAAAGGGTGTGAGAGAGGGTCGAATGATACGGAGAGGGATCTTTTGGATAGGCAGGCTGGTAGTGTGGTTGAGTTGAAGGTGTATAGAGAGGTTTCGGAGGGCGAGGTGTGAGTTTTGTACTATAGTGCTGGCACAAAATATTATTTTTGTTAGATCCTGTAGATGCGCTAAGTCATTACTTCCCTTTTCTATTTGGGATTATAGTCAATTCTTCACTATATCCTTAATGCGAGTGGAAAAGTTTGATATAGTGGTAATGAGTATCGCTGCCAGCTGGATCGGACGTACACCAACTGCGCGGCCTACAGAAAATAAGAAAGATAATCAATGGTATATGTCAGCCTGACCACAGCACTGTCCTTCAATCTTCATGATAGATTTCTTCTTCACCAGCAAATGACAAGAGCGTCCTCGGTGGAATACATTTGCAGATGATGTACAGTAGAAGGATCTTCAAAACACCTTTGGAACGTGAATACTTCAGAACCCAGATGAAAATCTTGCGCATGGCAGCGGTGTTGCTTAGTAGTAGACCACTTGCCGAGACAACTGCTGCGATACTGAACTTATGGGCCATAACTGTCCGGCTCATTTCATGAACCACAGATGTGAGACGGTTCTCATAACTGGCAGCTGTCAGAAACTTTGTATAGAAAGCGATGTGCGATAGCACTGGCGTGGTCAGTGACACAACCACCTTGAGTATGAGGTCGAAGGGGAAAGCGAAAAACAAGGGTAAAAGTGCGAGCAACCGAAGAGACCTAAGCCCTCGGTCACATAAGTGATCAAGCCAATCTTCATAGACGCGCTCTACTAGCGAATCACGTATCAAAGTTCGACGCAGCAGACCCGTCCAGAATTTCAAGTTATGTATCTCTTTATTCCCCTCCCTTTTGGCACGGCGTTTGGGTATAATATCAACCATGTAAAGGCCACTCCGAGACAACGTTTGTGTAGTTATTTCAACGTAGTATGGGACTGACAGCTTTGGTCTTAAGCTTTCCTGTCGCAACACGTTCTGTAAGTCCTTTAGCGTCACGTTGATATTATCGGATGGAGGAAGAAATAGATAAGGTGTGAGAGTATCCTGCCATTTGGCGTTAGGCCGCCAGGAGAGATTTTGCTGCATACGAACAGCCAATATGAATGTCTGCCCGTTATCACCAATGTCCTGGAATTGTACAAAAACGTCTTTAACATCGGAGTCGAAAACGTCTCGGGCCTTTTTGAATATGACCATCGAATCGGGCTGCCAGTATGGACTAGATGGGAGCACTTTTGCTATCCGAAGATTGGGTGGAAGGCTTTTTATAACGACAGAATAGCAGGGGCAATTCATGATACCTGCAATGGTTGAATCTTCGTCGGGAAAGAAATAGTTGAGCACGTGGCCATCTCAACCAGGCTGCATGATTAGCCACATAATTCTCCCGTTTGGATCGGCAGTAGGTATCGTCTATTTTCAGTAATGGCAGGGCTATTAGCTTTGTAGGGTCTGTCTTCGTTTGACACTGTGGGAGAGCGAAGTAGCCGTCTGAGAGCTCAAGAAGTGGCAGTTCTATGCTTAGACCCTTATTGGTCATCGAGAAAGGAGGGGTCGGCTTTTTGACGTCGCATGGAACTATGTCGCCACAACCTCGAAATGCCGCTGGAGACTCAGCGAGGATCTCCGAGATGTCTGAGATGTCTATTCGCATTGCTCCAGAAGATTCTGGAGGGGTTTCATAGTCCTTAAATAAAAAAACTATCTTCTCGAGCAATGACTGAGATATCGACCATGGTCGTTTATGACTCAAATCATGTTCTGGTCCTCTGAAACTCCACGCAAACAATGACTGATCGTCGGAATATTTGATGATTTCTTCTTGTAGTCTTCGAAAGGCAGCGGAGCCCTCTCCATACAGGAGCGGCATGTTGACTTGAAGTAAACCCAACAGGGAATATGCCATGTCTTCAGTTCGAGTGGTTTCACGGTTCGAAGCCCAGCTCATTCTTTCAGCGATACTTGTCGACTTCAATCTGAATCCAAGCATCGAATTATCTAGCCTCCAATCTAAAAATGAGTGGTGGATACCAGTGATATCACTTATAAGCCCAGCTAAAGTCTCCCTCTCATATAGGTCTGACCAATCCTGAGCCAGAAATACCAGTTCTGCTGGTGCAATGAGCTCCTGAAGAGTCCATCCTCGAGTGAACCATCGACTCCGCGAAAAGGCAGCTTTATCAAACCCTTGTTCAGTGATTGGAGGTACGTCTGCTAGGTGAGCATAGCAAATTTTGGACTGCGCATACCATGCCATTATAGAGTTGATGGCTTCGGAAAGTTCAGCACTGCTCGTTTTATCAATGCAGCAGGTATCCACCCATACATAGCCTAGACTATCTTGCAGAGCCCGTTCACAGGAATGCTTAATTTTGGCGTACCCCAGCTTCTCGGTGACTGTCGGTGCCTGCATGTCCTGAAAAGTGACTTCATCTTTTCCCCAAGTATGAGACAGGATAGCGTAGTTGGGAATATTCTGGCCCACAAATTCCTCCAACCCGAGGGTTCTGGCGTTTATCAAGCGCATTGTCTTTGTTTAGAACGGTTTGTTTTCACAGTTCGGGAATCAGGCGGTGTTACATGCATAGATGAGAGGAATATGTGTGCCAAGTGGTTGAAAAGAGAGGGAAAAAGAGGTGACAATCTCACGAGACATGACTGCTCAACTTTCAGCTCAGCTGCCAGGCTGATATATGGTAGGGCAGCAGTGCTTTTGTTTGCGGTGGGGTCGGGCGGGATTTCTTTTGCTATGATTTGACAGCGAGCCGCCCGGGCTATAAAAATGGCCAGCTTACGCCCCATCGAACAGATCGCCGGAGCAATGGGATTGAAGCAGAACCTTGCGGACTCCGTTCAGTTCACAGGGTGATTTTCTAGGCTCCTGCACTTGTCTGGGGCAGTTTCTCACAGCTGTAGTCATGTGACTTAGTGGTCGGAACGGTTGGTTGTGTTAGCTCACATCATATGGAGCAATGTATATTCTCGGTCCTGATTGAATTGGAGGTCATTTGTTTGAGTGAGTCATAGCAATCATTATTACTGTGAAGTCGACCACCACTTGACTGTCTCATGAAGCTACCCTCAATTTATGAAAGCAGCAACTGCCATTTGTCGCCAAGACCATATAAACGACTCCCTTCCCTATAATAATACCCCAATACCCTCTGAACAATGGAAATAAGAATAACTGGTCACTCCAACGATCTCAACACCTCCGCCGCCACATGTTCTCCCGACCGCACAGCCCCATCCATATACCCAGTCCAATAGTATGACGCCTCCGTCCCAGCAAAGTAAATCCCACCCACCGACTCCCTCAAATACTCACCATAATCAGTGAGCACACTAGGAGGCGCATAAGCGACCGGTCCACCGCGGGAATACTCTTCCCAGTCCCAGCGCCAAACGATCACATGGTCGGGATGCGCGGCTTGTAGACCAAATATACCCACGAAGCTGTCAATAACTGCTGCTTCAATCTCAGTCTCGTTCATCTTGTCCACTAGTCTCATGTCATCACCGACAATGAAGCCCATGATAGCGCCAACGGATTCATCAACCGGGGTGTTGTCGAACGTTATGTGGATAATTCCGGCGTCGGCTAAAGCTTGCGCATTCAGCCCTTGTTCACGCCACCAAGGGGTGGGATAGATGGCGATTGCTTTGCCTATTGATCCCATGCCCATGCGCTGAGTGAGTTGGTCTCGTGCTGGGGGGAGGGGTTGGTCGTAGGAGATGCGTGCGGCCATAGGAGGGGACATTGCGACGATGACTCGCTTTGCTATGATCTGAGTCTCATTTGAGAGAATCATGTATTGCCTGTTGTTGTGTTCCACTCTTCGAACAGGACTGCAAAGGTGAATGTTCTCTATTCCCAATTTATCCGCCAATCTCAACGCTATCAGCTGGGTCCCGCCAACTATCCGACTCTCCTGAGCACCCCCAACTACATCAATAAGCCGATCCAGAGTTCCCACCTCCGTCTCATTCCCACTTGCCGCGATGTAAGCGAGCGTATACAGCAGCGAGGGCTCATTAGTCTCGGTAGCCAAAACCCCAGTCACGAATGTATTTAGAAGAAACTTCGCATCAGACAACGTAAGCTGCGAGGCGAAGAAGGTCCCCAGAGTCATGGTATCCCACATAGAGGCGTTGGGATGGTCCCATGGTGCCCGCACATCAATTTCGGCGGCGAGGGCATTAAGCTGCTGCTGGAGTGTTCCCACCTCTATCAAAGCCTCAGTGGCCAAGGGAGGAAGACTAGCACTACCCAATTCACACGTATAATTGGTAATTGTACCGTTTCTCAGGAAAGTGCAATTTCCTGTGTTATAGGTTGGATATCTAGCTAGCCCCAGTTCAGCTGCGAGTGCTAGGACTCGGTCCTGCGTTGGACCCACAAACTCGGCCCCAACTTCCTCGACAATACCGCCAGGAAGTTCGACATTCAGGACACGACCTCCGACACGATCGCGGGCTTCAAGTATGGCAAAGGTTCTACCAGCGGCGGCGATGTCTTTGGCTGCGGAGAGGCCGGATAAGCCCGCGCCGATAATTGCAACGTCCACTTCCGAGACGGAGAAGGCTACTGCGAAGAGGGAGATGAGGAGTAGAATAAGAAGATGGAGAGTCATGGCTTTTGGGGTTGATATTATCTGCTGAGATCAAGAAATCCGAGCTTTGTCTCAACAGGCCGGCCAGGCCAGTCTCTTGACAGCTCAACAGCCCGACAATATAACCCGAGAGTGGCTTGTGACCTGCCCGGTTGGAAACCCGCCGGGACAACAGAGTATCGGTGGGAAGGCGCACCTGTGCAAACTTAGGATGGAAGTAGCTGTACATGGCACTCATTTGCATTAAATTCATCATTGGATAAGGTAAGTTTGACCAATTAATAAAGGTGAGATCCAAGAGTTATTCATTAACTATTTCATTACTCATGCTAACTAAATCAATTTGAACCGATGCAAGCACTATTCACAGCTTGGAGCGTGCAATACCCGAGGTCTTCAGGTCAAACCGGTCCAGATTCATGACCTTATCCCAAGCGGTAACAAAGTCCTTGACAAACTTTTCCTGTCCATCCGAGCTTCCATAGACCTCAGCCAGAGCGCGCAGCTCAGCATGCGAGCCAAAGACCAGATCCGCCCGTGTCGCCGTCCACTTTGGCTGACCCGTCTTACGATCCGTACCCTCGTACAGATCGCGACCACCATCCTTAGCCTTCCAGGCCGTGTTCATGTCAAGGACGTTGGTGAAGAATTCATTCGTCAAGCGACCAGGAGTGGAGGTGAAGACACCATGCTTCGATCCATCGTAGTTGGTGTTCAGGACGCGCAGGCCACCCACCAGGACAGTCATCTCGGGCGCCGTGAGCGTCAACAGGTGTGCCTTGTCGACGAGATAGTGTTCAGCGCGCACCCGAGACGAAGACTTTCCATAGTTGCGGAATCCATCAGCCACAGGCTCGAGGTGAGAGAAAGATTCCACCTCGGTCTGCTCTTGACTGGCGTCCATGCGGCCAGGGGTGAAGGGAACGGTGATGGATTGGCCGGCCTCTTGGGCAGCCTTTTCAATAGCCGCGCAACCAGCCAGGACGATGAGATCGGCGAGGGAAATCTTCTTTCCAGTTGAGGAATTCCGGTCGTTGAAATCCTTCTGAATCTTCTCGAGCGCGGACAAGGTCTCCTCCAGCCATGGCTGGTTGTTGACCTCCCACTGGCGCTGGGGTGTCAGGCGGATGCGGGCACCGTTCGCACCACCGCGCTTGTCGGTACCGCGGAAGGTCGATGCAGAGGCCCAGGCGGTGGAAACAAACTTGGACTTGTCCAATCCAGTGTCGAGGATAGTGCGCTTCAGAGCAGCAATGTCGTTTGCATCAACCAGAGTGTGGTTGACAGCCGGGATGGGATCCTGCCAGATCAGATCCTCGGTTGGTGCCTCAGGCCCAATGTACCGGGTTCGGGGACCCATGTCACGGTGGAGAAGCTTGAACCAAGCGCGAGAGAAAGCATCGGCGAACTGGTCAGGGTTCTCCAAGAAGCGCCGGGAGATCTTCTCGTAGGTGGGATCGTAACGGAGCGACAAATCGGTTGTCAGCATCTTAGGGAGGTGCTTCTTGGAGGGGTCATAGGCATCGGGAATGATGGCCTCGGTGTTCTTGGCCTGCCACTGGTTGGCGCCCGCAGGACTCTTGGTGAGTTCCCAGTCAAAGCGGAACAAGTATTCGAGGAACGCATGGCTCCACTTGGTGGGAGTCTTGGTCCAGGTCACTTCGATACCGCTGGTGATGGCGTGTGGCCCTTTGCCGGACTGGTAGCGGTTGGACCAGCCCAACCCTTGGTTTTCGAGACCAGCAGCAGCGGGTTCGACATCGACGTTATCAGATGGAGCGGCACCGTGTGTCTTACCAAAACTGTGGCCACCAGCGATCAGAGCGACCGTCTCTTCGTCGTTCATTCCCATGCGACCGAAGGTGGTACGGATGTCGCGCGCGGCGGCAACCGGGTCTGGGTTGCCATCGGGACCCTCGGGATTAACGTAGATCAAACCCATGTGCGATGCAGCCAGCGGCTTCTCCAGGTCGCGGGTGTGAATGTTGCGATGGGGTGGTTCGTCCCCAGAGAGCGCACCATGCTTGGTGACTCCCGGGAAGCCATCGGAGTAACGCACGTCGTTACCCATCCAGGTTGACTCTCCTCCCCAGTAGACCGACTCGTCCGCCTCCCATGTGTCTGCACGACCACCGGAGAATCCATATGTCTTGAAGCCCATCGACTCCAGGGCCACATTGCCGGCCAGCAGCATCAGGTCCGCCCAGGAAATCTTTGCTCCGTACTTCTGCTTGATGGGCCACAGCAAGCGACGAGCCTTGTCCAAGCTAGCATTGTCAGGCCAGCTGTTAAGAGGAGCGAACCGTTGTTGACCCTGACCTCCACCACCGCGGCCATCGAAGACCCGGTAGGTACCGGCACTGTGCCAGGCCATGCGGATGAACAGGCCGCCATAGTGACCGAAATCAGCAGGCCACCAGTCTTGCGAGTCAGTCATCAAGGCATGAAGGTCTTTCTTGACGGCATAGTAGTCGAGGCTGTTGAAAGCGGCGGTGTAGTCGAAGTCCCGCTCGTAAGGGTTGGATGCCGGGGCATGCTGGCGAAGAATGCCCAGGTTCAACTGATCAGGCCACCAGTCAGTGTTGCGGGTGCCTCCACCAGCAACGTTGGCGTTAGACCTGCTTTGGCTAAAAGGACACTTAGCCTCGGCCATGGTTGGATATTAGATGTGGATATGCGGAGATGTGATGTCTATGGCAGATGTCTGATGGATGGATGATGGTTCTCAGACAAGAATGATGATGCCACGATAAACTTTTCCAGTCACACCCTTGCCTGTCCCTGGGAAGCACCTTATATAGGCTTTCCCCTCTGCACTTTCCCCTCATCAACCCCTCTCTGTCTGGCCCGAAATGGCCCGGTCACACGCCCTCGTAGCACCCGGATTGCGGCAGCTCAAATTCGCCGGATTACTCACCCCGCAAGGATCTACAAATCCGGGGAGGTGCTTGGTCATCGACTGCTGAGTCAAGGGATTGCAGCCAGAACGATTGGAGAATTGAGGAAGTTTGGGTGGTGCCAGAGATGCAGAACTGCAACTGACTAAGAGTGGCAAGTGCGGGGAGAGAGCCAGCCAGCATCGAGGATTTGAGAGAGTTCAAGCCAGATTGGTGCTCTAGTGAAGGACCGTGCGACGTCGCGCGTCATGGTAGACTAACTAGATGCCTCCAGGCTGGCCGTATTACAAAGGAGGTTAGTGAAGACAACTCGTAGCGAACTACCCTCTGCATAACTCTGGGGGTTCCTTCATTAGTGACATTCATTGATTAGTAGCAGTTATTATTCATCGTTTAACCCCCCACTGCTCCAGACCCGATCACGTGGGCGGGTGATGACCTGACCAGCCCTTTCTCTGACAATTGTCATCTTTCCATCGGCGATCCTCCCACACTCCATGACGCACCAGGTGAAAGGCATGGGATGATGACCGATTAATAACTGGGAGAGGTCCAGAGCTCGAAAACGTGCAGAAACCTCGTTCGCAACATGTAGATAGAGGTGTCTGGGTAGCTGGTCTGGCTGTGGAATCGGCGGAACGATCCAGATTCTGGGGATTACCAAGCAGCCGCACCAATCGGGCCACCAGCCCTAACCTCTTGAAACCAAGTCGGTGGAGATAATGATGTTCATCGGCTTGGCCTCTTACCAAGCAGCGCGTGTCCAGAACCGCTTGCTGAAGTAACCCACGCCTAACCCACGGCCTTGGCATGCCTGCAAGCCACCCGCTCTCAGCGCATTTCTATTCGGCTTGCAGCAGGCACAACACTAAATCTCCGAAATTGGTATGACGCGAAGTCATTAGTAGCCTATAGAAATCGCATGTGCTAACTCAACGTGGGTGTACTTTCCGATTAGCCTCATGCAGAAGGTACTTGTTCTTGTCACCGAGTACCAGTTTGTCACTTATTGTGGTGATCTATCTTGATTGAGCCCATTGCGTTCCTCGTCTCATCACATCGAGTGATCAACATTGCATGACCCTGGTGGAGCCCCTTCGTCTCCCCAACAGGAGGGTCCGGATTACCAAGTCCCGACACCGTTTGGCTGTAAATCGACTCAAATTCTGGATTCGTAGCTTAACTAAGACGCGTGGGCTGTTTACCGGCCTCGCCATGGAAGCCGATATAAGGACCCGAGGGGACTCCCCTTGGTGAGGCTTCTCGGAAGATCCCAGCATTCTGAATTCTTTTCGTCTTCGTTTCCTCCGCCATGCGTCATTTCTGGCTTTTGCCAGCTGTTGCTGGTATCGCTGGGGCTCAATGCCCCTACCTGTCGGGTGAAATGAGTTTCACTCAGGAGCAGGACAATGCTGGCGATACCATTGAGGTCACGGAACAGACCATTGACAACACTCTCTATGTCAATGACACTGGTAGCTACATGACTACCGACTTTGGGACCCCGATCTCCGACCAGTACAGTCTCAAGGCCGGTCGCCGTGGACCTACCCTGTTGGAGGACTTCATCTTCCGTCAGAAGCTCCAACGGTTCGACCATGAGCGTGTAAGTATAGTAGCTGTCACAGTGTGTAACAATGAATTGACCAAGTTTTCTTGTTCAATTAGGTCCCCGAGCGTGTCGTCCACGCCCGTGGTGCCGGTGCATACGGTACTTTCAAGTCCTACGCTGACTGGTCCAACGTCACGGCTGCCGATTTCTTGAGTGCCAATGAAAAGGAGACTCCGATGTTCTGTCGCTTCTCTACTGTTGTCGGTTTCCGTGGAAGTGTTGATACCGCGCGTGATGTTCACGGTCATGCTTGTCGGTTCTACACTGACGAGGGTAACTATGGTATGCTTAATATGACAACACAACAATAATAATTCTCGTACATGCTAACAATTGTGTTTCTACTAGACATCGTCGGAATCAACTTTGCTCCCTTCTTCATCCAGGATGCCATCCAGTTTCCCGATCTTGTTCACGCCATCAAGCCTATGCCCAACAATGAGATCCCTCAGGCTGCGACTGCTCACACTTCCGCTTGGGACTTCTTCAGCCAGCAGAGCACTGCCCTCCACAGTGCCTTGTGGCTGATGTCTGGTAACGGTATTCCTCGTTCTTTCCGCCACATGAACGGATACGGTGTCCACAGCTTCCGCTTTGTCGCTGCCAATGGCACCTCCAAGGTGGTTCGCTACCGCTGGAAGTCCCAGCAGGGTGTTGCTAGTCTGGTGTGGGATGAAGCTCAGGCTGCTGCTGGTAAGAACAGCGACTACCACCGTCAGGATTTGTACAATGCGATCGCCAACGGTCACTACCCCAAATACGAGGTTAGTCCCCAATCTGGCTCCTGTGAACTCGTAGTTTCGGTCGCTGACAATCCTCTAGCTGCAAGCCCAGATCATGGATGAGGCTGACATGCTCCGCTTTGGCTTCGACCTCCTGGATCCCACCAAGCTGGTCCCTGAGGAGGTTGTCCCTTACACTCCACTTGGAATGATGGAGCTCAACGCCAACCCCACCAACTACTTTGCTGAAGTTGAACAAGCTGGTGTATGTATCCCTCATCTATGATGACCAGACACAATCTAATTTCCGCAGTTCCAACCCGGTCACGTCGTTCCTGGCATTGACTTCACCGATGACCCCCTGCTGCAAGGCCGTCTGTTCTCCTACCTGGACACCCAGTTGACCCGTCACGGCGGTCCCAACTTCGAGCAAATTCCCGTCAACCGTCCTCGCAAGCCCGTCCACAACAACAACCGTGACGGCTTCGGTCAGCAGCAGATCCCCACCAACAACTGGGCCTACACCCCCAACACCATGAGCAATGGCTACCCCATGCAAGCCAACCAGACCCACGGCCACGGCTTCTTCACCTCGCCTTACCGCTACGCTTCTGGCCACCTCATCCGCGAGCCCAGCCCGACCTTCCACGACCACTGGTCCCAGCCCGCCATGTTCTGGAACTCTCTGATCCCAGCTGAACAGCAGATGGTTGTCAACGCCATTGTCTTCGAGAACTCCAAGGTTAACAGCCCCCACGTTCGCAAGAACGTTGTCAACCAGCTGAACATGGTCAACAACAACCTTGCCGTCCGTGTTGCCCGTGGTCTTGGTCTTGACGAGCCCTCCCCTAACCCGACCTACTACACCTCCAACAAGACCTCCAACGTCGGTACCTTCGGCAAGCCCCTCCTCAGCATCGAAGGTCTGCAGGTTGGCTTCCTCGCTTCGAACTCTCACCCCGAGTCCATCAAGCAGGGTCAGGCCATGGCCGCTCAGTTCTCTGCCGCTGGTGTCGACCTGAACATCGTCACCGAGGCCTACGCCGATGGTGTCAACACCACCTACGCCCTGTCCGACGCTATCGACTTCGATGCCCTCATCATCGCCGACGGTGTCCAGGGCCTCTTTGCCTCTCCCTCCCTCGCCAACCAGATGAACTCAACCGCCACTTCTACTCTCTACCCTCCTGCTAGACCTTACCAGATCCTGGTCGACTCTTTCAGGTACGGTAAGCCCGTGGCTGCTGTGGGTAGCGGTAGCGCTGCGCTCAAGAACGCTGGTATTGATTCCTCCCGCTCTGGTGTGTACACTGGCTCAAGCGAGGCCACCGAGAAGATCGCCAAGGAGGTCTTGAAGGGACTGTACACTTTCCGCTTTGTGGATCGTTTTGCCCTTGATGAGTAAGGGTGTTGTACATGTACTCGTGATCATCATTAATGATGATAGATCACTTGATCAATAGATTTATTTAGATAGGTTGTACTAGACTGTACATATCTCTACTGATGTGTTGTGTTGCTCTAACACACGTTTATGAATATATATATTCCTTTCTTTGTGAAAGTTTTCAGTGTGAGCAACAGCCCTTAGACATTTCGTTGTCTAAATATATATGATCTTAGACAACTCGAATAAAGAATGGAAATTCTGATTGCGGCCTCGAATGTGGAGATGATTAGTGGTCTTGAAGCCAGTGAGCAGGTTGCTGTAAGAGAGACGTATTTTCGGGCGCTGCGGATGGTGTGGGTTACGTATGTTGCTTTTGTGGGGTTGGCGTCGGTGGTTACACTGTTTGTGAGGGCTCATGATTTGAAAATGGAGAATGAGGGGGTAATGTTGGGGGTTGAGAGGGAGGTTGGGGATCGTCGGGGACAATATTTAGGGGTTGAGATGCAAGATATACGCGATGGTGAGCTACGATCGTGAAGTGCTAGTATGACTCCATCGTAGGAGGTTTGTCGTTGGGGGTGTTTCGAGGAAAATTACACGAGACTATCTGATTGAAGTTTCTATTTACAGTGATATATTCATTCCAGTTGCTAAACCCACTCTTTATCCTCTGTTATCGCATGTTATGCTACGCCTGAAGTAGGTCCCTGAATCAGAACTCGCTGATGTCCTCTCTCCGACGCCGTATCAGGACAGGTGCAAAGATACTAGTAACCATTATCCCTCCCTCCCAGCAAACCGACAACATGACTCCCCACAAAGACATTTCTTGCTCAGCTGGCGCCAATAATTATCCGAATAGTCGACAGTGATCTCAGTTCCTGCAATAATGCCCCGTGAGACCACTATTATGCGCTCCATGCCCCTCCAGTAGAACCTTTGAAACTGGCTGTTCGGTCGACATGAGTGGTTGATGAATCGGGTAAAGTTGCCCATCTGCCCCTGATATATTTGGTAGGTGCGGCCGCGCGATCCACCTAGCATGACGTCTACTCCTTCTATGCCGTTTGTGATGAGGCCTGTAAATTCCCCTATGACGGTTCCGCGATCGAAATTCTACTTCTGCGTCAGTAAGTTGTCAAAGAAAGGGGTGCGCTATGCCCAGGTAAAGAAAACAAATAACTCACACACCGCGCAACAACGCCATTGTTCTTCCCAGTCGACGTCCGGAAGACCTGGACCGGCACCGGATGACGAACGCCACCGAATAACGCTGGAAAGCACAGGCATTGATTCTTCTCAATCTCTTCTGACTGCCTTGCTTTGCATACGATACACACATCAGGATCTATCTCCGGTACACGACGTGGATCCTGTGCCCCAAAGGCAGCGGTATCTAGCACACACTGGTCAATGAAATGGTACTGAAATCCTTGAGGAAGGTCAAGATGCGCGTATGTTGAAGCTAGAGGGACAGCTGGACCCTCAGACAAGGTTACCCACTCATGCGGATGGCCGTGATAGGCGATCGAGGTATCTTGCCTGATAACTTGCAGCAGGTCCCGCCATCCCGGGTGAAGAGTGTCGGCCGCTACCTCGAAGCTAGATCGCAGATGCCGTAGGCGGGTGAACAATCCTTCGCCGAACTCCGTGCGATATTTGCAGAATCGATATATGCCGGTACTGGCAAATATAAGACACGCCCAACCGCCTGTATCTTTTATTTCTTTGTAACCGCGCCAGATTGCCCTATGTCTGTGTTAGTCATGCAATCGGACAATGGGATAGGCGAAAGCTGTACATTCGATTACGAAGATCCTTTTCCTTCCAATTGAGAACCACGCAAGCCTCCTTCATAACCATCATTCGCGCATCTGTCATTGATAGTTGAGGCTTCTCTAGTCGGATAACGGCAACGCGTGCTTCGAAACATTCCACCCAGTACGCTTGGACGATCATTTCCAGAGCACGGGAGGATTGGCTTTGGTTGTAGTATTTCAAGCATAAGGTGTTGATCTCGCGAAAGACCTTCTCATGTTAGTCAAGCCCATGTTAATGCTCTCGGGACGGTTACCTCAAGACTGACACCGGTTCGGATGTCCGTATTGGATTGTATGATCTGATTCTGTTAGTGTTTGAATCATACTTCCTTTCATAAGGGAACCATACCGAAGGTAGACGACTCAGCTTTACAGGCGAATGTAACTGCCGCCATATCCCTGCTATAAGCTTATCGGCCGAGGTCGGTTCCAGCACAGGCAACGAATACTCCTGCCGTGGGTTCTTTCGTTGCGGAAAGCGGGTGTCACTTTGGACCTGTCGCACAGAAGGCTTGGACCCACTGGAACCGGCGGCGGCTTCTGAAGATAAGCTATCGTACTCAGCATCAACTTCTGTTTCTGGATGAATGGTGGTCGCCTGTGCTGGTCGAAGTGTGCTTATAGTCTTGCGCCGCTTGTTGGGGTAGCTCTGAGCGTTGCCATTATCACGACATCCGTTGGGGTCAGTGGTACTAGCATCATCTATGTTGATCTATAAAATCCGTTACTCCTATTATGGTAGTATCGGGCTCCAGTAAACCTACCCTAGAGTCAGGCGTTGAGATTGGAGTGGGTGGCAATGGCAATGCCTGCCCACTTTGAAGATCAATGTATCCCTAGGCAAAGTCAGGCAAGGTCGGAATTGTAGGTGATAAGACAATATTTACCAGAATTAACCCGCTTCCTTGCCCTGAAGTCGTCCCCTTATTGGTTAATGAAGCTTCAATCTTGAGGTAGAGCTGCGAGTCGCCATTTTCTTTTGAGCCACCGTCCTTACTTGCACTCTTCTGCTTCCTATTCACACTCTGCCGCACAGCCTGTACGGCCGACTGAAGATGCGCCGGAAATGTTGGGTTCTGAAGAATACTCGACAACTGTGAGACAAGTGGTAGTGCTATAGAATCCATTATACCTCAACAATAGCTTATTACTGAAGATATTGAGAGCATACTATCATGAATAGGGTCTTTACTCGGCTATCGGCTACCTCTGGGATGCCAAGAAGGGCAGATTCTGCTCGGGCAGAATTGCTGACTAATTTTGGTTTCTCATCGCTCAACCCAGTTATCCAAGATCGTTCTTTGCTCTAGCAAGTTAGGCAGGTTTATAGTATATATATAAAATGCTTTTCCTAGTGAGTAGGTAATATTAGAATCAGGTCTTGCTCTCTCCAAGGCTGCGAGCAGTATGTTGTGTTGAGGCATCATTCAAGAGCAGTTGACCGTCGACCCCAACATGAGAACTTTCCATTTCGGCCCTATAAAATCGGCTATGTCGGTTGGGATATGTGTAGAAGCGGAAAGGGTTTTAGGTCTGGTACAGGCCCAATTATTGTTAGTATAAATAAGAGACACTCTCTTCGTACCGTCCCCTTCCTATACATGACACACATCCAAACCATCATGCCCGACACCAAATACCTCAGTAGGCAGAGTCCGTATACTTATTCTTATGACAACCGGACAGGATGGAGACGCTTTCGTGTCCTGAATCCATGCAGAGGCATGTATCACGATGTCCGTCGGCGACTACCCTACTACTGGAGTGATATTCGAGATGCGCTCACTTATCGAACCATTGCAAGTACCATTCGCATTTACTTCATTAAGTAGGTCCTAGGTCCCTGAATACACCACTTCTGTATTGTTATCTCTAACGTAATCAGTATTCTCCCTGCCATCGCCTACACATTGGATATGTATCGCCGAACAGGAGAGTTCTACGGCATTAACGAAGCGCTGTTTTCGTCGGCACTCGCAGCTATGGTGTTCAGCGTCCTGGGCGTACAACCACTTACTATTGTCGGTATCACTGGACTAATATCGCTGTTCAACTATACTATATATGATATTGTAATCATATACAAGCCCGCCATATACGCTAACTTCATGTGCTGGACTGCTATCTGGGCGGCGATCTTTCATTGGATTGTTGCTGTGTGCAACCTTTGTGACTATATGCGCTATGTGACCGACTTTTCATCTGAGTCATTTGGTGCATACGTTGGGATTATCTATTGCAGTAAGTCTGATAGAGATGTTTTTTTTAGAGGGATTAGTATTAAGCCAAACAGTCAAGGGCGTCGAAGAGCTCGTGAATGAGTTCACTGTCTACGGGCCAACCGCAGGCTTCATGAGTTGCATGATTGCCATTTTGTATTTCTTCACGATCTACGGCCTAGAGCTGTTGGGTTCCAGCACCATCTGTCGACCATGGTTTCGTGGACTATTGGCTGATTATGCTTATGTGGTAAGATCACTTCCTTCGAACTCCTGCAAAACTTTGATCCTTTCGACTTACTGTTCATCAGATCGGAACCATCTTCTGGGTAGGATTCGCACATATCCCCGGCAACCTCAAGGAGACTGGTATCTCATTCGTACCCATCAATCGGGCATTTTATCCGACACAACCGCGTGGTTGGCTGATTCACTTCTGGGAATTGGAGACAAAATGGGTCTTTGCAGCTCTACCTTTCGGATTCTTGGTCATGCTGCTCTTCTATTATGACCATGTAAATGATTCAATCCCCCGTCAACAGGACTACCACTTTACCTTAGTTGACATACTAATGCCGAACAGAACGTCAGCAGCCTCGGCGCACAAGGTAGAAAATACCCCCTGAAAAAGCCAGCCGGGTTCCACTGGGACTTCTTCCTCTTAGGCTGCACCACCTTTATCGCTGGAATCACCGGCATCCCAATGCCAAACGGCCTCGTCCCACAGGTATAACCCCCCCCCAACTCAATTTTCCCCAACGCACATAAATTTCATACTAAACAACCTACCAATCCAGGCCCCCGTCCACACCACCTCCCTGACCGTAACCGAAACAACTCTCCACGTGATCCCCACCTCTGACCCAGATAACCCCGAGGGTACTGAAATCCGCCACCCCTTCACCACCCCCACAACCGTAATCGAGCAACGCATCTCCCACTTCCTCATGGGCCTGGCCATAATCGGCACTATGACACGTCCTCTCCTGATAGTCCTACACACCATGCCCGCTGCCGTCTTCGCAGGTGTCTTCTTCATAGTAGGTTGGGGCTCCATTGAATCGAATGGTATCCTGCAAAAGATCATCTTTCTACTTCGGGAGGATAGATTTATCCCGCGGAATGAGAAATTACTCCGTGTTCCAAAGCGGAAGATTGTACTTTACGTGATGTGCCAGGTTGTGGGCGTCGCGGCATGCGTGGCTATCTCGCAGACTATTGCGGCCATAGGGTTCCCAATTCTGATTATAGGGTTGATTCCATTCCGGGTGTGGGTTATGCCGAGGTGGTTTGGAGCGGAGGAGTTGGGAGTTTTGGATGGGTTGACGGCGGATGGGGAGGCGGTTTTGTGTAGTTTGGGTGGGCCGCCTAGGTTTCCTGGGGAGGAGGGGACTGTGGTGGAGGGTGAGAGGCAGAAAGGTGAGAAGTGAAGGGGAAGGGTTCGCTCCACTATGGGGGCGGAGTTAGTGCGAAGAAGGTCTACTATATAGTATAGGGTTTGTGAAGACGCGATATGCCGAATGACAGGATATATTATGTCTATAGTGAGACCCCCTAAACATTCTGCAGAAATATGTTACATGAACTTTGTATTGTTATTTCTAAAGTCTAACAGCGAGGCCCTGTTTTTTCAGAACAAGCTCGCATAAGATTGAGTCAATTTACTCAACACCCATACTTTCAACGAAGCCGGGCACGATATCCAATCCGATCATGTCCGGCAAGCTTTCCCATAAATTTGGGTCCCATATCCAGTCTTCCCCAACGCCTGAAGTGTTGATTCCAAAGGACGGGTGTTCTAATTGACCCGGATCCGTACAGCTGCTAGGATTGGCTCCGTTGTGTTGGGTTGTGGCTGGCTGTGATGTGCGCGCCGCTGCATTTACTAGGATTTCCAGCAGAACTGCGTAGCGCCTAGACATGTGGATATCGTCTGGGGCATTTTGCTTGATACCATCAATGACCTTCAAAATAAGATTTATTGAACTACTGTCAACTTCCTCATTTCTTCTGAGAGTGGCCTGGAAATCATTAGTATCAAGAATGAGGCAAAATCATGAAACTTGCCTTGAGAAGATATAACGAGGCGCAGAACATATATAGCCAGCATCGAACAGGGGCGATTCTGAAACACTTGATTGACGATAAAGTTTGGACGACGAGTTCGAGCATGTTTACTGAAGTTTTAATTGCCTCTTCAGCAAATTGCGATAAACAGATCAAATAAGGATCTGTGGGACAGACTTTGGACGATGTCTCAAGCGTGTGCGCAGCAGAACTCAGTCCACAGAGACGGATGTAGTAGTACTCAATGTCAAGACAGGCTCCACGAAGAGAGAGATCTGATTAATGTGCACATCAGAATGGAGGTGGCATTGTAAGGGATAAAAAAATATTGTACCCACCCGTTTGACCAACACAGCGGTCCCTTTCCCAGCTATCGAGGCCTTGCTTGAAAGCTTCCCATGCTGCAATGGGAACAGCTGGTCCTATGCCCTGTTGATTTCGTCGCCAGCTATGGAGAAGTTCCCTTGCTCTACGCATATGGGGAGCAAGGTCGATTGTACTTTTGACAATATTGTCGGATAACAATTCCGAAGAACGACGATTGATACTTATGAAACCACTTCCCGCGAAACGGGGTTCTACTCGGAGTCGTAGAGCAAGTCCCTCATCAGTGAGACGGATAAAGTTCTGCAAGAGAGCCTTCCATGCTTTCCGCACTCTCATTCTCTCATCTAACTCTTCTAAATCGGTCTGCCTTAAGGTCTCGTTCTCCCCGAAACAACCTATCTCTTGTGCCAGAGCTACGGCTGTTGATAAAAGCATCCTAACAGCTATGAGTGATGACGAGAAAGATGAGAATGGGAAGAGACATACCAAGACATCTTATTGCTTCTATATGCAGGGGCGACAAGATTGAGCTTTTCTGGTATACTCGACGGGTCAAATATTCGATCAGACCCCCCAGTATCTGTCGTGTGTTGTACTTGCCCACCCATCTGCTTAAGCTGTGGCTCAAAAACTTCCAGATCGGAACAATCACTGACAAGGTCTTCCGGCGAGTTGATTGCCCGAGGGTGCCATTCAATGAACAACAACAGCGCCGCAATGGAACCGAGGCTACGCATGGCGGCTGATCCCCAAATGGCAGACTGAATGAGCCGCTGCACCCACGGCCACGTTCGCCAATGAATCCGTTCCGACCTGGCTATGCCATTATATCCACTTAGAGGATGGTATCTGGAAGCGATCGTGATAAGACTGATCGTGAGCACGGCTTCTTCATCGACTAAAATACTATAGCGACTCGGTGATGAGTACCAATGCGGGATGATGGGCAAGAGATGCCAAAGCTGGGTAAAATAGAAATCCAAGTATTCCACGGCCTCTCGGGCCTGGATTATCCCTCTTCTAACCAGAAGAAATCTATCCCAGGCAGAGGCATATTTATCCGGATCTGGATGGGTAGATGAAGATGACTGCCAGGATTTATTTGGCCTATGGGGAATATCTGATGAGTCTGGATATGCAAAATCACAGATCTTGTCAGTACCTGTCACTGCAACGAGGTCCAGAGCATCCCGTGCATCCAGAATGTGCGTCGATAGGATGCGCTCATTGGTTTTCGAACCCCAGTATTGGTCAGCACAATGTGTAGAAACTATCCTTGTGGTGGATACACCAGGGTCTGTAACGGATGACTGCTTGTCTTCTGGGAGAGTGTCCTCTATGTCTCCAACTGGGAGTGGAGGCACCGCGGTTGGTGCCAGATCTTGCACCGTAGAGTCACCATGCTCGGGCGAGTTCAGAGTTGCGCTTCTCACTGTGTGTTGCACCTTCCGCCTTCTTCTTCGATGAGTTGTTAGGCAGTCTCGAGACTCCTGTTGGCACCGTAAGCAGACTGCCCATGTAAACGAAGGCTGGCACTTCTTTTTCTTTTGACGACAGTTGTCACAGGACTGGTATACCCGTCTTGTGCGCGTACTCTTGGGAGACTGTCGCTGGTTTACAGGAAGAAATGTGATCTCCTGTGAGTCGCATGCCGAAGAAGACAATCTTGCCGTCCCTGATCCTTGAGACATTATTCCTGCTGATGTAGCTGCACATGCAAAAGCAATCCAAGGTCAAATACTTGTCGCAACTGTCATCATTGGCGATGCCTTCTCCAGAGGAATTATCGCATGCTCACAAGAGCCTTCTTTGGGTGGGTTATGAGTGCACTGGTAGTCTCAGGAATGGCCTTTGTCGTGATTGTGGGTGGTAATGTAGCATTTCGATGAATAATTATACAACTGAAACAGTCACATGATGTATTAGGCCTTCTACGGCCTAGCTCGTATGAAGACCCTGAAGCTATTCCTATTTAGGGGGTTCTTGTCAAATGCAGTGTCCAAGTAGTATGGCCCTTGAAATCACCGATAATGACATGGAATACGTACTCAAACCTCTTTCGTTACTATGATGGTGTTTACGTGTTGTAGAGAGGTCATGCCTCGGGCCAGCATATAATCAATGTACTTCAGGCACTACGTGTCGCACTAGTGCCATTGCAGCCTATTTCATCTAAGGATGCATTTAGTTCGTTCAGAAACTGTTACCAAGATACTATAGACTCTCTGTACAGCACTCTAACCCAGGAATTTATATTTCAATGGCAGGAGGCTACATGTATAGTGATTATCTTTGTAGGGCATACATGGTGTGGCTTTGATCTGGCAAGAAGAGCCTAGAGGACACATGTAATCCTTGGATAGAAACTTTTTGCATCGCTGAGCCAAACAAACGCTATGTTACAGTAGGCAACACGAACAGAAAGCCTCAAAAAAGTAGACCGAGATGATATAATGGAGGAAGGAGAACACTGGTTCTCTTTAACAAAGGGCCAGGGGCCAATTCCCCTCGTGACTACAACGGCCCTCAAACCATAGGAGTCAACGCCCTGCAAAGCTCAGTTGCCCGTATCCTATGCCGTGTCAAGCTTGAGCTTCTTCCCAATGTGCCGAGTAGCAGTCACGCCGTTGGGAACCCTGCTCACGACCTGATTGACAGAAGGCATGGTCGTCATAGGAGTCGAACGGGAGGGTACAGTCCCACTATTTGTAGGGACAGCGATTGTGGTAGCAGTGGCTGCAGGTGTAGAGCTAACGGAGCTCGCAGCAGCACTAGCGTTTGCCATCATCTCAAGGCTTGTTTCGTAGTCACTGGTACCATTGTTAGGGTCCTGGTCGGTGGGAGTGCAGGCTGCCTCGACAGCCGAGGAGCCATGAGAGCCAGTTACAAACTGGCCGTCATCGTAGCCGCCACCACCGGTGATGAGCATGTTTTCCGCCGCATCCTCGAACCACCCATTGATGAAATCACCATGAAAGCAGTATCCATCCCCAGGGGTGTCGCTACAGGAAAGTTGAAAAGGAGCGGTTCCGCTCCAGCCATTTGGAGCCACAGACTTGGTGTCGTACAGTACACGGTAGCGGAGCTGAGGAATTTGCTTCATTCCATCAGGGCACTTGTTGGACTCATCAGCAAAGTCATAGTCGGAGATATCATCGGGATTGACGCAATTGGGGAAGACTAGATTAGTCTGGAGGTGCTGGTCACAGGTGCTGGTAGGCATCTTGGCAACATCACTTTCACGTTTATCTGAGCCTTCGCAGAACCACTCCAAATCGTTGTAGAGATTGTTGGCCTCGGACTGGGTTTTTGCGGATGCATTGCCAGAGATCATGGCGAAGTTTTGCGGGATGGCGAGCTCGGAGAAGCTGTTGGTGTAGTAGGTGCTGAAGCGGAAGATTGGGACTTCAGTGTAAGTACCGTTGTCAACATGGTAGAGGGTAGGTACCCCTGTTGTTTGCATACATGATGAGTGAGTGCTAACGGATACGTGGTTTCACATTCAAATTCACTTACAATACACAGAAAGGTCGTTCGGGTTGTCGCCACTGTAGCAGCCCTCTTGAAGCTCGGCGGAAGTGGGCATCACATTGGTGATCGCATCACTTCCGAAAAAGGTGTGCATATGCGAAGTATAGGTGCCAGGGACCACAATGGCATCGATGTTCTTGGTCATGAATGGAGCATGGCTGAGTTCGGTCCAAGCCATAGCCATACTGGAACCAGCCAGTACATAAACGAGTGTGTTTTGCATGGTGAGCGAATAACAGTAAGGAAAGAAGTAAAGGAATGGTTGTTCTTAGGTGCTGGTAATGAGTGAAATGAGAATGGGTGATACATCAAGTCATTCGCATCCTTCTGTTTATATATATAATTTTTCATGTTCCTTCTTCGCGTGCTGAATATAGACTCATGCTAGGATTAGATTCCCTGGGCACGTTTCATGTAGAAAGGGTACTGTCGACTCCGAAGACCCTGTATGCATGAGTCTCATGCTTCGGGTGGTTGAAATGGGGCAAAAATTTAAGCGATATAGCTTCTTTCGGATCCACCCGTTGGAGAAGATCCCTTGTTTGGGAATATCCGCTGTGTCGGAGCTCCTAATTCGGAACTTCCGATAGGACACAAAATGGGAGCAGACCGCCGGCGTCTCATCTAGAAAGAACCCTGTCCCTCAAAAGAATCACTGTTATTGATATTATACATCTTCTCAGTTGTTTCATTTTGCAGACTCGGTGAATAAGTTGGGGTCCCCAGAGTTTGACAGCTGTCTTTGACTCTACCATTTTCGCATAGGAGGGACAGACTACCTCGATACGGATCTTCGATACGGCACTTCCTACAGAGACCGACATAGAATCGCAATATCTCTTGAAACTAGGCGATAAGTCAGTTTTGCAACCCATAAAGTTAATTTTACTTGTGGACTGCTATATCATAACTCTAATGTACCTATCTATAGTGAAAACCTCACCCCAGACCTCTGTGCAGCTGCAAGATAGAAGTAAATCATTCCATGTAAGATGAATGAATGGGAGAGGGAGTTCTGCTGCCGAAGCCAATGTCTGTCAGATAAAATCTACTGCCTCCAAACATGCTTATTGTGTACTCCGACACCTGCTTCTTGGCGTTCTTGGCCCGTCCGAAGGGTCAATCGACCATTTCGGACGATTGTTCATACATTCACAACGGGGCTTGTCCTTGCAATATCAGACAATAACGTGCTGTAGACAGCTATATATACTTGGAGATGTAATTCTTGGCATGTTTTGCGACGCAAGTTGGAAAGTGGTTTACTGTGAGGTAGCCATGTGTGGAATTTCTAGATCAGGTCAGGAGCACTCGAAATGATGATTCGAAACCAATGCTTGAGCTTCTATTTCTATCTCTCGAGAAGGAGTCCACTGATATGGGCAGGAACATGGATTGTTCTGGTCCACCTTATAAACCTCTTTCCTCCTCTTCCACATCATGCCAATTGTCCAGACAACGAAATCACGTAGTAAAGCCTTCTGTCGTGCTCGCTACGTAGCCATGAAACTGAAGTATGGACCGGCCACTTTTGTGAGACTGCCAAGCTATACAGTACCATTCAGTGACCCTGTTCCCCGCCGAGGCGGAGACTCCCGAAGTGTAACATCCGACACCTCTACTTTAGAGACGACGCTGGAATTCCTCTTCTGTGGGGCGGGGGGTCATCTAAACCGTCATTTCCGAAACAGACTTCCTCATCTCCCACACTGTTGACGCACATGTACATTTAGCCCTGATATAAGAACACAATGTGTGTTTTGCTCTGAAGTTACTTCGATGAATGAAGGAGTGGAGGGGGTATAAGCAGTTGGTACTAGGCTGATAGTATTTCCAGTCTTCATAACGATTATCCAAAGCCAAGAGGCTATATATGTATTTCGTCATGACGGATTCAACCTTTCCTTGGGGTTGTAAAACTATTTTATGCTGTTGTAAGCATGTTGTGACTGGATAACCAGGGTTATCAGCCATTGGTGAAGTCTCCTCCACTAGAAAACAATCAGATGGCGAAGCGCTACTTCACGTATCGTGGGCCATAGAGCAATTATCTGTCATCTAGATGTGATTGCCCTTGCGTAGAGTAAGGAACATATTATCCTTCTTTTTATATGACCAGCTGTGAAAAAAATTTATCATAAGAGCCAGCTTAAGTCATCATCGGTTTCAACGTGGACCACAAGTGGCGTATAAGTATTCCGGTGATGCCCGTTTACACCCGGGCTGATTTGGGCATTCAGAAGGAGCTTATCTGTACTGTGGCTGCTTGCGTGTCCCTTCTGCCATGAGTTGACTATGTCTTGTGCACCAGAACGTAGGCTAATATATTTGGTGGGTCTTGTACCCACTCTATTACCGCTCGAGCCAACTGTCGTCCGGAAACGATCCTGCAGGGCTCTGACCAGGGCGATACAGCTTGGAACACTAATAGAGATCGAACCCTCGAGAACAGTCCAGTAACAATATTGCACAAAGTTCCATGTCAGATCCTGCCTCATAATGGGGGTGAGCTGAACGACGGCGACAAGACGGCCAAGCGACAACACAACGACCGAGTAAGCCATCATGAAGGTGACAAGGAGGTATACACGGCGCTTTATGCTGACTTGCAGACCCCAGATCATGGGGATTGGGAGAAACAAGATGTACAAGTCAATTGCCGACGAAAGAGCAGCCGTAGAATGATACCATTGGAATTGGGCGATGCATGTTCCTGGTAATGCAGTGTTCCAGACCTTAGGGATGGGGTGGCATTCAAGAAGAGTAGATATCCAGACTGCTAAGAGCCATGCAGTTGTGAACCCACCTGCGATCCAGAGGTGTGTGCGGAAAACGCGGTTGTTGGATCGAAATACGCAGGCGTAGAAGAACAAGGCCGATATCTTCGGCATACAGACTGAGCCGTCGAAGAAGAAAGTTGCCACGTAGAGGTAGCGGGCGCCGTTCATGAGGTATTCTGTGTTTATTGCGACAACTACCTCCGTATGATAGCCGAGGCCGATTTGTCTCCACGCCACCACCAGGAAGAGGACGATTAACTCGAACGCCTGAGTATAATGACAACACAGTCAGAAACGTGTATTACTTTCTTTGTGAATAGGAGCACGCTTACCAATTCGAGGAGGGCAAAGGAGTCATCCCACCACCAGTCTTGAGGGACAACAAATTTACTAATGACCCGAAGCGCCGTGAATATCGTGATAAGAACAATAAGGAGAATTGATGTGATAAAAATGCCTTCTCCGCAGTCGGGAGTACCCTTGGGGATGTCTAGCACTATGAAGAACACAGTCGAAGCAGTTTAAGGCAAATAGGGTGAACTTTGTGAGCAGAAGCAACAGAGACCAAGGAGAATGTCGCATGAGGATTGGTAAATAACATATCGTGTAGGATTTGACCGTGTCACTAATGACGGGAAGCGGAGCGAACGAAGTTGGCGGGGCTCAGCCTTGTATTCGCTGTCAGTTGGGCGTCAAAAATCCTGGCTTCGTTACGAATTGCTGGCAGCAGTATGAAAGGCCGCCTTCAATCACACAGCAATCACGCGAAGCAAAGAGGGGAATGTAAGGGAAAAGGACGCCATGGGACCGAGTGGAGAAGTCCTAAGGCAGGAGGTAAGCACTAAAAGAACAACCTGCCGACTTGAAAACGCCGTGAGGTGTCAATGCATCACAGGGTATATCCTGAACGATGTGGGTTGTACAGTACTATTGTTTGGTATACTTCCAGCCAACATAGCTCCAGGACGACGAGTGTGTTCTTCCGACGGACTGTTGAGATTTGTGGATATGAATAGCGATACTAGCACAGCTATATCCTTATAATCAGTGTAGTCGGTAGAGAATTCAAATATGTATGGAGACTTGTGTTCCATTGCAATAAATAATATTCCGATGCTGCTCGTAGTACTAAGATCAATTCCACGGAATAAGGTACGATTACACCCGTTGTGGCCTCTCATCCAGGTTTTAAATCTTAATCTGTGAGTCTTCCTAGATAAATACCGTGGCTAAGTTGCCAATATAATCATGAATGAGGCAGGGGCTGCCGCAATTGTCAAGAATTAGTATGCGTTGTCTGGATACTAGAAAGATTTACGGGTCATCCTATGAACACGCCTAGCAGTCGGGTATATTTTCCGAGGAATCCCTGCAAAACGTCTACCTGTCTGTGCCACTCTTCTCCACCTCTCGTAGAGGGCGATATTTGACGAGTATAACTAAGCTACGAAGAGCCTCTAACCGCTTACCTGCTGTAACTAATCCATAGTGGCTATGATGCCTACCAGTTTAGATTTTTGTTTGTTTGCTGTGAGGCTAATTGAATGAATTGCGTCTTAGCGAACTTTCCCTATTGAAATCATGTCTCCCTTGACTATGAGAAATTCCGGAATTAATTCATATTTCCAGATGTCATGATAAGAACTGTACCTCCCTAGTATCTTCATTTTATACCTCTTAGATGTGAATCCACGTTGATAAAATATATTTTCAGCTCTGACAGAAGATTGCTTGGGCAATACTGTCTCCTAATTCTCAATTTCCCCCGGAACATTTACACATGCCACGCACTTTAGTATATGCACACTTCACCACCCGAGCTGTTGCCGCAGAGCAAAAAGTGGCACCAATTCGGACTAGACTACGGCTGTCTCAAAAATCAATTTTGTCCGATACGCTAATACCCGGCGTACTAGAGCGGAAAAGGAAGGCGACTTAAGTCGGGTAAAATTACACTGTAATCGAAAATTTAGGCACTAAATGCCCAATAAATATTTCAAGCGCAGATGGATAGATAGTAGATAGGAATCCCTCAGTCCTGTGTAGGGTGGTAATTATCCCCTCATAATGGCTCCTTCTCATCCACAAGACGACATCCAATCTTCCTAGCGATTTCCAGACCTCGATCCACCATTATCTCCTTCGCATCATCTGACTATCTATTTTCGGCGACGCCTTCCTTCCAATAACGATGAATAGCGGTCAAACCCGTCAATCTGACAGCCAACGTAAATTGACCTGCAAATAGCTGGGTTTGCTAGGCATGACAGGGCAGTATGTGATAGCTATTATCCCGTGCATGCATGGGTACCCCTCTCCGATTAATCAAACACCCGTCAGGTGTCCGCACTCACATGGCGCCATTGACATCTAAAAGCAAGACATTTAATCATCCTTCACTCATCTCCGGACATCATTGGTCGCAATGGTGGATAAGATACATTTAGTTACATAAATATATATTCACGATGGTCCGATAAGGGTCCGTTCAAGTGAAGTATTGCTAGTTCCCGTGCCCTAATATGATTTGGATGCCGAAAGGATGCAACCCCGTCGGGGTGTATACGGAGTTGCGTCGGGGGCTTTCCAACATAAAGAGGAGACTGCCGGTATGTGTTGGTCACCAGTACTCTTGCACTGGAGGGCAGTACGGACGTGATAGGCAGTCAGTATGAAGTTCTTCTCAACACTTTGCAGTGTGACTCTCGCGGTCTCTGCACTGGCCTTGCCAACCTCCGATCATGTCATTCATGAGAAGCGATCTGGTACACCATCGAAATGGGAGAAGATTGGGCGGGTCAATGGCACTGAGCATGTCTTGGTGCGCATTGGTCTGACACAGAGCAATCTTGATCGCGCGTATGAGTATCTCATGAGCGTGTATGTTGATTCCCTGCCTCATGAAATATTCCGACTAACTAGTCAGGTCCGATTCTGTGTCGCCTAACTACGGCAAATTCTGGACTCAAGAAGAGGTACACAGCGCCTTTGCACCGTCAAATGAGACTGTTGATGCAGTGCGAAACTGGCTTATTGAATCCGGTGTGGACGAGTCTCGTTTGATCCACACCCAAAACAAAGGCTGGATTGTGTTTGATGCCACTACCAAAGAAGCGGAAAGCCTCCTGCACACCAAGTATTATCACTACACCGACAAGGTCTCCGGTTTCAAAACCCTAGCAGCGGAAGAGTATGAATCCCGCTCAAGTACCCAAGACGTATCGTATAATAACAGAAAACCAGGTACCGCGTCCCGCAGAAGATCCAACAACACATTGACTTCGTTAAGCCTGGTGTTCTTCTGCCATTAACCTCCAAGGGGCCATCTGCCAAGCACACTAAAAAGTACAAGCCCTTGAAGCAGACATCTGTTAACGCGACGTCTCTCAGCACTTGCGACGAGGTTATTACTCCCGCTTGTGTTGCCGCTCTGTACAAAATTCCTCATTCAAGCGGCAACGTCAGCGCCAGCAACTCGCTCGGAATCTTCGAAGAAGGAGACTACTACGCCCAGGAAGATCTTGATCTCTTTTTCCGTAACTTCACCCCGTACATTCCGAAGGGGACGCACCCTAAGCCAGCATTTATCGATGGAGCATCAGCGCCCGTTCCTGTCGCTGATGCTGGCGCGGAGTCTGATTTGGACTTTCAGCTCGCGTATCCAATTGTCTATCCTCAGACCATTACGCTCTATCAGACGGATGACTATAACTATGCCAGTGGGGAGACCGAGACGGATGGCTTCTTTAACACTTTCCTTGATGCCGTTGATGGGGTAAGTTGGCTCACTAGGTGTTAGGAATTGAGCTAATGAAGTAGTCGTACTGCACCTACTGTGCCTACGGAGAATGCGGAGACAGCCCGACCCTGGATCCAACCTATCCGGACAATTCCACCGGTGGTTACAAGGGGCAGTTAATGTGCGGTGTCTACAAGCCGACGAACGTCATCTCCGTCTCTTACGGTGGTCAGGAAGCGGACCTGCCTGCTTACTATCAGCAGAGGCAATGCAATGAGTACAACTCTCTCACCTCGGATTATACATACTTGGGCTGACATCCATATTAGGTTTTTGAAACTCGGCCTCCAAGGAACTTCCATCCTCTTCGCATCTGGCGATGACGGCGTCGCAGGTCCCCCGGGCGATGACTCGACCAACGGCTGTCTTGGAAACGGAACCATCTTCAGTCCTGCATTCCCTAACTCGTATGCACACTTCTCCTTTATTTGAAAGCCATGTCTAATTCTGCTAGTTGCCCCTACGTAACCAACGTCGGCGCCACGAAGCTTTACCCCGGAAAGACCATCGCGGATGGGGAAAGCGCCGTCGTCGACCCGGCCGGCCACCCTTACTCGATCGCGTACTCCTCCGGCGGTGGCTTCAGCAACATCTACACTATTCCAGACTACCAAGCCGAAGCAGTCGCGGAGTACGTCCTTCCGACCTAAAATTTGCCCCTGTCTAACAAAATCTAGGTACTTCAAAAACCACAACCCACCCTACCCCTACTACGAAGGCAACGCCAGCTTCGGCAAAAACGGCGGAATTTACAACCGCCTGGGACGCGGGTACCCCGACGTCGCAGCGAACGGCGACAACATCGCCGAATACAACGCGGGAGAATTCATTCTCGAGGGTGGAACAAGTGCTAGTGCGTTACTACCCTACCCCATTTACATCCACCAATCTCCGTCCTAATCCAATTATTAATGGCAATTACACAAAGGCACTCCGATCTTCTCCTCCGTGATTAACCGCATTATTGAGAAACGTATCGCGGCAGGAAAGGGCCCACTGGGCTTCCTGAACCCGGTTCTGTACCGGAATGCGTGGGCATTGAACGATATCACGAATGGGTCGAATCCGGGTTGTGGAACGGAGGGATTCTATACTGCCCCTGGGTATGTATTTCCTTTCTTTTGTCTTCTTTTCTATAACCATGCTTCGTATGAGGAGATATGCTAATAATCGGTGAAAAAAGATGGGACCCCGTCAGCGGTCTCGGAACACCCAATTTTCCCAAGTTGCTGGACGTGTTCCTGAACCTGCCGTAACGGAGGATTTCACCGCGTTCGGAGGAAAAGAAAGTGAGGCAAGATTGATAGCTGATTAGCAATGTGAGACATTTCTTCAAGGAACCCCGCAGTGATGTTTGTCACATCCCGTGCATCCTGCAGGCGGCTGCTTATCGTGTCACCGGGGTTCCGACGCAGGTCCGCCGGGGATGTTCGTGCCAAGATTGCTGATCCTGATCCCGATGCTTACTTTTCTTATCGGTAATTACGTTGGCACTGACCAATTATATGGCGTTATTGATTTTTCTGGAAAGCAGAGAGTACTTTGTATATCGCTCATTTGATGCTACATTGGGAGGTGATTGACTGGGGTTGGGTTTGTGTTGATGAGGGGTTCTAACCAGGTAAAACAACCTACCAGTAGGACCCTTCTTCACATACAAACAGATATGAATATACAAAATATGGATAGTCAGTCAATCAATGCTTTTTAAGAGACCACTTCTACGCAGAAAGTTTAGGGTCAATGCACGGTCGCAGAGTCCTCACACAGGCATGTTACTACTAGTCCCAGCTAGAGTGTCGAATTTCGACTGCATAGAATGACTAACATCTATGAAAGGACAGAGAGATACGTAACATTGGGAGTTGAGCACACGATTACCATGCCGACTAATTCCCTCTGACTACATAATATATGCAATTATTTTCACAGGTGTGTTAGTAGTCTCCATAAATCGTGGGGATTACACGGTACAGTGGATAGTGGAAGAGCAAAAATCTCCCAAAAGAAGAATGCAGGAGTATGAATAGTTCGAATATCAGACCCTCTAAAAATACTCTTCTTACGTTGGCGTCACTCACTCAATAGTAGGGCATATGCATGAAGGGAATATCGGTCGTCAACTTAATCCATGGTTTTGACCCAAATAAGCAAGTGGGTCGCCCCTTCAGCGAGTGAGTGTCGCGCATCCGAGAAGGAAAAGTGGAGATGAAAAATTCCACGACATCGATCTGGCCGTGCTTAACACATCCATTTTCATACTTACTAGTAATTAACAACTCTCAGAATATACAAAATGTCTGCTTCGGTTAGTACCTGCTATTTTTAAGTGTATTACTCCTTGCCATAGACTCATACTGATTATGCAGGAATCCAAGGGAACCCAGGGCTTTTACGATGAGCTGAAGGCTCTCTTCCAGCAGGCGGTAAGTCGTACTTAAAATTGTCTGGGTTATTAGATACTAACAAGGAATGCAGGATAAATCCGGCGAAGGTAAATACCACAACTAACGTGCTTATTAGTGGCTTCTCAATACTAATGCTGCATGTATTTGAATAGGAAAGCTCGCTCTTCCCGAGTTCAAGAACGCCGTGAAAGGCAGCAGCAGCGGCAGCCAACTGAACGATATGCAGTTGGAGGCCATGTTCAACTTCTATGATGAAGACAAGACTGGATTTGTCTCTTTTGAGAGTACGTAAAGTCCACATTCCTCTTTACTTGTCTTTGGTATCATGCCCGGGCTAATGCGAAGTCGCGTAGGTGTCTGGAAGAAGATGAACAGTATGATGAAATGAGGGCCACATGTGATGTGTAGCTTTTGCATGTGAGTCAAAGAGATTCTATCTACTCGCTGATGAATTCTATCTGGATTCTAGCGAGGATATGTGGAACATCAAGTACTGTATAGTAAAGCCTGCGTAAATCGTGTTGGGCCGTACCGCGGTTAATCAAAAGTCATGGTAGATATAGTTATGATGGCATATGGTGTCTGAGCTGCCAAACGGTCTACGAATCATTCCTTCTCTTGTGTCATAGAAACCGTCATGATGTCTTCAATACTCTTCGAATCTAGGCGCTGATTTGACATTTTGATGTCACTATGAACATGACTTTCCCGTTTCTACTTTTCATCTCCGCTATAGCCTACATTGCCAAGTACAACTCTCTTAACATCTTCATCAATCAGGAATATCAGCCAACATTCACCATGAGCGCTTCACCGTTTGGTCATTTCATCTTTTTTCCATCCGAAATACGCTTACTCATCTGGGAGAATCTTGTTAAGGAGGGCTCCCTTGCGATCCTTCGAACCAGTCAGGCAATCTATCATGATAT
The DNA here is from genome assembly GCA_036986335.1 of Aspergillus sp. AS01. Lineage (NCBI taxonomy): Eukaryota > Fungi > Ascomycota > Eurotiomycetes > Eurotiales > Aspergillaceae > Aspergillus > Aspergillus sp. AS01. The sequence goes on from BTWD01000033.1 coordinate 170,319, forward strand.
AGCCGACCGTCTTTACGATACATTTGACATCCATCTTTTCCCAACTTTCGAAGATCCATGGATCGAGATTCGCTGTAAACTACTACGTGTGAAGTGGGTGATCGGAAGACGAGATTATAACAAATTCAGTAATCTGGCAAGGGTACCGTACGATAAAGTTAAACTTGTTGTTCACATATATGCGCCTGACCCTGACGACTGCGGCCAATTTATCTTGCTCTGGGAGAAAATATCGAAACTAACTCAAATACTGTGCACTATCGACGACTCGAGAAAGTACCGTGATCGAGGAAACCCACACTACAAATATTGGAGTGAGCCGGTGTACGAGGGATCACATCAATTTGGATCTACTCCAGAGGCTGTTCTATCTATGGTGATTTGCCTACGCAAGCATAATGGCGTTGACTGGATCAGGGACGGCCAGATTAACTCGACCTTTTGGAATAACGGACTTGGATACGACTTCAACGAAGTTTTATTGCCGTTTTGTCGTCTATCCCGCGTTAGAAGGTTTGAGATCATTCAAGACACAGAGGAAATGGCTGTAGCAGCTGACTGGGCGTTTGCCAACTATGCAACTACATTTATCGTGTCAGGGGACGTTGTCGCCTTTAACAACGCAGTTCACGGTCAAGGCCCCGGATATGGAGAAATAGCCCGTACCTTCGATGGTATAGCAGGCCTGCTGAACCACAGAGACGACTTTTTAACTCTCTGGGTGGATCACCGGTTCCTTCAGGTTCCCGGGCGTACTCTATCACTCATGCAACGTGAGCAGCAGATTTACCTTGTTGACGCAATGATGCATAGGGCATGAATCCCAGGGAAGAATCACTGCGCCATATGAGGCCCATTTTCCTGCTTCGCAGTCTTGGGGCGACCGAATTACTGGACAATCTCCGACTGGAGGATTTAGTCCCTTCTGGCTTCTCATGTGTATTTATATACAACTCGATGGATTTGGTTATCTGACTGTTAGACATGCGGTGTATTTGGCCTACTGGAAGGCTGAGTTTGAGCAAGATATTCGACCTTTTCAGGCGCACAAATGTGGGCAACTACTGATGAGCGAGAGTCATCGGATAGGTGCCCATGTTTTGCTTTGTTTTATGGGACTCCTGTTCGCACTATTAGAAACATTTAGATAGCAAGGACCTAATACGGGTTTGACTACAACTATGCTAAAGTCAATATTATTTTGCTCATATGTTATAATATGATTAAATACAGATGTTTCGAATCCACATCTTCCTGGTAATATCTGTGAGTAGTGTCTATACTCATGTACATACAAGGACGTGGTGAGCAATATTCTGCAGATCTGGTTATTGTGACACATAGGTGATCTTTCCCACTTTTGTCTCAGCGCCAGTGCCTGACATCGGAATTTCCACACCCTCATTGCACCTTCTGTCTCATCACAATGCTACGCAGATAAACATGTCCTTTTCGCCGCACTTCCTCGCCTTCATTTCCTTCACTAACCATCTATGCCTCAACTCACTTCATATCGGCTCCATTTGTCCTCGTTGACCTTACCAGGCGGGTTCCATAATTTGCCTGCTATTTCCTCAGCTGTTCAGCTATCATTTGTGCATTTCATCTCTTACATCTTGTTCGCCCAATAACCATTACTCGTCCATAGTTTATTGTATCATTGAATCATGACTGTCCCTCCACAAAGGTCCATATTGTCCTTGATATTTGTTATTCCATTTTTCAATGTTACACTTCAGCCCATGCTAATAGCTCCGTGGCTGTCAAGTATCGGATGTGTGGGTGTTAGGATATGATCTCAGCGTCCGCATACCCCGCGGTATGGTGCTTTAACTAGTCCGTGGCCTCCATAAGATGGTGAAGATCTCACGGCAACGACTTTTTCGAACTTGGACACTGCCCTGGGGAGGGGGAAGGGAATGTTCAACTTTCTCCGTGAGGCTGCTTCCATCCTGAGTCATCGCCCGCTGATAAGGATGGGTCGGCTTCGAGACAAGATCCTCGAACTATCGTGCGACTCGTGGAAGGCTGGACCCAGCACCAAGGTCATGGCACTGAATATGGCAAGAAACGAGTCGGCCTTGGAGAGTTGGGGATCCGGATATCTCATCACGCCCGAGAACGAGGAGCTCGATTTGGATAGACTTCGGTTCCGCACGATCTTGCCAGTGTCAGCACTCCATTTGCAAGATGATGGACAAATGCCGAGCAAGTCAAGCTCCTAGGCTGCCGCCAGTCAGCTTAACTATACCTTTTAGGGCCTGGTCAGAGAACTTATCCCCTGCTCGCAGGCATAGTGCATATGGTCCTTGATAGTACTCGCAGTGTGGTCAGCCAGGGTTGGCAGGTTGGAAGGCAAGGAGAGAGCTGCAACTAAGTAGCGGAGAAAGAGAGTAAACGAGCTGGAAATCCTCGTCGCATGTGGTAGGTATAGATGCACATGTCCCGCCATATAGTGTTATCTACTTCCCTACTTGCCCCCAGCGATGAGCTTGCACCTTAACGTGGTGCTGGGGTCCAATAGTCTGCAGTTGGGATGAAGCCAAGACAAGCTCGCATGTATGTATGTACCTAGTAGGGGAAAAAATTAGGATTGTGTCTTATGGTTTGGAGATTTACTTCGTTGAGCAGACTTCATCAACAGAGCTGCACTAGTATTGCCGATACATACAAAAACATCTTGGTGGTCGCCGGCTTCATGACCATTTATCGCGTAGCTAGTCACGACGATCAACAACCGTCGTTATGCTAAACTAATGCGGTTATCATATTCCTGATCTCCAAGCCATGTGCGATCGATCATTTGCTTAGTAGTGTACCTAACTTTGATGCCTTAGATATCAGTAGGGCTAAAAGGCAACCTTGCCGCATGTCGGAATTCACGCCGAGAATGTGATCATCCTTGGTTGCCCCGTCCGAGCGTTAAGCCTTGCTTAGCCGCCAGAGCGGCCAATTATCAACAATTAGCCGATAATCCCTTGCCCGCCAGGCCAATAGAACGCTTATATCTTATCCTGCGCTGTTTGATTCCCCGCTCGCTGGCTCCCCGGGTCCTTCACGCTTATGAATGACCACTTCCGCCTGTCTGTCTGCTTCCTTATCGGTCATCTTCCCTCGTTTTCCCCATAGGCACCCATATATCTTCATTTCAGTTTCGGTTCTACTAGAAATCGTATCCAGTCACCATGGGTGCCAGTTATTCCAAGCCAGAACCCAGTAGCCATAGCGAGGAAAAGCGCTCGCACCGCGAGTGGATTGAAGATGCCGATACTTGCTCTCTGCCACTCTACACAAAGGAGTTAACCCAGCCTCGTACGATACGCTCCACTTCTTCCTTCCATAGGACATATGCTGATAATCATAGCACCACCATACCATGTGCGCGAACGCACTTCCACTCTCTCCCTCCAGCACGTCCAAGACTGGAACGAGACCTTACTGGGCAATGCCAAGGCAAGTGTAGCAACCCGTCCAGCTCTCTCATTCGTAACCAAATTAACTCCGTTCACGGATAACAACAGAACCGTCTTGCCATATCTAGTCTCGCCAGCCAACCCTACACAGAAGTGCTAGCCAACCGCCCCGCTCTCCAATCTGACCTCCACATCTTCAACATCAAAGTTCCCATCGAAGGCTCCCCGATCACGAACCAGCGATCCTCCGGCCGATGCTGGCTCTTCGCATCGACTAACGTATACCGAGTGCCGTTGATGAAAGCGTATAACCTGAAGGACTTTGAGCTGAGCCAAGCATACCTGTTTTACTGGGACAAGCTGGAGAAGGCGAACTGGTTCTTCGAGCAGATTATCACCACTGCTGACGAGGACCTTTCCGGTCGTCTGGTCCAGAAACTCCTCGAAGACCCCGTCAGTGATGGCGGCCAGTGGGACATGGTCGTCAACTTGATTGAGAAGTATGGTCTCGTCCCGCATGATCTGTATCCCGATGCATACCATGCGCAGAATAGCTCTAAGATGAACTGGTTGCTCACGGCTAAGTTGCGTGAGCAGGCGCTTGTGTTGAGACGCCTGATGCGTAGTGGTGATGCTGCCGGCTTGGCGGATGCTAAGGAGCGTTTCTTGAAGGAGATCCACTCGATGGTTACTCTTCTGCTGGGACCCCCTCCTAGTCCTGACGAGACGTTTGTGTGGCAGTATTATGATGCTGAGGCGAAGTCTAAAGAGATTAGACTCACTCCACGGGAGTTTGCTCGTCAAGCCACGAGCCTGGGAGCTGTGAGGAAGGGCAGCGTCGCTCCTGCGCGTCTGTTCAGCTTGGTTAATGATCCGCGCAATGAATATAACCGACTGTTGACAGTGGAGAGGCTAGGAAATGTGCTGGAAGGACGACCACTCACGTATGCCAATGTGGAGATGAAAGTACGTAACAGAATATCTTCTGCAATTCCTTCTCACTAACACGCTTCTATCACAGATCCTCAAGAAAGCGGTCATCTCAATGCTCAAAGCCGGTCATCCTGTGTTCTTCGGTTGTGACGTAGGTAAATTCAGCAATAGTACGCTGGGAATCATGGATCTTGATATCATGGACCTCACCCTGGGATTCAATATCTCCTTGGGAATGAGCAAAGCCCAGAGGCTGGTGAGCGGAGAATCAGCAATGACCCACGCCATGGTCATCACAGGTGTACATATCGAAGATGAAAAGCCAGTGCGCTGGCGTGTCGAGAATTCGTGGGGCGAAGCTGCTGGCGATAAGGGCTGGTTTGTGATGACAGATCGCTGGATGGATGAATATACACTTCAGGCCGTGGTGGACTCGGACTTTGTTTCGAGTGAAGTGCGCGCAATTTTAGACCAGAGTCCAAAGGTCTTACCCAGGTGGGACCCGATGGGGGTGTTGGCTTGAACTCGCTATTTCTAGTATTCAGTGCGGCGCAATGACAAATCGTTATGTCAAATTTATTTTCTCATCTGCGATACTGACATCCTGCACGAAGCGTGAATAGGTGCAGGTAACTGATGAGAGTGACGGCTAAGTGATGAAAGTGACGGGATATCATCGAATATCCGCTCAGGCTAAACATAACGTCTAACCAATAATATTAAAACATTCTCGTGGTACAGGACAAACAGCCTGAGCTGATTAGCGTTGGATGTACAGTTCAAGTGAATGATTGTTTTGTGAGCAGTACTCCTCCCCAACAAATTCGAGGTATCTAGGTGCAGTGCAGTCAATCTAAAGCACTTTAGCGCCAGTCTACTCCGTGAAGATGATATCAAGTGGATCACTTACGTCTCCCGTCTTTACTTCACGTATCATCTATCAATGCGAATTGGAATTCAAATTGTGTTGATGGCGCAGTACGTAGGTGAATCCAATTAGGTTGATTTCTTAGCTATATAAACTCGCAAGTTCCTAGAGAATCATCTCGGGATATTCCACTCTCTACACATCCTTTAAGAGACTACCATGTCTCCATTACAGAATATATGAACGGAAATTCCCCATATTTGACTTCAAACTCACGGCAAATGCCATATCCCAGACCGGTCTAAGAACTATAAGAGGCGCCACCATCCTATCCTCTGTTGCTCCTCATTCCTTCTCTCCAATCAATACAGAGCAATACTATATACTCAAGTCATGAACTCATGAACAACCTCCCATGCCATTGTCGGTTATTTCCAGGGCGACAATGGCGAGTAACCAAGCCTTGCAAGTCCACAGCTAGTGACGCATATCTCACTTCCTCAATTGCCAGAGACACTCCCCAAGTCATTTGCTCTGTTGAGCTGGCAGTGGAGCTCGAGCTGATTCATTGTCATAAATGATAAGCATCTTCCTTCTTTCTCACAAGAAGAATGCAATATAGTCACCATGTCGTTCGAGCTTCCTGTTGGTAGATTTCCCTGAGAATGTGTTCTCTGCTCTCCGACCAACATCTGGGAATTACATTCATTGCTGTTCACTATATTGTCAGTTATTGAAGATCTCGGCCATGCAGAAGAAGATGCGACGTGGTTCTGCTTTCGCATGTCGTCTCAATTTCCAACTGACGCGTTGCCTTTCTACTCCTATCCTAATGGGAAGTCACAAAGTGACCTTCCTGGGTCTCTTTGGGGGCCACCACTACGGCAAATCGGTTGTTGTCTAGCATCCTGAGTATGAGGCGACTTACAGAGAGCGGTTTGACTTCGCAGGTTCTGTGAACTATATAACGCTAAACTACGTCGTCCGGCGTATGTTCCTACTTTGAGACATCACCGAATACCTCCCAAGACCTACCGGCTGTCGAAACGGTATATATTGTGTGCATTCTGCACACACACACTCACTGATGAAGATGAGTGTGACGGTTATATTGACATTGAATTCGGCCTTCCTAAACCGTACATCCTGAAATACAGACCGCGTTTCGAGGTACATCTTGACCCTGTGTCATTGTGGTTTGTCCTTGACAACTACAGAAATTGCTTGTGTGGTCTCTGAGACCACACAGCTTATGATGTCTGGTCGCTAAAACATACAAGATTCTCGAAAAGGTAAAAAGACTATTGCCTCGGGCTGGTCCGCGCATCTATACTTGTTCTTCCACTCCCACTAAGAGACCACCCAGGTCATGATGCATGGTTGCCAAAACACACAAATTCTCGGAACATTATAAAAGGTTTTGCCTCGGGAATGTCCTCGCACCTGGAGATGTTCTTCGGCACCCTCCAAGATCCTGCCTTTGCGAAGTACTGGAGACTCGGCTGACGACAGTGCACTTCGAGCACAAACATATTGCCTTGAGGTTGCATACCCACAAACCAAATTTTTCGAACGACAACACTTGATATATTTGAAATGGTATCTCACATCTCTTCCAAGTCAGTATGAGCCTTACATATCACACATTCCTCGTCCCACTCTGAGTTCAGTGATGTGTCAAAGGAGATCCAATTCGGGTCAGTCGACATGTCGTTCAAGGAAGGAACGGCACAAAAGTTCTGCGAGTCTTTCAGAATGATGGAAATATATATTGTGTCAACTCATATCGCTCCCGCTGATATCTTCCGATTCGTGATGGAAATGACTGAGCGGGCTCTACTGCAGATTTTGCCTCTAGAAGCTGAAAAGGGCTTCATTTTGCGCCTGTTTCAATACACTAGCATATCAAATATGAGCAGGAGGATATACGGGCTATGGGATAAATCATACATCTCATCTCCGACCTTCCTTACTCAAAAGCCGTCTCTGCTGTTTCTACTGCTGGGAAGGTTGGTTTATGACTTTGAGAGAATTAACACATTCGTTCCTGCGCTCGTCTGACCTCTTTGTTGCGGGGTCCTGCACCTCAATGGTGACTGTGAAGTCACCTCTCAATCTGCGTCATTGCGCACTTCCTACGACTACAAGTTGTATCCTTCTCTAACTATCGCCTTGCATGAGGTGGTCTCATACAGTCGGGATTGTGGCGTAGCCACATCCACTCCTTGGATACGAAGACAAGATCATTGGTGGTGTTTTTGATATTATTGCAATCGAATCACCCCTATGATGCTGTTTGCCTTGTGGTGTCCTCTGGGCCACTCCCCGACATAAAGATGTCTCATTGGCGTCGTCGCCGAACGGCTATCCTCGGTGAACATGTTCAAAACAGTCATGATGAGGCCGCTTTCTTTGGCTGTATGCAAGATCTACAAGCGCACTGATGTCTGGGCTTGGGCTTTCGCGCATGATTAGTCTAGAAAACCTTTGCCTATCCCAATAACATGGATACTGGTGAGCTCATTGACGCTGGCTGTTGCGCACTGACTCTCTTTGGATGTCCTTCCTTCCCAACAAGGAATCAAGGCTTGCCTCTCGACAATGACGGATATATCTTCTTGTAAGCCGTTAAAAACAGAGTGGGATACCATAGCGTGGCTCAAAGTCCATTTACCGTTCACATTGAATCTCACATTCTTCTTCACAGCACGGAACACAAGCATCATTGGCTCCCTCCCTTGGCTTTGAGCTCAAACAAATGTTCACTTCACCCGCTCCTCATTCTTTGGCGATATGCACTAGGCCAGCTACGCAGACATGCTATAGTTCCTCTTGCGCTTGCAATGTGAAATAATCGACATCGGAGTAATATGGTATGGGCCCAGCCGTGCTACGCAGAGAGAATGTTCTTATCATGAAAACAATGCGCGGGGTCTACACAATGAAAGAGTTCAGCAGGCTGTTACCCGTTATTGAGCAACGTACGACTTGCCTCCCATCGCCAGACATCGTTAATCAACTTCGAAACACTGAAGGCCATCCACTGCCATGGTCTTGGGCCCTCTATTTGTACAGAGCTGCTCACCGGAGATGATAGGCAAAAAGGAACAAGCCTACTGGTGCCCAATCAACCATTTCACTACAAGCTCAACGAAGATAACATTGTCGGAGAATGCATGACTGCTCCTTGCATAAACAGAAGCGCAATATGAAGGTTGCGCCCAGAATTTACAGAGTAACAAAAAGCAGGAGGACGACAAGGGAACTGCCGACCGCCGTAAATCGGTGTGATCGATGTACGGGCACCATGGCTTTTTGAGTTTATTAGTCGAGTACTCAATCACCCTTCCATCCAGCTGTGGAGATACAGCTTGGAGGTCTCGAACGGCAATCATGTTCATCCAGGGATGCAGAGGTCTGGTCAGATGTGAACGGGACGGATCACGGCATATGAATGTTCTCGAGTGACTCGGACGAGAACCATCGAAGCGTCCCTTCGCCTGATATGACCTGGCTTGGGTTATTGGTGCTTCAGGATACCGAAACCGACTCTGAAGGAACTCGTTTTCTTCTGCTGCTTTATTTACGCCGTATAGAGGCCTAGCCAGGTCAATCTTCGGTTCGACGGACTTATGTCGACATTTGCCTCTCTTTACGGTCTATTAGAGAAACGGTGGACATATCTCGAGTCCATGTATTTCAGTTCTATAAATATTCACCTGCTTTGGCCCCAAGAGACGATTATAAATCGCTCATCGCCATTGCAACGCCTTTCCATCACCAAGCAGGATCGGTGCCGCGTGCTGGCGTCAGCTAACGCAAGCATATGTTTCTCATCTTCTTCCTGCCAAATCTGATATAAAGGCACCATTGCGACACCCAGGTCCTTACTCCATCACCAAGCAGGAATGGCTCTGAGTGTCGGAAAAACAGCCCAGGAAGAAACGACTTTCTCTGGGGACCACGCTCCAGACCTACAGAACCAAGTAGATACGCCTGGTTTCAGTTGTGGCATCACAGGAGTGATCTTGTCAATGAAGATGGTTTCGATTTCTACTTTGTGGGTGTTTCTACCGTCTCTCAAGTGCGTGTCTACTACGAAGTTTTCGCCCTACATTTTCAGACTCAATTTGCTCCTCCGATTAGAGCAGATGCTTGTCAAACTGAATATTGACAATTCGCCTGCGAGACCGTTTCACATTGGCCAACGTACATGATGAATCTTTCTGAAGCTCGGCTATCTCCATATATAACCCCTCACTGCTCAGGCCAAATCCAATATTTGACATTCAATAGCGTGTCTTCGGGTCCAGAAACTTATCTCACCAGAAGGCCACTTGGTGTGAGCCTTTCTCGACCTATCCAGCCTCGGTTGAGCCATTACAGGACAGCAACCTTATATACAATTCGATAAGATGCACGCATCTGCTCTTGTTCAGCACGCTACTTCTAACGATTCCGGATCGATGCTATGGCTTAGTACCAGCCGAACATGCTTTTCATCCGGAGTCCGATGATGACTTCGATATCATGCGGGAAAGATGAATCTTCACGGTATATCGGCCTGTGTCAAGGTCCATACCACCGGCGAATTGCCCATCTCAATTTCAGCGACCTCTACTGGGAAATTCTGCTGAGCGAGACTTAAAGAGAGGATTTAATGAAACATGATGACGATCGGAGGATCTATTCCCTGCAGAAGTATGGGAAGTCGTTGGTATCTGGCTGAAGATAACAGGATCAGACGTCGGACTTCCCTTCAACGCGGACCGAATTTCTGCGACAGGTTACTTGGACAAGCATCTGGATATCATCACGAGAGCAGACATACGATGTTTGAACACGCGGTGGCCGTCAGCTCGCAAGGATGTGGCGTCCTGTGACTGCGACAAAGAAAGAAATAAAACGCAAGACTTCAATGATAAAACTGGTGGGTGGGATCTCCCATCCATCAAGTGTGTTCATCTGGACCTCCAAAGGAAACGCAATCGCTGTCTTCTCCTGGAGAAACCAACGTACAACCAGTAGGGATTGCCAAAGACGGTTCGAACAGGGGGGGTGTGCGTTCGTGATCATTAACCTATGATATTCAATGTCGTTAGACCACTGGATCGCGGGTGTGAAGTATATCAAATCCCTGCAATAGATATTCCATAGCTCTCCATTCCCTACGTTTCTGGGAATCCATGTACACAAATCATATTCAATCAACATTTACCACCACTCTTCTCGGTCACTGTTCTGATTTCACCAATGCTGACTGCTTCACCTGAGTTTTGCCACTCTCGAATATATAATTTCGTTCGTTTCCCTAGTACTCCATCTGCTCTAGGAAAGTCTTTTCGCGCCAGAACTCTGTCCACTTTGAAAGGGTCCTAGAATGGGTGAAAGACCCAAACTTGGTGTTCCCACACGCCTATAGCATGTCTCGTTGGCAAACGGCCTAGCGTTTTGGCAGAGGTGGACTGCCGTATACGCTGTTTCGTTGAGCTGAGCGTTCCCCTATCTCCAGATCGACTTCGTGAGAAGGCTTTAGGTCACGAATGTGGGTGGTCGATCTCAGTTTCGCTTAGCCGGATCTTATATATAAGGATGGTAAGCCCTCCAGTCCTAAAAAAACTCGCATCCCGACTGATATGTTCCTAGATGGAACTTTCCATTGCTCCAATTGGGGTAACCATGAAGCTAGCAATGGTGATACAGTTTCTTCAGAACACAAGATAGAGACCAGTTCCTAGAAAAAATCATTCTCCCTGATGGCCTCTCGACAGATGCATACGGAAATGAAGACCAGCATGCAAAAGAATAGTCTCAGTCAAGCATTATGTTCCAGTTCAGTATAGTGGCGATGATATACCTTGCCTGACTGATCTTCGCCACCACTATCGTGTTCCAAGAGATCTTTCTGGCCATCACGCAGTGCAGAAACTGAAAGAAAGCTGTCTCTATTTTCCGGCCGGATAGTCATGACAAGCTGCACAGCCGGCAGATGATGAAGAACAACTACGACGACGGTTGCGCCAACTGGGACCCATAGGGGGAAAAGACCTGGCAGGCGTACAGTCCCGACACTGAACCCTATAGTCGAGAGAGCTGGGACAACGCGATGGAGGGGGATGAGGATGATTACCCCAGGGTGCCGTTGGCAGCTTTTGGTACGAAGCAGATGCGTCACTCGATCTTGGGGGAGCCTGATGGTGATGCGTGAACATAAGGCCGCCGACTTCTCCCTCTACGGGTTCTGAGAGTTTGTCGACATGTGAAAACTCTCTATGCTGGTTTTTAGACACCGCGCTCTCTTTCAAGACGGATTTGTGGGTGATGTTCCAAACGAAGGAACTTCGCAGAGTGCTTTGTGGTGGTTGCTGCCTTGTCGTTCATCAAGCTGGTTTGTCGCTAGGTGTCCTCCATGAGGTCAATGTCTGGTGCAAAGGGATGTCTGGGCAGTCCGAGGTATGCGACCTACGTCTCAGACTCTGTGCCCGGCTTACCAATATGCTGGATTTGCAAACTTTCTCCGGAGCAACAAGCCTCAGGTAATGTTAATCTTGTCAAGATGATCGGATGCGAATGGTTCCCCACCGGGCTTAAAATGACCCATTCCGATATCGTTCTTGTTGCTCTGTTGAGTCATTCCAGTTCTCCTGCATCAGCCTTAGCGGGACTCGTCAGTTATGCTGCCCACGATGACACAGAAGCCTAGATAACGGGCAGTATTGCCCTACAGCCCAGAATACGTACCGATCAAAGAAGAAAAGTCGCCGATTTGCGGGCTCCTTATCGTGCCTGATGTCCCTCGGCGCCTCCGTAACGAGCACGACAAGCCCCGTGGCCAAATTGGCCCCGACAGTCTCTGCAGCTCATACGAGGCTGAGATACAATTGACCATCCTTCCCATGGACAGCTTTATCTCAACCATAGTTAATAGACCATTATGATGTCGTCTGCATCCACATGTGGGCGTTGGCTTCAAGTGTTAGATGCACAGAGCCAAACTCAAACCGCAAAGAAATTCCCAACGTGTATATTGTCTTTGTCTTGTCCTCAATCGCAGGGAGAAGCAGCAATTAAGAGCAAGAAAGAAATGAACCCCCCTGACTACTTATCTCTCGGTGTGCCGGTTGATCGGGAGCAGTCAGTCAACTCGAGGTGATGAGGCGGTAACGGATTGCATCCGACCTTTCGTTTTCACATCTCTCAGTTCTCATAGAACGGCTTCTACGCAAGACATCATCCGTCAATCGTCATCGTGTCTTTCAGACTACTCGAGAAATCAAAAACACTTTTCCGCGAACGACCAATCCCTTCAAAGTCAGGGTCTGCGCACTGCTGTCCTTACATTCGGGGACTGTTTCCACGCAGATAAAACACGATTGACTGCTCAGAAGCGAGGTGAAGATACTTAAAAACTCCAGACACTAAATAGGCTGGCTGCGCCAACCTATGTTCCTTGACAATGACTGAGGAACAATATACATTCCCGGGACCCTTGTGCGTGTTCTTAGGGTAAATAGTGAGCATGCGTGACGTCTTTGACAACTTCTTTCACCCCAGAGCGCGTCGGATAAACGCCATCGCTGTCAACTACGTTCTTGAATGAACTCCATGCAAAGATAAGGACCATGTTCCATGAGGTCCAGTCTCTTGGAGAGACCGTAGCCTCTTTGGACAAATGAGCCCAGACCGTTGATCCGGATAATTACCGGAAGATAGATCCATGTCCCCAGGACCTCATCAGCTCACTTTTAAAGGCTTGTCCAAGGACAACACCGTTGCAATCTAGTGACCTTCTATGTTGAAGTTGAAGAACAACAACCGTTTCATGTCAGTGGGGTGTCTAAAGGAGGAAGTTAGCAGGAGACATATGAGAGAGGAAGGAGATCAGGCAGTCGGCCACTGAATATGAGATACATTCAATAAGAAAACAGATCAAATGTAATCAAAACAATCATGATAAAAACGACGTTTAGATGACTTTAGCTATGTCCATTATGAGCGAGCATGACTATATGTAGGGTTTAATCGACCTCTAGCAACACAACGTTCATAAACACAACTAGGGCTATGGTCGGTGGGCATAAGACACTACCCGGTTTGACTAGTCACAGGGTGTAGCAACGTCCATTTGATCAGATTAATGTTTGCTGGGAATTCCCGAAACATAATCCCACTGAACACAAACTTTGTCCATCCCCTTTTGCCAGCAAACAAAGTCTTCTCATAATGCGGATCTGTGACCGTAGGCAGACAACAACTACAGTTGCTGGGTCTAGATATGGTCTATTCCTCCTTGAAGGGTAGTTCTTCTTTGGGCATAGCTTTCCAATAGCCTATCGAAATCATAGGATTAGCCACTCAGATGTCTTCCAAGAACATTTCTTTTGTAGCACCATCCTCATACTTACACCGATATTCCTCGCCTGCCGCAATGACGGCATTCCGGGCACTATTTAGATTGGACTTCGCTTGCTTAATATGACCTTCTATGGCCTTCTTATTTTCGTACGCAGTTTGATATGTCAAGAGCACATCAAGTCGAGCCTCAGCTGCTCTGTTTAGAAGAGAGGTTGATTAGCTAGATGTAAACTTCTCATATAAGAACACGATGACGAGTTGACACTCAAAGTCAAGAGATAGGGCCAAGGGATGTTCGAGATAGCAAGAAAGGAAATGTAATCGTACCGGAGCGCCGCTTGGCCCCATTCATAGGCGAGCCTCAGGCGTTCTAGTTGGGCTTTTGGTGTGTAGCGCAGCTTCTCTTTTAGGCTGTTATGAACAGAATTGTTGTAAGCCCCCCTCTTCGGATCAATCTCCGCTACCAAAGCCTTGTACTGGGCATGGGCGTCTACAAGGTCCTGAGGCCAAGGATGCTTTCTGTATGCTTCTGGGTCCACAGTCTGAACCCATGTTTCTAGGGCCGAGATTGTGGATTCGTTTCCCCGCACCTCATACAACATCTCCCGAATCATGATATGGAGCGGGTTCAGAGGTCGAGGAACCTCAGGCTCGGAATCCGGGTCTGAGAGCGAGATATCAGAATGGGTCATTATGGCTCTCTTCAACGATGGTAGTAGTTCCTTTTCGATGCTAGTAAGTAGAATAGGATTTGAATAGATTTTGCTAGTAAGTAATTGGATTGTTCAGGAAAGAAGACAGGTGGGATGACATCAAATGTTCTACGAAAACCTCGAAACAGTATGTGAATAAACAAAAGAGTGAAGCCAAAGTCTAAAAGTGAATTGAAATGAGGATATACCACGACTTTTTGTAGTTGGAAAAGTTAGGATCCCAGGCCATGTTCTGGATGAATTGGGAACACCAGAGAACATAAGGCATATACCGATTTCCACTCATACAATCTTAATATTCTATCTCAATACTCAGTAGTGCGTAGAAATCTTGAAATATCCGTCTTATTCTGCGGCAGCGCACGGCAGTCACTCCAGAAATATGAGCATCGACGAGCGAACTATAGCTCATTGCTCTCTGGGCCATGAATTTTCCCACATAAGAACTAATATTCGATACGTAACTTGCCTCCAGTCGCAGTTTATGGGAATAAGACCTGTACTAGTAATTTACTACATGGCATCAAGCGTGAATTGAATAGTATCATCCGGAAAGATCTATTGACTCATAGCTAATTTGGCAATCCCACCGAACTGGACCCCTTAATATATTCCAACTCGGAGGCAATAAGCCCACGCGACATCTTCTACTTAGCTGTATTCGAACCCTTCATAAAAGCTATTCTTTCAGTTTCCAGAATTTCAGCCCCTCGTTGTAAAGTGTTGGCAGAGCCTTTCCAGCTGCTCCTGGCATTTACCGATAAATCGGGCATTACTACGCATCATCGGTGGCGCTTATGTCATCGAGCGAGAGCATAAAGATCAAGGACCCCATCCTTACTTCATTCTCAGACTATTTTCTGGCAATGACTCAGAGGACTGGAGAGCGCCCATCAACTTCAAGTCTTCTTTACCCTTTGCACACTCTTGCCGCTAAGGCTTCGATCATGGATACCATCGTTACCAACAAAGTGATCCACAAGTCCCCGGCTATCGACAAAGCCATTCTCGAGAATTTAACTATGGACGACTCGAACCTTTCAGAGGAGTCTGAAAGCCTCCCATCAGATCACTCGAATCCCGCGAACTTGTGGGGAATCCTACTGGCAAATAGCTCAACCCCCTCAGACTTTTCTGACAGCATACTGACAGATGATTCGAAACCGTCGGACTTGTCTCGAAGCGTACTGCCAGATGACTCAAGTCTATCGGAACTATCTGAAAGTCTACCAACAGATGACACTTGCTATGCGTACTCACATACACACCTTGAGGCCCTCCCAGCTGAGATTCGATTCCAGATTCTCTCCTTGCTGGGATACAAAGGGCTCAAAGCTTTGGTTGAAGCATCATCCATCTACCATGAACAGTACCTTGTCGATTGCGGGCTTCTTCTCTTTGACTGCCTGGAAAATACCCTGGGTAGCCTGCTCTTCGAAGCATCTGTTGTCCATGAGACTGGCTCACTAGCCTTTTCTGAAGCACGCACCTCCGACAATATCCTTCAATTTTGCCATTCTCTCAAGCAGCGGCGCTTTTCGTCCACGTTCTCGAATTTGACAGAAGACCTCACTACAGAAGATGCCAAGGACATGATGTCCTTCCATTTTGATGTGATAAAGCCTTTTGCAAAGCACTATGCTGAGTGGGCATTGAGCAATCTGGCAAAGGAGCCCGAAGCGTCACATACCAAGGTCGATGAGCCTCTAAGTGAGTCTGAGGAATTCAGGATCATCCGCGCTCTTTATCGCTTCCAGATTTGCTGCAATCTGTTTGGCCTTGGCCCTCACCAAGACCATTTTAGTGGCGACTATCAGAGCTACCTGTTTGTAAAAACTCGCAAAATATGCCAGTTTCTTGAGAGTCTCTATCACCCCTGGGAATTGGAGGAGTTATACAGCATCAATCTTTTCGCGGAAGGGAAATGCACAGAATCAATCAAGTCTATCAAGTGGGACTTTCATGAAGACAATCCCAGGTTTGACCGCCAAGGGAGACCATGTACCCCGGATGGTGCAATCGATATTCGCAGTCAGTACTCCCCTAGTTCTAAGACTTTGTTGCCTTGATTTGTGACACACAGAATATTCGGGAGGAAACTAATCTAATCACAGCTTACGATGACTGCTACATGAGGGGAATCCTTACACGAGGCCTCAGATTCCTCCACAAGATCATGTACGAGATACAAGACCACATGGAGGTAGTCCGCATTATGGAGAATAACTTGGTTATGTTATGGCCCGAATTTCTGGGTGGGTGCCACGGGGCTCTCGAACTTGACACAAGACACGATCGCCGCCTCGATTACCCGTCGGCCGAGGACAAAAGAGAGGAGCTGAGAGATCCGTTGCCCTTTCGAGGTGATATTGTCAACAACTCGGACGGAGAGTACCCGCCACTGGCGTGGACAATACTATGGGGAGGAACTTACAGTAATATAATGGGAAGTGAGGGTGTGTCGTATATTGCAGAATGGGGCTACGTTATGTGGGATGCAGCGCGGCTGGAACGCACCGGTGCGAAGGAAGTGTTGGCAAGGAGGTGGCGTGAAACCTTACGGTTATTGTTGGGTGAGGACCCAAGGGAATACAACGATAGATACCTAGCTCTGCGATAGGAGTATCTGCATGCACCCATGTTCACTGCCACTATTATCTTTGAGCTCTCCACAATGGAGACGGCAATATGCCGATGCGGTCCCTTTTGAACAAAGTAGACTACACTAGTAAGTGCACGGTTATGATTCCGCTCCGTGTGTGATGCATAAGAATTGCAAGAACCTTCTATACCTCTGGGCCAACCAATACTTGACTACCTAGTTCGTTGTATTACCACAATCCAGCCTAATTTCCATGTAATTTGGTGGGTCAAGAGGATCTGGATGCCGACGGACAGTATGCAAGTAATTAGCGGCCATGGGGCAAGGCGATCTTCGATGAGAGGACGCAACAGGTGGACATAGGGTCTATGAAGCACTGGGCAACACTGATTGTATACTCCGATGCTCGCTAACTACGCTAATTACAGCCACACGGTGGACAATCTGGCTCTGCTACTGGCATCGGTGCAGCAGACGCTTTGTGCCTGATTGTCGATCAGCGGGCGGGAGTAACACCCAACGGAAGCACGAGACCCGTCATTGCTTCAAATTACATTTGCACCTTATATGTAGAATAATAAATCCTTGATTCTTCATCCAATTTAAGGCCTATAGTGTATTCCATACTATAGTCTCCTAGATGACTGCTAGGAATTGACTCATCTGGGCAGTGCAGAACAGTGGAATGATTGACTTTGGTCGGCTGACGTTCCCCGGCACATACTGCGGTGACATAAGCAACACCGAAGATGCGGGGTAACCCCCCCTGTAAACGCCAGGGAGCAACAAGCTGGGAGCTCCCTTTATAATACTGAGCGAGGTACCTGCTCGGTCCACATTCTTCTCCTCATTCACACCACTATTACCAGCTGCGCGGGACCGCACCCATTTACCATAACTACACTCTCTACCCATCCACACCTTTCATAGCCCGTATCTATTCCAGAGATAACTACCCCTCTATCAAGCGAATCTCCCCTCACCGCCACATCACATGCATCACATCGCCAAACGGCCGATTGTGAGGTCAAAATTGTGTGCGGGGTCACTATGGGGCCAACATACCAGGCGCTATTCATACGTTCCTTGGTCCTGTCCGTGGACTCTACGACATATGAAATATGAAATTCGCGATAATCATAACACGATCGCCTTGCTCCGTCAATGGTTCGACACTATAGATCCTAAAACCTATCGCAAACAAAATCCGTGGTCGGGGGAGCTCACCGACGCTTATGAGCATTATAAATACCTCGACAGGATCTTTATTCAGAGAAAGGCTGTCTACATGAACGAGCCGTTGTTGACATTGGAGGCCACTCCTGATCAACATGTGAAGTCGATACAGTTGGCGATCGAATGGGGGGAGGCTGCTCTTAGGTATTCCTCATCATCTCATTCTCCACGTGTGGCTATGGCGATACAAGTCGCGATCATGGCCATCTTACGTGCAATAATGCTAATGCATCTGGTCCAATGCAGCTCGGCCAAAGCGAGAATCCACGTCCTCGCCAACTATCGAAATGCCTATGACGTCACAGTTATCCACTCGCACATAGAAGAGGCAGAAAGACATCTCTTCAGTGCCATGAGTGCATTGCGCGAAGCAAGAACGAATTTCCAAGGTACGATACTCTACCCATGAACATTGACGACATTGCATGGCTAATAGGCCTGGTTGTACAGTAGCGAAAAGCGACTACAAGTTCCCTTTACCTTCGGTTCTATGCCAGCCTGATCTATACCCACACTATTCAACATCATTCATTGACATGTGCTTGGGGGTACATGTTGATCCCACAGTATAGCCAATGCTGTGTTACCTCTTCCACTCTTTTGCTTCTTATGTCTCTTCACGACCCTGATTTTCTCTAGCCGGCTGTTGATTTCCTTTGTTCATGCATCGATTCCTCACGCACATCTGAGATGTGAAACGTGCAAGTCGCGTTGTGCTATTTGTTCCTGTTCAATCACGCTGTTATGATCTGCATTGCTCTGAGCTGGTTCTTGAATCCTTTAGCGCTGTTGTCCCTGGCCTGGGTCATTTCATCAAATTTACATACCCTTCTGATCATGTCTCTCACTGAGCTTGGTGCTTAGTAAATCCGAGATCTTTGTGTTAATCTTTTCATGGTTCTTTCTATTTTCGAAACATTTTCCCGATAAAGAAAACGTAGGGAGTGCTTGAGTTGGAACTTCGGTCAGTCGGGTTCACTGGTGCACACTTACAACGGTCGCGTACGTTCCTCCTCCCTCAAAGAAGCCATTAAGGATGTCAAGTACCTCGTCATTTTAACATCAATCACCAAATAGGCTGAACGAAGTTATTACAGCGACTACAAGTTCACTTTCCTACCTGTCAATTTCATCTTGAAGTTTATCGACGGACAATCTTGCGACCGGGTAGTCACATGCGAGGGGCGTGGCGCAGTCTTCCTTCACTAACAAAGATAGCCCATCAGTCAGCCTTGACAGCTTTCCCCTGCTTATTATCTCCGTGTCACCTCTCCCCAGTCTATAAGTCATTCGAGAATTGATCGACGTCACTTCTGCACATGCAACAAGAATTCAATACACAAAACATCATGAACAATCCCACTGCAGCAGACCCCACTCCACACACCTCAAAAAGAAATCAAACAGCCAACGCAGCAAAAACATTCCCTCTCTTCCCCTTTCTCCCTGCCGAACTCCGCCATCAAATCTGGCAATTCGCTCTTCCAGAACCCACACATCCTCCCTCAGCTTTACTCCCCCACAGAAAAGGTTGCTGGGTGACCAAACCCATCCCCTACACCGGAGAGGCAGGCCAAATCAACGACCCCAATGGCAACTACGAGATAGTATTTGACATGAGCCTTCTGGACCACGTACAGATCCATACTCCTTTACTACACGTGAACAGCGAATCCCGAGCCATTGCACAGAAATGGGCGCGGCGGATATCAGCTCCACGAACGAACCGCCTTAACGAACAACAACAAATCCAGGCTCAAACGTGCAATAATGATAATAGTAGCGAATATATACCCCCCTTCTCCCGCCAATTCAACATCGACGGCGACTTTCTCTACCTCGTCCCGGACAACATTGTGGATCTGATCCTCGGGGCAGGGGACCGTCTGGAGCAGCCCGATATGAATGGCAAGGCAGCAAGGGTGGTGTTTTCGTTGCCGTTGGTGGTTGTGAGTGAGGAGGTTATCTGGCTTGAGGATGAGGCGCTTGTGGAGGAAATTATGGAGCTGTTTTCGATCATGGGACCGGTTTATATTGTAGTGGGGGAGCAGCCAAAGTGGAAGGAGGGTGGGGTGCAGAGGTGGTGGGATGTGGAGTTAGTGTCGAGGAGGGCGTTTGTTTGGCAGTGGATGGAGAGTCGGTTTGTGGAAACGGTCGAAGAGAGGTTCGGGAGTGATGAGGTGCATGAGAGGATTGTGCAATGGTGTGAGTGGATGGGGAGGGTGTTGACGAAGATTAATAGAACGAGGTTTGAGATGGGGGTTGTGAGGGTTGTTAGGAGGTGATTGATACCTAGCCATGTGCATGACTTTCCATACCTCTTTTCTTTTATCTCATGTCTCATGATGTTGTACCTGAGACCCTGCCTGATGGCTACAAAATAAAAGCATCATGATCCATGAACTCGGGTCGGGCCGTCTTCCGAGCCAGGGATGCGATTCGATAATCATTTTGTACTTGTATTCGTACAAAGTACAGAGGTATCTACGATGTACATTCATCAAATACAAACATCCATCCGGGGTAGTCATCATTCATGCACAGCTGACATGACATCTAGAAGAACCATTTCAGTACTTGCTCACCTACACCCAACCAGAGACCACCCTCCTTACCCTCATCAACCAAACAAAATTTTCACAAAGTAGGACTCCGTACCTCAACCAATCTCCAAGCTGATAAGCATAACCCCCACCCCCCAATGCGATTAGACTGAGTATGATGTCATGCATTTTACACAGTAACTACAAACTACCTAGTCTGACAATAGTAATCCTTCCGAACCCGAACCATAACCGCTCAAGCAGCCCAATCAGACCCCCTTCCCCCCCTCTCTAAGAGTTACTTAGTACTTAGTAAACCCCTAAATCCGATGTCCTTCCACCACAACAACACACCTATCAGCAGTGCAGAGACCACGCGAAGGATTTCACTTCCGCGCCGCTGATTAACATAAGCATCTAGCCCGATCTTTACACAGCCTTGTCTTAGTAATGTAGCCGGACACGGATACGGACAGGTACAACGGGTAGGCAGTAAGTACACGGAGCTTAGCATAAACCCCGACCCACCCGCTAATCTCCTCCCGATCGGAGCGGAGGTATGCGGTGATAAGTGTCGCTGTTATCACTACTCACCTACTTGCTTACTTTCAGACCACTGAATGTTATAGTATAAATACTCACCTCGACCCATTCCCTCTCTCATACTAATTCTAAAATATCAATTCTCGTTCTCCAACCAACCAACCAAACAAAACAAACTACTAAGTACCAAGAAGAGAAAAGAAAATGTCCCAAATCCTCATCACCGGCGGCACCGGCTTCCTCGCCAGCACCCTAATAGACATCCTCCTCTCACGCGGGCACAACATAATCACGACCGTGCGGAGCGCTGAAAAAGCCTCGCAGGTACAGTCCATCCGTCCTGACATCCCTTCACACCGACTGATCATAAAAATCGTCCCGGACATTTCCCTCCTCTCGGCGTTCGACTCCGCCGTGGTCAATGACCCTCCACTCACCGGTGTAATCCACACAGCGAGTCCATTCCACTACAGCATCGACAACATCAAGAAAGATATGCTGGATCCAGCTGTTAACGGCACCATTGGTATATTAAGCTCCGTGCAAAAGTACGCACCTACGGTGAAAAAGGTGGTGATTACGTCGTCGTTCGCGGCGATGTGGAATCCCAATAAACCTGCGGGGAGCAAGTACTCCGAGCAAGATTGGAATACCGTGTCCTGGGAAGAGGCGGTTAGTCCAGCGAATGCGCAGGGACAGGCTGGGTATCGGACGAGTAAGGCGTTGGCGGAGCGGGAAGCGTGGGGGTTTATGGAGCGGGAGAAGCCGAGTTTTGGGCTGACGGTGATGAATCCGTCGTTGATATTTGGGCCGGTTGTGCCTGGGTCGTTGAGGAATCTGGGGGAGGTGAATACGTCGAATACGAGGATTAGGGATTTCGTGGCGGGGAAGTTTAGGGAGAGGTGTCCGGCGACGGGGAGTGCGTTTTGGGTGGATGTGAGGGATGCGGCGATGGCGCATGCGGTGGCGTTGGAGAAGGGGGAGGTCACGGATGGGAAGAGGTATTTTTTGACGGCCGGGGGGTTTTGTAATAGGGAGATTGTGGAGGTTTTGGGGGAGGAGTTTCCTGAGGTTAAGGGGGGGTTGCCGGAGGGGGAGGAGGCGTTGAGGGATGGGGAGTATCCCGAGGGTGGGCCGAAGTATGGGTTTGATAATTCGGCGTCGGTGGGTGATTTGGGGTTGGTTTATCGTGGGTTGAGGGAGAGTGTGAGGGATACGGTGGTGAGTTTGAGGGGGGTTCCTGAGTAGGGTGACATTATAGATAGGTGATAGATATAGACTTTGATGAATAGCACTTTAATGATGTCATTGTATTTGAACAGTGTATGTTGATGTATGGAATAAGAAAAGGCTCGATTTGCTTGCAGCATAGCAATATTTGGAATGTCTGCAGAATCTCGGGATTTCCGATGTTGAGCTGCTATCTAGGTCTCGGGCCCACCGTCAAACTTGGTTCGCACGGATTAGATAAGAATTTATAAGTGGGCATATTTGTTAAAATCTCCACTTTTCGCCTCATCGCAGGGTCGAGGAGCTGTAGTGGGGTGAAGCTATCGTTCTTGTTTCGTAGAGCTTCATCACAAATCGTACATTTCTTTCATACCAGCCAGTGTGGTTCGCATATTACGAACCACCAACCAATGAGTGAGCGTCTGAAAGACAATCAGCCGCATGACATCTTCAAGGCCTGAAATGGCACCTAAGCGTATACATCTCAGTCCATGTCCCTCCGAAGGCTCTTCAGGCCAAGCCGGGAGTCCCAGCGCTAGTCGCCACTATCCCGCATACAGTTGGTCTGCATACGTATGCCCATAGTCTATACGAGGTTAGAAATAACAGAGTTAGAGTTTTCAGTCTGTCATTGGATCGTTTTTGGACCCCAAATCCCTAAGGAACTTAAGCTTAGGCAATCATGTTGCATGGTGGGGCTTATGCAGTTGGGTGAAGATAGTTCCCTCGCTGAGGAACTGAGGATATAAAGCGGGACTGTTCTCTCGTCAAGAATGTATCTAGCTTTCTCATTAGTTAACATTACTCAAGAAATCAATCTTGCTCACCATGAAGTCCTCTGTCCTCTCCGCCTTGGCTCTGGCCGCTGGTGCTCTTGCCGCCCCGTCCGCAGAGATCGAATCCAGCCTCGAGAAGCGCAACCCTAGCGGATCTTTCAGTCTGTATGCCTGGGGTGTCGCCGCTTCCGGCCTCAAGTTCTTCTATTCCGATGGTACATAGTCATCTCAACTCGTCCCCCAATATCACGCTGACATTCGCATCAGGTCTCGCCTACGCCGGTGACTCATCTCTCTGGCCCTATGGATCCGTCACCACCGACGTCACCTGTCAGCATTCCTGCCAAACCACATGCACAGAACAATCTCACTAACCATGCTGTAGTCGTCATCACTGACACCGAACTAATCACCACTGCCACCACCGACGGCGTCACCCTCGACTCCGACACCCTGTTCTATATACGTCCCACAGCTGACGAGATCCTGCCTGTTGGTTTCACCGGCAACGGAATCGATACTCCTTCTGATGCCGCCACTGATGACTTCCTCTTTTATGGCTCTTATCTCATGTGGGAGGAGTCGTCTGGCGAGTTGAGCGATGTGTTCCGTCTCAAGGAGACCAATGTCACCGAAGTTTATCAGGTGTACTGGGATACGTCGAGCTTGGATGAGAGTGGGTATTATTATCCCACTGTTAAGGATACGGCGCCTTCTAGTTAGGTTGTTGTTGAGGAGCTGGGGAGGGGGTCGGTGGGGACGTTTATGGTGGGATTTCGAAAGAGGGTGGGTGATAGGAAGAGACCTGGTGTGAAGAAAGTAGTTAGATAATGCAGACGTGAATGAAATGATGAAATAAAGACAATCGAGGAGTAATTGCAATTGAAAGAACCTAACTTGGTTTGATTGATTGATGGTGGAAGACAAGAGGTTGCTGTCATTGTCTGTAGTAGTCCCTCGAGGGAGTTAGTTGCACAAGGGTATACCTTTAATCAACGTCAGTAGGACCACATTCTGTTCGATATGTGCACAGTTACATGTCTTTTGGAGGAGGCGACGCGTCTCGATGGAGTCTTCTGCCAACCTCTAGATCGGTTAGTGGTAGGCGACGAGTACTAGCATGCTTGGAAGATGGCTAAGGTGGCACGTGCTTCTCGACAAAGACAACTAATTGTCGCGGTTCATCTTCCCCCTCGGGGTAAAGCTAAACCACATATTGAGCTGGACAGAGGGGACTTCTGCTTGTTGCTCAGCTCTATATTTGTCGATTTGATATTTGACGCCAGTTTCGTTGAGATTGGATTGCTGAAGTAGAGGAAGGTCACTTAAGTTCATGAAAAAGCACGTAGATGTGCAGGTCTATGTTGACAGAGGGGAAATAATCATTATCAGTCTGAGCACTTTCGTCCTAGCTAATTATTATCGTCCATACATATGTGCACATGACAAACAATTTTGGAATAGAATGCAAAGGGTATTTCGAACAGCAAATGGGTGCAATATGAGCAAGAAGAAGGTTGCATGAGCAACGGATATCAGAACCAGCGGCAGAAGCTTAACAGAAGCGACACACACATTTCACGACCGCACCTTCATCAGACCTTAAGCCCACTTTCCGAGAAGGGCCATGATACCAGCACCCCAGAGCATGGTGACAACCATGAATGCCAGTCTCTTGTTGTCTTGGGAGCGGTGAGGGTCGAAGAGGAAGTCTCTGGCCAAAAGCTCAACCAGTCCAGTGTAGATTAGGATACCGGCAGAAATGGCGTCCAGGACACCGGAGACCACGTTGGCAGTGTACGAGCCAGAGTTGTATGTAGTTCTGACACCAAGACCAATAGCGATCGAGATGGGTGTGGTCAATCCGTACAAGCTGCAAAGGATCCACGGCAGCCAGCTGCCCTTGCGGAAGGGGATGGCGGACATACGAGCTCCAATACCCAGACCCTCGAAGGACTGGTGGAAGACCAGGACCGGGTAGAGCGTCGCAAATTCGTCGCCAGTGACTCCCAGGTTCAGGCCAATAATTACGGAGTGGAAGATGACACCGAACTCGAGAATGAGGAAGGCGGCAATCTGTTGCTTGAAGGACCTTTCGATCAAAGTGTCAGTGGTAGACAACTCCTCCACATCAGCCTCGCTCTTCCTAGAGTTTCCGGGCGATGCCTTGTCCACGGTCGAGTTATCCACTGCACTGGTCATGATTGGCTCGGGGTCCTCTCTGCAGACGCCATACTTGACTTCGACATAGCGCTCGGCACCGAAGTCAAGGAGGAAGATGCACATGAGCGAGGTCAAGACGATCGCAGGGCACCAGGAATAATCCGCCCAGTTACCGGTCATTCCAACACATGACTGTGGGCCGATCTCGGAGTATGCGGGGTCCAGAAGATGGATAAAAGCAGTCGCAATGATAACACCAGCACCGAAGTAACGAGCGAAGAGGTAGACGTAGAGTGGGATATGCAGCCTGGGGACGCGCTTGGCGACGACGGGGAAGAAGGTCACTGCAGTTGAAACGGCAAAGATCACGAAAATAGCCGAAATGCGGGCGCCCAGCTGACCGTTGTAGTCATTTTCTGACTTGTTGAGATAGCAAATGATCTCCGCTGGGTCGGCCGTGTCGAGGTCAACATCATTAGGATTGAACGACATTTTGAGAATATTGAGTTTGTATGTCACTCAGATAGTTGAAAGATGAGAGAATAGAATTGACGGCTCTGATCATTTCCTCAGTTTGGCCATCGTTGCGTCACGGTCTTATATAACAGAAGTGCGTGGCAGAGATTTTCCAGGTGAGGACCTTGTGAGGACCTTGAGAGCGTGGACAGGCCCGGTCCCCGACACTAACAAGGTAGCCTGCCTCTGACTCGTTTATTCATTTAACTTATCTGGCTTTTGCTTTTGCGAGTGTTAGCCAATGATTGAGTGAATTACATTTGTCCAATCCCACGTTCTGCATCATCTTCATGCAAGAATATCGCTCCAAGAGCAGGGGTATCTTCTTCATGAGAGAATCGAGTATGGCCATCATCAGATTGTCACCATCACACCATCACACCACCATTCAATTCACGCTGCAGCCAAAATCAGGAGAGGCATTTCTAGCAGGTAGGACCTTGGTGGAAAGTCAGCAGAGGAAGGACGTTGGTAATAATGATGAGGGTGATGGTGATGGGCTGTCAGACAGGTGCCGTGGATACGGGTGGGGAGGAAGCGAGGAAGATGGTCGGCGGAAGAGATTAAGCCCAGCCCACCCCAACCAGGTCTGGCCTGGTTTTAGCATGGTTTAGACCTCCACTAAGGTACCGCTTCCCTCGTCGCGCATGCCACCGGTTGGCCCGATCCATTATCCGCCCCCTCTCTACTACGTGCATAGCCTGGTTGGTGTGCCCCTGCTGCCCAAACCCAGATTCAGCTGTGATATCGGATGTTCCCCGACTGGCGCTGTGAGTTGTTTGCTCACTTCTCAGCGACCAAGCAGGTACTCACACCAGTCCACCATCTTAGTCCAATCGCATGGCTCCTATCCAGGGTTGTCTTAGATGGATAATAGACGCTTTCATAAAGATTTGGTCATTTTCTTCTTCATGGTGGACCACCCTGCGGCGCTTAATGCCGACTAGAAAACGCCACAGTTGATCGAACTGATCAGGAAACAAATCCGAAGTTGCCGCTGTCTAACCCAAGCGAAACAGTGGTCGATGGATGCCTGTCTCCTACATAATTCCTTTTAGTTCTATTCGCTCCTCGTGAACTAGTCCTCGCTAATCTTTAGCCCCATGTCTTACACGAATGCTGCGGTTTGCCTTCTTGGTTAGCCCAATCGTTGTCGATACAATAAGTCGCGGTGATTGAAAATCGGTACTACCTCCTACCTCATGGTCACAGGAATGAAGACAGAAGACATGGGCCGATACAGAAGCAACACATCTGAACAATATCAGAGACATATCATCATAGCAGATGTCATGTACAGCACGAAGTACGAGGCGCTGTCAAATACCCCTTGCGTCTTGGCCCCATATCGCACTGCGATGATGCAGTCATAAACTAGCTTAACCGAGAGCACCGTCGGCAGACGCAAACTGCAAAGGCCCACACAGATGAGACCCATAATCCAGTCCTCAGAGTCTAAAAGCCTGAAATCTCTGTGGCTGTTCGTGGATCCTGCCAATTGAGTCACGTTGGATGCTTCCTATCGGGGAAAGTTCCGATGCGGCATCCGCCGCCAACATGTGGATGATGCATCCCATGATGTAGAAAGCAAGCCATGTGGAAGCTCTTGTCCCTTACGGCTATTCCCGTGCTTGTGTCAAACCCTTCTGTAGTGGAGGTCGAAATAACGAACGCAACTGCGATCAACCCTGTGGAGTACTGTCCAACGTTTCACTACATGCATTTAACACGTGCATCTGCATGGTTACTGCAGATGCTTCATGCCGCTGCCTTTTGACAACTTTATCTACAATTATCTTTTCATTGCGGGACAAGTTTATCCTCCCAAAAAGCCTTTTCTATTGTACTTGGCACACCTGAAGCTTATATGTAGGTGACATGATAGAAAAGACAACTAAAATCATAAACCCATATCATGAATACATTCCATTTCACTCCCACTTGCGCACCCAAGTGTTTCAAATCAACCATCTCAATATACCCTAAAGTGTTGTCTTCAAGCCCGAGATGCAGCCTGATATTGGTGGTATCGGTATAGATGGCCGAGGCGCGGTTGTGAAGTCATAGCCGGGGAGCGAGCATCGACAGCATTTAATGCTAGTTATCATTTGGTCAGTTTCCTCTGGTTCCGCCGGTATACAAGACCAGGTGGCTCAAAAGTACGGGTTACTCACGCTGCAAGAGGCGCAGGAGCAGCTGGAGCAGTTGCCAGAGCAGCAGTTGCAGGAGCAGGGAGACATTTTGGCAGAGTTGGTTTGAAACCGGTAAAGATGTACTAAAGTAGTTTGAGATTGAAGGCTTTGCTTTCGCTTGAGAACTTGAGATTTGAGTTGTGGTTAATTAGAAAAGATCGAGCAACCAGAGGCATGGGGGCCTATTTATGTCCTTCCAGAGCAAGCAATTTCATCCGTCGTGCCATTTTCTGCGCTATCCGCGCGTCATGACCATTCCACGCTGCACCAAACATGACGGTGCAGCCCCTCATTTGGCTTGAGTCGGCTGTGGGGTGAGGCAGCTGAATGGCGAGTTACATAACAGCCTGCAATAACTCTTGAAGCATGGCTAAACCTTGGTTAGTGAGGGAGCGTTGCCTGACCCTGCTTCCCCACCATAGGCTTGACCAGAAAAGACGCTAAATGTCAGCAGCCGTCGCCTGAAGTGGATTCTAATCACGGGTTGGTGAATGATGATCAACCTCCTTCATCCGTCTCATCTTGGATACACCTGCCAGGTGAGAGAAGACCAGCATTCATGACCGAAAGGAAGGAAAGAAACGAGAGGAATCGTTGTGCGGGTGTTGAAAGTCAGAATACTTATAAAATGGAGAGAATGAGCACCTTGAGAGCATGAGCACCTTGGTGGCACTCACGTGTCTTCCCGGTCACTCAAGGTCCTCATTCTGCTCTGTCTCCTTTTCCTACTCTCTCTGGCGGCCTGAAACGCTCCGAAGCGCCCGCGTGTGTGTTTGGTCTATTGGTGACCACCATTTTCTCGCCGTCTTTGACTAGTGCAGGTAAGAGTTTTCGTCCTCCTCGAGATTGGCGAGATCTAAGTCCCAATCCGGATAGCAGGGTACTCACACAGTCGACGCTACAGGTTTCGATTCGTACTGCTTACCCACCATGAGATACCTTGCGCACGTATCATGACCCAGCTCGACGCCAACTTTGCAGTCATCAGAATGGAGGCTAGGCTGCCCTGGTGAACTTGCCCCCACCGACATAACGAGTCCTATCCAGCTTACGAGGACGGAGAGCACGGTGCGCTCTCGTTACTTTTTCCTTCTCTAGTCACGAAGAGAATTCATTTTCAACTACTCTCGGACTTCTCCTATCCACCAATCGGTGGCACCGAAACCCCTGGATACAAGCAGCAATACGTTCATTGTAGTAAAGATATTCGAGTCATACGGTTCGCGACACTCCACACACCTGCCGCGGTGTGTCATCAATATTGTCTACGGAATCACTTTCACCGGATGTCTGTCTCAGATGTTGCTTCCAAGCTATGCCAATTAGAAAGGTTGTGTACTACTTTCAGGCCAGAGTGAGGCCAATATCCCAATTTTTGCTTCGGGACGTATTCGGGAGAAACCCGTCTGGATGCAGTGTATCCACTGTGGCTTCGTCTTGTTTTCTCCTTGAGTGGCCATATCCAACAAGGCAAATGGGTTGCATCCTGATTTGCATTAGTCGAGCCCTGGGAACGTGCATTCCGCGCCACTGAGGCTAGCGTTTACGAACTCGCATCCTGCGCAACGCAGTGATCATTCATTCATACCCGGCTCCAGAGAAGTCATTTTTGACGGAGGCATTGTGATGCAAGCTTCTGGTCTCTCTTACAGCACTTGCCAGAGGCATGGGGGTTGCCTCCATCTTGGACACGGGACAGAGTCACGCCGATGATCCTTGTCTCTCAGACCAAACTAATCCTCCAGGAAGCAGAAAGTTACAACAAGTGACTATGAGCCCGGCTAGGGCGCTTCTCTGAAAAAATTCTCCTCAGCACTGCCTCTACTGCCATCCCTGTTCATACCACAGCTCAGGCACCCAGTAATGTGATCGATTTCAGTCGCTCGGACAGTACACTTTCCGAATCCGGACGCCTGGTGGTGCCAGGACTATAGGCTACCGGAATAGAGACTTTCTTTGCTCCATATTCAGAGTTACTGGAATAGATCCTGCTTCCAAACTAGCATAGAATTGCGACTTGGTCCGGGAGTCCCGGAGAGGAAACATGGAAGTCTATGTGCCTGAGGCAACCAATAGTACAAAGAAAGTATCTGCTTAGCTACTTGCCTTATACTATCCTCGATTACTCCTATCTCACTCCGCTTTATAGATATCAGTGAGTTTGATAGTTGGCGACGCTATAACAGGAGATATTGGAATCTTATCACCCGGAGCAGTCTATACATGAAAGCGAGGCGGTGCGAGGGTCTTCCTAATCCCGTCTGCCAGCCTCCTTGTTCTCCACTTACAAACACTCAGTCAGCCAATTTTGCAACAGTGAATCCCCTACTAGTATTCCTATGCATTATAATATTATCCCTATATGATTTACCTCGGATATATACTTCTAAAATTTTGTTCTCAGCTTCCAGCCTCCAGCAACTCCCCTCGCGACCACGAATGCAGCACACGCCGCAAGATACAAGATTCCGCCAAAAAGAATCAGTCCCCAGAAAGCACCACCATCCCTCTCCTGTATCGCCCCCGCAATAGGGATCGCAGTGAGGGTCCCGAAGCTCACCAGAGTGAACGTCGTTCCGTTTCGCTTGCCTATATCCTCCGTTCGACACACCTGTGCGATACAAACGGGCGTCAAGCTGATAGCCGCACCGCTCCAGAACCCGAACATGACCGAGTACGCGATAATGGCACCATCATTCGTGCCAGCATTATACCATAATGCGAGCGTCATAATGGCACAAACTAATGCAGTGAATGCCATCACGTTGAACCGTCCGAATCTGTCCGCGAGGAGTCCTGGGAATGCACGTCCCGGGATGGCTCCGACGTTGAGGAAGATACACAGTTTGTACGAGAGCGACTCTCCGATGTTGGCATATAAACCGTACGAGCAGAGATAGGTATAAGGTACGAATACAGCAAATTCGACCATCCATACTGCAAGCGTGGTGAGGGCGTAGTTGGGCTCTCGGAGGGCACGAAGGTCGATCGCCATGCCACGCTTTGTGTCGGGCTTGAGCCGTGTCTTTAGTAGAAGACATGCGCAACCGCATAGCACAAAACAAATTATCCCGATGATGCGCATGGCCCATGCGAACCCGAGCTTCGGGGCGACATATAATATGATGAGGGGGAAGAAGACGCCACCAAGTCCGCCAGCTGTACAGGCGATACCGGTCGCAATGCCACGACGGACATTAAACCAGTGTCCGATGGCGGAGATGGCAGGAGTGAAGAGGCAGCAAGACGACAGGCCGCCTAGGACACTGAAAGAAAGCATGATTTGGTAGTACTCTGTCTGCGTTAGTGGCACCCTTCAAACAGTCATGAAATAATATTAACCTGTGCTCTCACTGAAGCAGAATACTGCTACCACCAAACCAATCGAGCCCGGAACTACAACTGGCAGCGGTCCACGGCTGTCAAATATCGGACCTGTCGACATCGTCAAATGAACCGCTGCGCTTGATGTGTGGATATGGGATGAAAACATACCGACCTGGGCGCCTGCAAAATATAGGAAGAAGCTGAAGACGCCAAAAATCCATCCAACGCTGGATTCAGAATATTCAGAGAGCTGATGGGTGGATGTCCATGCATGGAGGACTGAAATGGTATTCAACAATCCCATTGAAGGAACCATTGCACACCATGACCCCAGGACCACAAGCCAGGCCTGAAGGCCTCCCTCTGGATATTTCTCGTCGAAAGTGTCATCTTGTTCCTCTGTTGCTATTACCTGTGAAGCCGACTTCTCTATGGTTGCGTGGGCCCCCTGGTCCAGGCTATGGCGGAAATGGGTCTCAATATCAGCCATTCCCAGATTGGTAGCTTGCGAATTGCCCTCGGTGGATAAGAATGTTCGCACAAGCGCTCGATGTGCACCAACACGATTGAGGAGAACTGGCAGAGATACAGTACGGGTTACAGGAAGCCGGTATAAATAGTAAGAAAGGGTCTATACAAAGGGTCTTCAGCCAGACAGCCTATTGAGCCCTGCATATTGGGCATCTGCTCTTGCGGGCCCGGACGCTGCAGAAAAAAAAATTGCGATAGCCCTTATCTCCGGAAGTGGGTATTCTGATAATAATCCCTGGTTTCTGGTTGGCCCATTCCGGGAACTTCCCCTTTTTCGGTAACCGGCAGTCGTCGCCGTAGGGCGCTCCCGAAATCCCCAGAAATCACCCGTCGTACCACATCGGGCCCCGCGACTCCGCGTGTCTCCTGGCTACTCTTAGTTTTACCTTGTTGCGACTACAAGGCTCTTGTCTATCGGATGCCTTGAACCATTCATGATAGAGTGGCTCATTAATAGCCGCTCACAAGGCTTGAGGTCAAGTCTTTCTTTCAATTACGTAATTGCCGGCTGCTCTACTGGAGACCTCATTCAAGATGTGCCATCCCATACTTGAGCTGCAGTTACCGCTGGAGCACATACTTTGTTTATGACTCACTATCTGTCATCAATTCATGGATTGCACGTTGTGATCAGTCAATTTCCTGGCTCGCAGACGGCGAAAGTTGGCTAAGAACCAGTCATGCTTCGAACAGCTGCCAATGGTTGTCGACGAATTAGTCATGGTAACCACAGCACCTAAAAGCAAAACCTTTCGACTTTGCTATTGTTCATATGAGTTTCATTCGCCAAGACGAAATCCCAGCGTTGCATGCTGAGTTGGCTCTGGTCTCAAACTGACTGCTCAAATGGCACTGAACGTCACATGCAGGGTTTGCATTGAATGTCTCATATCCACACCCGGTGTTCCATACAAAGGCATGGCTCATTTCCCAGGCAGCTACCGGGCCCTAGCTTCCGGACACGAGCTGCATGTATTAGCGACGGACAGTTCTCAAAACACCCCAGCTCTTCCTCCCGATTAAGGGCCCCCGCTCGCTTTCTCGGGTACCAGCGCAGTGAACAAGCGGTCAACGGCTTCCTAAAATAGGCCTTACAGGGGAGTGTTTGATCAGTCCTCCGAGGGTTCCGTGAGTCTCCTTTTCTCTCTCTCTAAAACCAGGATATTAACTACAAACAGCGCATACGTCCATGAGATGTCTACCGAGGAGCAGACGCCTCTGTGTTAATCCCTGTAGTAGCTTCGTAGGCAACTGTTCTGCTCACACTGGCCCGACAATGTCGGTCCGCACCTTTCACACCTCTGTTATTCCAAGAATTGTTATAGCATGCGGTCAGACAGGGACCGAGAGTATCAGATACCTTGCACGTCATCATTTCTCGTAGTAACGCGGGCGTCTAGTCTACCTTGATAGCTGGCCATCAAGCTTGGCTATCCCAGCAAAATCTCTCTCAATCAAGTCTCAACGACTTAGCCAAGGAATTGCGCAACTGAATACCATGACCACATTGGCAATTTCCATAAATTTCTATGTGGAACGAGAGAGATGCTGTTATGAGTCTGCCTGGTAGAATTCGAATGTAATCGCTTCTCTCTGATACCTTGAATTGAAGCTGGGCATGATCCCCTCCACTTGCTATACGTGCAGTCTGCATACAGTTCTGGCTACTTTTCAAAAAAGTGTGAGATCCCATGACTTTTTAACTCCTACTTCCCTGTCGAGCTCCAGGTGATGTAAGCTTAGTCACCTGAGGTGTGTCTCGATCCACCGGCAGGCTGTTTCCTCATTTCCTCCCCCCATGTTTGCGGGTGCCAGGTTTCAAGGAAGTATATCCTTCCAAGGTGTTTCCACTTCCTGGAACTTATTCACATCATCGGGGGCTTCCAGATCTTCCCGCTGGATGAAACTCATGTCTGTGCGCAGCCTTCATTTCTCTCATGTAATCTATAAAGGTATGCCCAAGATCCGGGGTGGCAGATGGCGGGATTGCAAGCAGAACCGGCTGGGGGATTGATCTGGTAAATTTACAGTTCTTTAACTGTCGCCACAGATCATCATTCTCCTTCGCAGTAGCGATTGCTGCCACCTTCAAGCTTCCTAATACTTCGACAACACAAGAAACATCGGAACAGCAATGGCCCCAGTTCAGACAACGCCAATGCCACAGCCTCAGCTGTTCGGGCGGCCGCGCATTACTGCTGGTGAGGATTCCTAGTTTCCTGTCCACACTTGTCGCTCTGTGCGCCTGCTGATGTATCAGATCGAGAGTACAGAAACAAACACCCTCTGTCCCCAGGTCCGGACGAAGTACTGGTCAGCGTGAAATTCTCCGGACTTTGTCACTCCGCCCTTCATCAATGGAGAGGTCAACTTTGTCCCGTTCCTGAACAAGGTACCAAGCGCTGACTATTCTAGGAAATTATGTTACTAGAAAGAAACATTGCATCGGTGTGCAGGTCCACGGCTGTCGAAGCTTTCCCACATTATACTGACTTCGGGTGTAAGATGGTCACGAAGGTACGGGTGTTGTTGTAGCGACCGGTAACGAGGTGGAGGACATTAAGATTGGTGATCATGTCGGCATACAGGTAATACCCACCGGCACTCTGCAGAGGTATCCTTCTAACGTTGGTTTAGTGGATCAATAGGACCTGTGGTGTCTGCGATGCGGATAAACAATCAGATTACGTCTCATGCCCACACGCTCGGATGACCGGATATTCAGTTGATGGTACCTTTCGGGAATACTGCATCAGTCAAGCATGCCATGTTGTCCGACTCCCTAAGCAGATCCCCCTTGATGTGGTGGCTCCGGTAAGCTCACGCTCTTCATCGGTTACCCCTATAATCGCTAATATTCTGAGCAGATTATCTGCGTTGGAACTACGTGCTTCAGAGCGGTACAGGAGAGTTGTGCACAGCCCGGTAGCCTTGTAGGTACGTCTATCTATGTATTTCTATGATGAAAAGGTCACAGTTAACGCGATGAAGCTGTTGCGGGACCGCCAGGTGGACTGACAACGTTGACATGTCAATACGCTAAGGCCCGCGGCTGTCAAGTTCTGGTCATATCTACAGGAGATGATAGTGGTCATCTATATAAACAGAAGCTTGGTGTCCAGTACTACATAGACTACAATTCCTCGGCCGATATTGTGGCTGAAGTCCGGGGTATGATTGGCAACGGGCCCGACGCTACAATACTGATAGAGGGATCGGGAGCACTCCTCAAAGGAGCACTTCAGGTTAGTCTTTTCCTAAGCGGTGCCTGATATAACTCCCTTCTTACCAGTTCCAGATTTTGCAACCTAGAGGAACAGTTGTCATTATGGGTTTGCCTCCAGGGACCCCGATTGGCATCAACATATCTAAGTTGGTGTCAAGGAAGGCGCAGGTTAAGGTTGTACCTTATGGAGGAACTCGAAAACAGATAGAAAAGGCCATCCTTGTTTACACCAAAGAAAGATTCTATCAACCATGTCATGTTTTCGCACTGGACCAGCTTCCTCAACTTCTCCATTTTATGCAGAATGAGATACCTGAAGGAACATACCCGGAAGCGCCGTTACGTTATGGCAGTCAATTGCTCGGCGAGGCAGTCATCAAAATGCCTGATGCTGAATCAATCCCCAATCCCCAAATGGTAGCGGATTTTCCGAGCTCTCTGCCTACATTCAGTCAGACAACTTATAATGTTGGCACATTTCTGGCCTATCGCTTTCAGGAGCTGGGCGTACGCGATTACTTCGCTGTACCAGGTTTGTATATCATCTAGAATTTTCGTCTCGCTTGCTAACTTATCAGGTGATACTAATTTTTTCCTCCTTGATAATTTGCTGAAGAATCCCAGTCTTCATATGGTGACGTGCTGCAACGAGCTAAACGCTGGATATGCCGCAGATGGATACGCCCGCGTATCATCAGCCCGCATTGCGGTTGTCGTTGTTCCCTACATTGTAGGCAGTCTGTCTGTTCTCAATGCCGTATCAGGCGCCTGTTCGCAAAACATCAGATTGATTGTACTCTCCGGTTGTCCCACCACGAGCCTGGTGAAAAGTGACAGATTTTTGCATCACGCCCCCAGCGCTAAGAATAAAGACCAGGCCCTCCGCGCATTTGAAGGGGTCACTGCTGCATCTGTGCGCCTTGAGTCTGCAGAGACTGCCTCTGATGTACTGGATGATACGATAGGTAAATGTCTCGACTCCAGTATGCCCGTCTACATTGAGGTTCCCAATGATCTTGCTTCCGCCGCATGCGCTCGACCTTCGCCACTAAGCCGGAAGGTGGACCTGAAGAGCCAGCCACGCGTATTGAAAGAGGCTGCAGAAGAAATTACAAGTATATGGAACTCGTCTCAAAGGCCAGTGCTCTTGCTTGGAAGTCTAGCAGGTCTATCTCTGCCCCGTCGTCATATTGAACGTCTAGCAGACAAGCTTGGTTGCGCGGTTCTTTGTCAGCCCGATGGCCGTTGCTTCAAAGAATCCCATCCGCAGTACTGCGGTCAGTTCTGGGCTGGGATGATAAACCCAGAAGGTGAGCAAATCGTTATGAGCTCAGACCTTTGGTTAGTCATTGGTGGAAACTGGTCCGATCTTCATGTTTTGATGAGTAGCAATAAGCAAGAAGATTATCGCATAATTAGCGTAGACAAGAATTGGGTCGAGCTACCCGAGGGAAAGCACATCAAGCCTGTGAATATCGGTGCATTGCTAGCGCAGCTCATCATGTCTGGAATGAAACCGAAGACCGATTCCATTCCGCGACCTAAGCCACTTCTTGGTTGCTTGCCTCCCGACGAAACAGAGACCCCAGAGACACCCTTAACCTTGAAAAGCGCTATCAGCGGTATCCAGGGACTTATAAAGGAGCATGACACGTTGCTCTGCGACGCAGGAGAGTCATGGCTCATCGCCAATTATATTCTCCTCCCCCCTGAAGCCAACTGCCAGCTACAATTCCCATATTGCTCTATAGGTTGGGCTTTACCTGCTGGGTTTGGTTCCCAGCTTGCTCGGACACGCGGTCGATCCATCATCCTCATCGGTGATGGGGGGTTTCAGATGACAGCACAAGAAGTCAGCAGCATGATTCGTCACAGAGCGAACGCGATCTTATTCATTTTCAACAATTTGGGGTATAAAATCGAGGCAAGTCAATGAGGACAAGTCGTGGACATCGCTGACAATGAAGTAGACTGCTATGCATGATGGACCGTATAACTACTTGGCAAACTGGGACTATGTCCAATTGGCCAATTCCTTTTCTTCAAAGCCTCACGCTCCGTCGCATAACCCTTATGCCAGCAAGGAAGATGGGGAGCTAGAGGACAGTCCGCCCATGTTCGCCATGAAAATCAAGACAATAGGGGCTTTGAAGCAAGCACTGGACAGGGTGGATGCCGAGTCGGATAAACTAGCCTTTCTAGAGCTGTGCATCCAACCTGACGATATAACTGATGATCTTAGGCGGCTGGGCAAAGTGATTGCAGATCAAAGCGCGGAAGGATCAGAGAATTCTCAGAGTCCTGTTACAGAGGAAGCGAATGAGTAGAGATGGGCCAGAAGCATAACGATGACTAATTTGCGATCTTTGAACTAGACTGCTATAATCTGCTGGGTATTCAATAAGCTCTTTACATTTCCATCTAATAGCTATGGTGGAAAAGAATGAAAAATATCATTTGCTTTTGTTTCAAGTGCCGCAATATAACTTTGGTCAGATTGTGGGTGATGGACAGAAATAGCCTTGTAGGATGTGTTGGTTGATTATGATCCATCTTGGATGGCTGTATTTTTGTGGCATTATTCATGGTTTATCCCGGAAAATATTTCCTCTGGGTACTGTCGGCCATCGGAATAATTTTCCGTCATTCATCCCATTAACTAGCGGATGATACAGACCTCGGCATATCAGCTAGGCGATATATTCACGGTAGCCTACAGTTAATACTGCAATGCAAGCCACCCATGTCACTATCTGCCATTGAGTAATATGAAACAGGAAGCTAGCAAATCATGACTATTCCTTCGAAATTTAAAACAAGATACTTCTCCCTATTCACAACCAAGGTCTAAGCTAATGCACGATTATCATGCGGCACTTCCCATCTATATACAGCATACTTTCTTTTCTTTCTCTTCCCAAATTTATCTAGAAACCTAGTTTCAACAATAACCTTTAGGACCCCCAACCTGCAGTCCAACTGACAGTGAATGTACAGGAAAGAGCCGCAATATGATCAATTGTCATGGAAACTCTCCTTTACTGTTTGTCTCTCCACATCTCTCGAAAATAAGTATAAATTACTCCAACATGCAATCCCTTCTTGAATCATCCTCGTCGCCAGTCATCAAGAATATACCAGTAATTGAATCAACAACCTTCTCATTCACCCATCTTCTCCAAATATAGCTTCAATATTCCACCTCG
Organism: Aspergillus sp. AS01; assembly: GCA_036986335.1. NCBI lineage: Eukaryota > Fungi > Ascomycota > Eurotiomycetes > Eurotiales > Aspergillaceae > Aspergillus > Aspergillus sp. AS01. The sequence continues at coordinate 208,692 of BTWD01000033.1, forward strand.
TGAACAGTCTATACAATCAACAATGACTACTCCTAGTACTATGTACACCCCCGATCCCATGGACATCGATGAGTCCGAGGATAGCGCGTCGTCCACAAGCTCAAGCGACCCCATGGACGTGGCACCACCGACGAATACCACCCAAAGCCTTGCCGCCTCGGAGATAGGCTTACAACCGTCTTTACGACCTAGCGGACCGGATACTAATTTAAATTCACACCTCAGGGCGCAGCGGTACAAGGAACTATATCCAGAGGGGACACCCCGGTGGACCAAGGAGGCCATCCAGGAGGCGCAGGCTAGAGTGGAGAGGTGTAAGCCGGGGGATATCGTGTACATTCCTGCGTTGGATGGCGCGGATGTAGGGTTTGAAGTGATGACGGAGAGAATTGAGCGCAATAAGCAGGGTGTAGCTATAGTTGGGTACGTATTATCCTCTTTCATATCGTCATCTACTGATCGCAAATACTAATCGACCATAAATTCAGTGTCAAACATTTCCTCGAACTCTTCCCCGCCCCAACAGACTACATCACCCCCAGTCCTGAAACACGCCACCCCTCCCTCTTATACTCGAACCTCGCCCTAGGCCACAAATTCCGCCGTCTAGACGGGGAAGACGAAGACGACGAAGAAGACGAAGACGACGAAGAAGACGACTATGACGACTACGACCCCACCAAGAAAGAAATAGCATCCGCGCACGAAAGCTTCAACACCATCTTCCACACCTGGACAGACAGCGCTCTCTACAAGAACATGCTCGCGGCTCTGCGCAATCTACCCACCATCAAACGCCCCGTCAATAAGATCATCGCCTTCGGATGCAACAGCATAACCAACCTCCGGCTTGACAAGTTCACCAGGGAGCGAAGTGCCTACCAGCACGCCTTTCTGCTCATGCTGCGACGAATCCTGCAAGAAATGGCATGGAAACCGACAGAAATCGAAATCCTGCTGCAGGATTCGGCATACACGAAGCTCGATAAGAAGATACTGGGCGATTGCGGAATGACTGTGCTAGAGAGTCCGAAGGCGTTTCTGTTGGTCGATGACGAGAGTTTTGTCTTTTCGTATGCACCGGATGTTCCTGTTCGGCAGGTTGTGATGGATTTAGCCATGCCAGTGGGGATGGTTTGGGATGCCGTGGTTGCGGAGGGTATGTCGCTGGATACGTGAGTTTATTCTTTCCCTTTCCTTTCCTTTCTTTGTCATAGACGTGAGTAGTAGTATACTGATGATGGTGGTATTTTAGGAGAGATCCATGGGACATCACGATCCACCGAAAAATCAACGAGAATTACAATACGTTCCATCTCCCCAAGGATAAACATTTCGACATGTTGAGGGTATATCTGCGGTGTGCTGATGGCGAGCTCTCGGATACGGAATGTGAGCGGAGGGAAGAGAAGATGCTGGATACTATGGACTTCGTCCAGAGGAATAAACTTCTGGTTAGTTGGGGGAAGGATAATGTGCAGGATGTGTATGCTGTTTATCGCCGGATGAGAGGGTCGCAGGGGAGTGATGCAAGTAGTAGTAGGCTCTAGTGCTGGCGCTCTGAGAGACGGTCCGACCGGCGGGATAGAGCAATCTGCCTGTCGGGGGGTGTGGTGAAAACGACAGGTTGAAGAGTGATTGAAAATTGTCAGATATGTTGGATGATGATGACTGAACGATTGGGAAGATTAAACATGTACTGTAGTTAGACAAGTAATTCTGGGACCTGTGAATTTCCCGTTACAGTTCGTTTTGCCGCTTTCGGCTTAGTCGCCTGATATGATGTACTGTCATCATTGCCCGTCACCTCCTCCGAGTATATAACTATGAATTTCCTATCCTCTGGCCCTTCTCGTCTACTTCATCTACTTCTCTTCTTTTCTTTTGATCTTCTTCTTCCATATTCTGTACTTACCTGATCACGGCCCCCTCATCTCATCTACTCTGAGAATAAAAGGTCTTACTATCTTATGCTATCGCCCCCCTTCTTTTTCCTTGTCGGAAATTGCGGCTGCGCCCTTGTTTCCAGTCATCTCTACTTCTAGAGTCCTGGAAAAGCACTCCTTCAGCTCAAACCAGCTGTTCAGCTAAATCGGAATTTTCTCTCTTCTGTTTTGCTGTTTTTTTATCTAGTGGTCATTTTCTTGTTCTTTAACCTATACTGCTAAGAAAAATACATCACTTATTTATACAAGACCTTATTTTATCTACCAGTTTTCAAAGATACTTATCTACCATCCGTGCTTCTCTGATTCAGAAACTGAAGAGACTGATACTTAAACAGGCTGTAAAACTGATTATATATTACAGCTTATACTTATTTCTTTCGAATTTATCTTATACTGTCTTAATCATTTCCGGCAGTTATGTATTCTTATATCTCTATCTTTGCCCCAGTCCATATTAATTTCAAGTATCCCGCTATGCGATTGGATTACTTGAAATATATGTAAAAATACGCCTCGGAGAACCATATCTAATAATATATATATCTTATGTATGGCTCTGGCCGGCCATTTGATAACAGCATACTGCTACTATCATTACCATCATTATTGTTATTAACTTATTAGTATTATTACTATTCACATATCCCCGGCATCTTTCTTACTGATTTCCATAGCTGATTAATCCTTTTTAAAGATCTCGTATTCTTTTGGACCTGCCCGGTTAGAGCCGTGGGTCATATTGTGCTGTCAAGCTCTCCATACACGTAATGCAGTGGCGGAAACAAGGACTGACCGAGGCCCGAGCACCGGGATATATCCCGAACCTACTTACCATTATGCCTGATGGTCAATGCGTTGCGCATCTGTTAACGGGCTAGATCGTTGAACGTGTCATTGAAACTGTAAACGACGACAGCGGCAAATCGGCCAGCCGTGTTCACTTCTCCATGATTGACTCCGGGTAGGTCGGCAACCGGAAACCCGGCATATTCATTGTGGGGATCACTTCACACCAGCTACTATTGCACTGTCGATGGTATATATTCTGCCTGTCTGCGTTTCTCTCTATAATAAAAACTTATCAAGCAGCAAACAGAATCACAACTCACAATGAGCCTCATCGATACCCATCACCACTTCGTCCCCGAATTTTATGCGCAAGGTATATCACAACAACCCCCTCCCAACAAGAATACGATTCTGAACAGATTTTCACAGCTGTCGAGGATGCTGGAGGTGACCCTTCTGGCTGGCCGACACCCTCTTGGTCAGCCGAGGGCGACATTGCGTTCATGGACAAGATTGGCGTGACCAAGGCTATCTTGTCGCTGACTGCGCCTGGAGCAGTCATCGCCCCAACGACCGAGAAGAGAAGAGCACTGGCCCGCAAGGCGAACGAATACGCTGCAGCCAAGCGTGATGAAGATCCACAGCGATGGGGCTTTTTCGCATCGTTGCCTTGCCTTCTTGATACCGAAGGCGCTCTGGCGGAAATCAAATACGCCCTAGATGTGTTGAAGGCTGAAGGTGTGACTTTATTCACAAGATACGGCCCAGGGAACCAATACCTTGGTAGCCCCGAATTCAAACCTATCTGGGAGGAATTGAATTCCAGAAAGGCCGTGGTCTTCATTCACCCTACTCATCCCGCTGATACGACTCGAGTCAACCCTCTCCTGCCGCAGCCAGCCATTGATTATCCCCATGAGACCACGAGAACTGCTGTCGACATGATTATCACCAACACAAAGAGAAGTTATCCAGACTGCAAAGTGATTCTCTCCCACGCCGGAGGAACGCTGCCCTTCTTGATTACGCGCATTTGCACCGTGTCGAAGGAAGCCGCTACAACCGCTCGCATTTACGGGAAATCCTCCGAGGAGATCATGGAAGACTTCCGGTCATTCTACTTTGACTTGGCCCTCTCCAGTTCCGAGGCCGTTCTCAAGCTGGTTCTCGACGTTATTCCGCATGATCATATTACTTATGGTAAGGCTTTTCCCACGTTCCCCGTTATTTGTCACCAGCTGCTAATATATTCCACAGGCTCTGATTTTCCTTATGCGTCCCCCGACAAATCACTTGGATTCAAGCAAATTCTAGATGGCTTCCCGCTTGACCCAGAGCTACGCGATAAGATCTACTTTAGAAATGCGAACAAGCTTTTCAACAAGGCATAGCAATATGGCTCTTGAGTGAAAAGGTAGTACCCTAGCTTTGTAAAACTTTTCGCTCCTCGTGTGATGGGAGACGATATCGAAATTTAAATCAAGAATGACCAAATGAGCCAACTTTTTGAGACACCCTTCCACGCTCATAGCTCTTCTTACGGCGTATCCGAACTTGACGCGCCATAATTCCGCTATAACTGTACTCCATTCGTAACAGTCAATATTGATTAGAATGCAATTGCGGTGAACAACACACGAGGGATGCGTGCCGTTGTGGGGTCTTAAGCACTCGGGATAGATCCCATCTTATACCTCGGAACTTCTGGGGATATGACTAACTTTTATTGGGCGAAGAGCTGACCCTCGCGGAAACGGGGCGCAAACCTTGAATTAGGCCCAACCTACCGATCCTTCTGCCCCAATCAGACACCTGCCATCCCAGATACACGGGATTAGTCCCGAAACACGGGGAACCAAGGATCATTACAGTCCGGGATGAGAACCGAAACTATATACTGGCTGATTTCTGTGGGGAATGACACTATTACCCCGCATTGAACTAGATTAGGACGTATTAGGAAACCCTAGAATAGAAAGTAAAGTATGTGAGATATGGAAAGATAGAAAAGGAGGTCGGCTGGCTGGGTTCTTCCAACAGCAAAACTATCAGGAGCAAGCTCTCTAAACTTCAATTCAATCTTATATTAGAATATAATAGAAATCTCTATTTGACCAATTTCAATCCTTCCCCGCAACCATGAGCGACACAGGCTCTGGCGACCTTCAGTCAAAGAACGAATTCCAGCATCTGGAAACAAGTGAATCGGGTCCTCCTGTCCAATTGGAAGGAGCAGTCCATTCGTCGTCAATGGAACCTAGTACTTCTCGCCAGGCTGTCGACTGGCCACAATGGAAGAAGAATGCTACGATTCTGATGGTCTCGTTTCACTCCATGATCTCTGTGTTCATGGCAGCAGGAGTCGTGCCAGCAGTTTCTTCAATGGCAGAATCTTATGGCGTGTCGCTTGCTGACGCAAGCTACCTGGTATCCATTCAAGTAAGTATCTTGCTTCGTAATAATTCCCAGAGTGTGATCAGGTTTGTTGATAAGAATCCATCTTTAGATCGTACTACTTGGAATAGCACCAATTTTCTGGATTGTCATCACAGAAAGATATGGCCGCCACTATATCCTGATCTTTTCGGTCCTTGCGAGTATGGTGTGCAATATCGGAGGCGCCCGGTGCGACAGTTACGCTAGCCAAATGATCACTCGTGTTTTGACTGCAGCTTTCATATCTCCACCGATTGGAATTGGAAGTGGAGTGGTGGCTGAACTATCCACTCCGGATGAATATGCCCGGAAGGTGGGGTGGTGGGTTTTGATGACCATCCTCGGTACCCCAGCTGGTCCCTTTATCATGGGATTCGTGGTGCAGCATATTCGAGTGGAATTCATATTCTGGATATTTGCCATCATCAATTTCTTGCAGGCGGTCGCTTATATCTGCCTTGGCGGGGAGACGCTTCGTGTTACGGAACCTGAGAATGATGCTGCCGAAAAAAAAGTCTCGATCTTCCGTGGGTTGCTGCCCAAACGACTTGATGCGCGTCCCATCAGAATATCGGATTTTGTGTCTCCATTCCGCCTAGCCAAGAACCCTCGGATCTTGATAGCAGCCCTAGCTACTGCTATCACCTTCTGCTATGCAAATATCGTCTTCGTGGTCGAGATGCCCCTCACGTTTGGGGAGAAATTTCATCTCGATGCTCAACAAACCGGTCTCCAGTTCATCCCCATCATCATTGGATGCGTCGTTGGAGAGCAGGTCGGTGGGCCAATGTCCGACTACTTCATGAAGGTTTATCGGAAGCGCAAAGGCCGAGTCTGTCCGGCCGACCGCCTCTGGTTGACTTATATTGGCTTCCTCACTATCATTGCTGGTCAGCTCGTTTGGGGGTTTCAACTTGAGCGGGCGAAATCTTGGAATGTGACCCCCTGTGTGGGAATTGCCATTGCCAGCTTTGGCAATCAGATTCAATCTACCATTCTCACTGCGTATGCCATTGATACTTCGCCCAGTGGCTCTGCCTCAATTGGAGTGTTGTTCAACGTTATCAGGCTACTTTATGGTTTTGTTCGTCCTCCTCTACTTTACCTCGGCGCCTATTCCTCTCGCTAACAGGAACATCTAGGTCGGCCCTTTCTATTTCCCATACATGTTTCGTGCTCTGGGTTTCACTGGTACGGCCGGGCTCATGAGTGGAATTGTCGTTGTAGGTGGAATTATCCCAACATTGATTATCCAGGTTACCAGTCCAAGGGAATAATTCCGCAACGACAAGAGAAGACTTGATATATGTGCAAATTGGACGAGAGAACGATGTTTCTATATTGTTAATCATATCTGCCATTCTTTTTTCCATCGTCGGAAATATTTAAGGAACATTGGTTAGCAAATAAACATGCAAGAAGAGGCTACCAGCCCAGCCTTTACTCTCTATTTATAAGTCTTCCTGTCGTCGGGTCAATCTCCTGGCGCCCTTTGAAATCCACTTTTAAGAATTTCGGCACCACCTCGAATCAAATTCTGGAACCAAATGGGGGGCTCCTCGCTACGTAATATGTCAATAATGGTCCTTCAAAAAAAAAGGGGTGATAACTTACCAAGCCCGCGAAGAACCTAAAATATACCAGGGAGAAAGATAGTCTGACTTAGTCCACTATCAAATGTAATCAACAATGGCATCGACGACTGTGTCTATATGCAGCAGTGCTCACCGCCTTGACCTGGAGGTACGGACACAGGCGCCATGAGAAGAATCGGGAGACAAAAGGCCAAGGCTTGGATTCTGTGATAGGAGACTTGCGAGTCAAGCGTGTCGAGGTCGATCGAGGGAGTGGAGGTGGGATGAGAAGGTTGTTGTAAAACCCCCGAGGGAGAGGGCAGACGAAGCATCTTTATAGCCGCTCGACCAGGCTGGGCGAGAAGAAGGGGTGTCTGGGTTGGGATGCAGAGGGGAGCCATTTTCGGCGTCTTTTTTTTTTTCACAGGTCCCTATATTCTAAAAGTGAATAAGTGATGAATAGATAGATAGCCTAGTACCTCGCTAAGTTGGTCTGCGAATATGTATTTCGGTCGCAGGTCAGTCGAAACCACAATCTATACACTGCACAACCCCAATCCCCCAAAAACAGCTAGCTACACAACACCAACCCCATAAATAAGACACGCCACTCTACAAAGTAAAATGTCACGCAGTACCAAACTTAACGCTCCCCCCCACAATCAACCCAAGGAACCATGAACAAAAAACCACCCTCACCCCGGATGTATGCGAGAAGTAGGGTATAAGCCATATTAAGAAATTCCCCACATAAAACAGTTGTCCCTGTGGCCAAGTGGTTAAGGCATAGTGCTTATGGTTTCATCATACAGGAATCACTGAGATCGGCGGTTCGACCCCGCCCAGGGACAATTCTTTTTTCTCCCGCTTTTTTTTCGGTTTTCACTTTTACCCGCACCACACTAAATACAACACACACCTTCATTTCATTTTAATTTCTCCTTTAATTTTTACATACTTGAAATATGTCATAGAAGCTATGCCGTAATGAGCTCAACTGAAAATCCGTTTCTCGGGTTATCCACTACCGAGAGATAATAATCTATCAGTGGAAAGGAAGAAGGAAAAGTGGATGAAACTGGCGGCCGTTTCACGTCAAACTGTTCTTGGCACTCTGCCACTCCCCCAACACTACGGAGCACACAAAGCAGACACTGACAGTCTATTTACCCGGCCACTGTCCGCCGCACCAAGTCTTGGTGCAGGCAGATCCTCATAACTGACCCAAGTGTACTGCCACAAGTCCGCCTACGGAGTCTGGCGAGTTAATTAATTTTCCGATGGTTTCCGCTTAGTCAATCTTCACGGACAATCCTAGGCTATTTACGTGCTTGATTGACCCTCAGTGTTCCTGACGGACTCACAAGCGATGTCTGGACTTACTGGAGTGGGTTAGTGTGTGGCTATTATCTGCAGACTATGCCTGGTTGACATTGGGTAGACTACTCTGTATGCGGCATTTCCCCGCTGGCTGGGTGGTTTTTCCGCAGAGACAAGTGCCGAGTCGACGACCCGCCGTTTATCGGAGCTCTCGGGCCTTGATGATCGACGGTGATCGACATCGGGGGTATTTGGTTCTTCGGTGTTGCTGGGTGGTTTCTGTGTGGGAGGTGCAGAGTGAATAGACATTTGATGTTCTTGTAAATGATACTTTGAGAGTATATGGGGATTTAAGGTAGGTACAGGTGGCTACAGATAATCTGCAGCCTGGGGCGTGAAGAATCCAAGGCAGGACGACGACACACTCTGTTCCCGCCAAGAATGGCGTCCTTGGCCTGGATAGTTCCTGCAGTGGACCTGTTGATCGCTATCCTACTCTCGGAATTTCCGACACACATGGCGTTTCGTCATTCCGGAGACTCATGACCGGATACGTACAGGCACCGAGGTTCGTCTACCCTATTGTCTTGTCCGGTCGCTGAGGAATCTGCAATTCCAGCAAATCGGGACCTGCGACGAGGTCTGCAGCTCATTTCGCGTACCAGATGGGCCATGTTGCAGAATCTCGGGATTTCCGGGGTGAGTATTGATTATCGGGCTTCATTGTCCATCCGAAGGGTATAAGTTTGTAGAATCGTAGCTGCAGAGAATGTCTATTGAAGAATTAGCAAGATCTGATCGGAATCTGAATCTGAAGACTCCATCGCCATGCGTTCTCTCGTCCTCTCCTCTCTTTTGGCCCTCACCTCAGCCCTATCCGTCGAGGACCTCTACGTCTCCGAGGCCCCCTCGTCCCCTCGCCCCTATATCCTCCCTCACTATGAGAACTCACATGCCGTGACGATCGACTCCCAACTGTACCGGTTCACCGTCACCGGCCCCTCCTCCGACTATGCCTTCACACTGATGAGCACCAATGCGCCCTCGAGCGGCTCCCTCGGTGTCCTCCCTCACATCCACCGCACGCACTATGAGAACTTCTTCAACTTCAAGGGTCGCTTCCAGCTCTGGGCCCAAAAGGGCGACGGAGAACAGGAGGCCCGTCTCCTTACGCAGGGAGATTATGGCTCTGTACCTCGGAACACAACACACACGTTCCAGATCCTGGACCCGGACACTGAGATGGTGGGAGTGATTGTTCCTGGTGGATTCGAGTAAGCCAATTCCCCATCTATTTACTCACATATCAGCATATTAATCACATTTTGAAATAATAGGGACCTCTTCTACGCCCTCGGCACCAACTACACCACCGGCACCGAAACCCCCTACGTACCTGGCTCCAGCAACTCTTCTTCTTCTTCCTCCGCCACCGGCCCCGACAGCAGCACCATCTCCGGCCTGCAACAATACGACGTCTACGCACAACTCGACTTCACGCCCCGCCGCGACTTCGTCAACGGCTCCGCTCCCTCCGACTCTGGCTGGCACACCGAGTCCGACACCCTCGGCGCCGCGGGCCAGCCATACTTCATCGCCAACAACTACGGCCCCAAGTACCTCAACTCGCAGTACGGGGCGTACCAGATCGTGCAGCCATTGGTAACGGCCACGCAGGCCCAGGATACAAATTATACCCTGAGCACGATCATCATGAGTCGGCAGCCGAGCAACGCGACAGCCCCGACGTGGACCGCGGGCCCGGCGGCGTTGGAGGTGCTGGAGGGTAGCGTGCAGGTGCAGATTGGGGAGTATGAGACAGCCAGAGTGGAGATGGGAGATGTGGTGTTTGTGCCTAAGGGAGTGACGTATAAGTATTGGAATGAGGGGGCACAGGCCAAGGTGTTGTATGTTTCTTCGGGAGCGGATGGGGTGGATAGTCAGTTGATAAAGGGGGGAAGGACGTGGGAGGATCCGGTTTGGCCGAAGTATTTTTAGATAGTAGATACGAAGATAGATGGGGGATGTGTAGACTAGGTATTGTACAGAAATAGAAATTTTGTGATGTTCTTTCTTACTAGTAGGTTGTGAGTCTGGGCGGCGACGCGTCGGTGTGATGGAAATTCAGCACGTTGCAGGACCAAGAATCCCCGGCTGCGGGGGTGGGCTTGGCTGAATGGTCTGATCATACTTAGTTGTTGTACTAGTAGTGGTACTAGTAGTAGTGTAACTGGGGGTGAGGGGAGGTGCTGTAAGGAACCGTCGGGTTAGTTATTAATAGTTGGTTAGGGCCCTGCAGATGGAACATGAACATGAACATGTCCTGGCCAATGTACATTGTGGAATTATCACCCTCGTGCATAAAGCCTGTTCCTGGTTGTTAGTAAGTTTATGCCTGAGGTAGTACAATAAGTATTTGGGCTACAGCTGAATTGAAGTTCTCACCCTGCAAGGGGAAGACCAATTAGTTATGTGTTGTTCTTGTTGTTGTTATCATTGTTATTGTTACATGAGTGGGGAAGACTAATTGACAATCCCGACACTTCCCATTTTTCAGGTTTTGTGCAACATCACTGCCATTTTGTTATTTAACTATTATTATCATGATAATACTGTATTTTATGGCACGACACGAGTGGAATTCGACGTCATCGTCTGCCAAGCCAGTCCCTTTCCATCCAGACCTCCCGATTACCAAGCCCTCCCGCCAGTCAGCTTCGACCTCCTCCTCATCGCCAAGCCTGGGTCTCGGCCGGGGCATGGACCCCCCGGCCAATGAGCAACGCGCCATTGGCCGTGTGTCTGCATCTCAATACGCATCCCAGGATTCCTTACCGAAAGATATCATCCCAAGTAAGGTACACACCCGACTGGTATCTAACAAAACATGCTGGGAACAGACAGCTCCTACATTCGTACTAGCATTATTAGTATCAACTCAGTTAGTAGCTACTTACTGCCAATGCCAATGCCAATGCCATTCACTCTCTCTATATAACTCCCTCGGTCTCCCCCTCTCTTTCTCTTCCCTTCCCCTCCCCTACCTTCTACTCTCACTTCTCCAATTGCCTCATCTCCCCTGGACCTAGTCCATTCCTCCCCTTCCCTTCCACGCGACCATGCGTCCCATCGGTCTCGTCGGCCTCATTGGCCTCGCCAATGCCTCCTGCCCTTACATGAGTCGTGATCTCTCTGCTCGCGACGCCTCAGATGCCTCAGAATCCACTGAGGAATTCCTCTCTCAGTACTACCTCAATGACAATAACACTTACCTCACTTCCGACGTGGGCGGCCCCATTGAGGACCAGAACAGTTTGAGCGCCGGTGAACGCGGTCCCACTTTGCTGGAGGACTTTATCTTCCGCCAGAAGATCCAGCGCTTCGATCATGAACGGGTAAGTTCTATTATTGGTCTACAACGCAATTGCACCACTAAGAATGTAGGTTCCCGAACGCGCCGTGCATGCCCGTGGCGTCGGTGCCCACGGTGTTTTCGTCTCCTACGGCGACTTCTCCAACCTCACCGCGGCCTCTTTTCTCTCCGAGAAGGGCAAGGAAACTCCCATGTTCGTGCGCTTCTCCACTGTCGCTGGTAGTCGTGGCAGTACCGATCTTGCTCGCGATGTGCACGGTTTTGCGACTCGCTTCTACACTGATGAGGGTAATTTCGGTAAGTTGCCCCTGTCTTCTATACTCTTAGCCAAACTCTAACTCGTCAGATCTCGTCGGAAACAACATCCCCGTGTTCTTCATTCAGGATGCCATTCAATTCCCCGATCTGATCCACGCCGTCAAGCCCAGAGGTGACAGCGAGATTCCCCAAGCTGCTACTGCCCACGACTCGGCCTGGGATTTCTTCAGCCAGCAGCCCAGCGCTCTGCATACTCTTTTCTGGGCGATGGCTGGACACGGTATTCCGCGCTCCTTCCGGCATGTGGACGGCTTCGGCGTGCACACATACCGGCTCGTGACGGACAGCGGCGCGTCCAAGCTGGTCAAGTTCCATTGGAAGTCGCTTCAGGGCAAGGCCAGCATGGTCTGGGAAGAGGCGCAGCAGGTCTCGGGCAAGAACTCGGACTTTATGCGTCAGGATCTCTGGACATCGATCGAGTATGGACGGTTCCCGGAGTGGGAGGTATGTCCGACACATTCCCTTGCAGCGAGCTCAAAACTAACAAGCAAAGCTCGGCGTGCAAATCATGGACGAAGAAGACCAGCTGCGCTTCGGGTTCGATCTCTTTGATCCCACAAAAATCGTGCCGGAAGAGTACGTGCCCATCACGAAGCTCGGAAAAATGACCCTCAACCGCAACCCGCTTAACTACTTTGCGGAGACCGAGCAAGTCATGGTATGTCGCTCCTTGCTTCCTTGTCTCTCCGCCCGCATAACCTTCGTGGACCTTACCTACGCTACGAACCAATCTAACCGCACCAGTTCCAACCCGGCCACATCGTCCGCGGAGTCGACTTCACCGAGGACCCTCTGCTGCAGGGCCGTCTCTTCTCCTACCTCGACACCCAGTTGAACCGCCACGGCGGCCCCAACTTCGAACAGCTGCCCATCAACCAGCCCCGCGTCCCAATCCACAACAACAACCGCGATGGCGCAGGTAATTCCCCTCTCCCCTCCCTTACCTCCCCCATCACCACCAACTAACCCATTCATCACTCAGGCCAAATGTACATCCCCCTCAACCCGAACGCCTATAGCCCCAACACCCTCAACTCCGCCTCCCCGAAACAAGCCAACCAAACAACCGGCAACGGCTTCTTCACCTCCCCCGGCCGCACCACCTCAGGCCACCTCCTACGCAGCACGTCCCCTACCTTCCAAGACGTGTGGTCCCAACCGCGGCTCTTCTACAACTCCCTCGTCCCCACCGAACAACAGTTCCTAATCGACGCAATCCGCTTCGAAACCAGCAACGTCAAATCGACCACCGTCCGGCAGAACGTCATCATCCAACTCAACCGCATCTCCAACGACCTCGCCCGACGCGTCGCCCGGGCCATCGACATCCCCGCCCCCTCCCCAGACCCGACATACTACCACGACAACAAAACCACCGACGTAGGCACCTTCGGCACGCCGCTCAAGAAACTCTCCAACCTCAAAGTCGGCTTCCTCGCCTCCGTGCAAACCCCCTCGTCAATCACCGCCGCGCAGGACCTCGCGACAGAGCTGAAAGACGATGAAGTGGACGTGGTAGTCGTCGCGGAGAGATTAACCGACGGAGTCGACCAGACGTATTCGGCCTCGGACGCGATCCAGTTCGATGCGGTGGTTGTGGCGCCGGGCGCGGAGGGGCTCTTCCCGGAGGGTTCGGTCACTGCGCCGCAGCGCAATTCTACGGCTGGTGCGGTGAGCACCCTGTATCCGGCTGGAAGACCGTTGCAGGTCCTGGTGGATGCGTTTCGGTTCGGGAAGACGGTGGGGGCGGTTGGGAGTGGGGAGACTGCGTTGCGGAATGCGGGGATTGATGATGAGAGAGAGGGTGTTGTGGTGGGGCAGACGGTTGGGGCCGAGTTTGTGGATAGTGTTAGGGAGGGGTTGAGGACGTTTAGGTTCCTGGATCGGTTTGCGCTGGATGAGGAGTAATCGATCTTTCTTTACTGGTGAGTGGTGATGGGTGGATGATGGATGGGTGTCTCTGAGGTTAGAGACATCTGTTTATGGTCTGCTGTGCTGTTACGCGACAGCGGTATTATGGTGGGGTTGTCTTCTTGTATCTATTAGCGTGCTCGCATACATACATTATCTAGTTGTGGCTGGTACACTGGCCGGTCGGAAGACTGGATGGTGAGCCAGTTGTGGCTAGCGAGGATCGATCGATCGTAATTCATATTATGTAGCATTAATTTGATTATGTACTTCTCGTCCAGATATGGAAGGATACTTATATTACAGAAGCGACCGTCTCGTAGTTAAAGTGAGCAAGCTGTTCAGCTAAGCTGAGCCAGAGTGGCCTTGCTCCGCGCACTCATCTGCCGCTTGGCCTGCGCCGTGGAGCTGGAAGTGCTGTTCTGTCCCAGAATGACCCACTCAGCCACCGTGGCACCAGCAGTCTCATTGGCCTGGTTGCCTGCGATCAAGAGCGTGGCGTACTGGGCTTTCTGGACAGGCGCATCCAGTGTAATTGTGGTGGTGTTGGCGGTAGGGATAGAGACAACGTTCAGCTCCTCCGCAGAGATGGCGTTGTACGGCTTCGACTGCACGATGTTCGACATTGAAGTAACCACCCGGTATCCTGTGGAGTTCGAGCCAGCGGCAGCGAACACAGTGGAGGGGTTCCCGATGGGCGAATCGTGGAAGATAACAGTCAGGTTCTGGGGCGGTGCCTGGGACCAGTCGAAGTAGAAGCCAGAAACTGCCTCCGCAGCCGCGTCTATCGTGGTGGACAAAGTGACCGTCAAAGAAGTCAAGTTAGACGTCGAGGGCTGCCACTTGGTGGAGGTAGCACCGTCCACGGCAGAGATGGGGAACTGGCCTGGCTCGTAGGCATCCGGGGAGTAGACTGGATGACACTGGACTTGGTTGCCAGGAGTTGTGTTAACAGACCCGATCATGCGGTTGGGGACCGTCAGTTCTCCGGAGAGTGGAAGGTAGTAAATAGTCGCCTCGTCAGCCGACGCGGTGGACTGGCCTACTTGGACCTTGATGCTAACGTTGGAGAAGAGAAGGTCGGCACTTGCCAGTGGTGCAAGAGATGAATCCCGCTGGATTGTGGTGTGCGTGTAGTTGGACCACGCAGAGATCGGCCAGCCATGCCAGTAGAAGGTCCGGTAAGTGATATGAGGGATCTGGGGCGGAAGATTCGGGTCGATGTAGAGGGTGTCATCAGGGTGGAGACGCAGACCGAGGTACCCATAGAGGGCTACCTGGTTAGCACCACCGTGGCCGGTAATGAATGGGAACGCGGGGTGAGTTCCGCCATTGATGCTAGCATCGTCGATCATCTGCTCAGACAGCTGGTACCACGGACCACGTGCATATGGGGCGTAAGAGTACTGGTGGTAGGTGTAGGCAGAGCAGCCGGACGGAGAGACATCGCTGGCGACGATCGCGAAGATGGCATATGTCATCGCTGGTCCATCTGCGGATTGCTTGTTTGCATACTGTATTTGTTAGCTTGGAACCTCACATGGGTACTTGCAACTTACGTAGTCCAAGTCGGTCAGCGAGTTCGTCGCCGTGTAGTTGTCCGACTCATAAGTCAACGGAAACGTGTTGAGAACGATGTCGGCCTGCTTAACGACAGCAGTGCCGTTCATCGTCGTGTATTCCAGGGTGACACCGTTCTCGCGGAGAATAAGAACATCCTCTGCGATTTCGTCCCATGTCTCGTTCGGCTCCAGACCGAACTGCTTGCGGAACTTGTTGGCGTTCTGCAGTGTTTCGGCAATCAACGGCATAGTAAATCCGCCCGCATTGATGCTGTTGGCATACTCATCCTGCGGAGGTCAGCTAAATCATGTGAAAGGGGCATGTTACCTACCGGATCAGTCATGTTGGTCAATGTCCAGGATGAGCCATTCCGCTCCACCAGTTCAGAGTAGAGGGTGGCTGCTGCATCATAGATCGGGAACAGGTAGTTCTTGAACCATGCCGTGTCGCCACTTGCAACCCATTGATTGATCATCGCCAAGCCGATGTCGCCATTCAGATGATACTGGTAGTCCCAGCACGGTCCGGTTGCGGTGCAGTTACCAAATCTTCCGCTGGTCCAGGGATAGATCGCGGCGGAAGAGCTGAAAGAGGTCTGGTTCTTCGAGCCGGTGAATGCAGTTTCGATGTTGGCCTGAGCTTGATAGTGCAATGCGATACGGTAGTTGGTGAACCGCTGAGCCGACTCAGGGTGAGAGGCCACAAGACCAGGCTGCATCCATAGATCCGCATCCCAGAAAATCTGGCCACCGTACGAATCCGAGGTAAGCCCACCGGGCGCACAACTGTCAACATTCACGGGGATTCCACCAGCAGCCACAATTGCATTGGTTCCAGCGGTGTTCTGCAACAGATAGTAGGTGTTCGTGACAGCAATGATTGCCGAGTCGACAATGTGGCTGTCCTCAGGTAGCCTGCCGGTCGCTGGATCCGTGAAGCGATCGACAGAGTTGTCATGCATAATCGTGGCCCATTCTCCGACATGCGACTGCAGCGACTTGACGTATCCATCGGCCAAGCCAGCCAGGCATGCAGCCTTGGCTGTCTCCTGTGTGAGAAGGAAGTAGTCCGTGGTGGCGGCACCCACAAATTTGGTGATGCGGACAGTCTGGTTCGCAGTAAACGTGACATCGACCGCCTGTGCAACCGACGAGCTGTTTGTGCTCACATAAGGCTTGTCGGTAACGATCCTACGCGAAGACAAGTCGACACCGTCGGAGCCATCCAAGGTCGCATAGACGTAAGCCGTGACGTTGTTGACTCCCCAAGGCCGCACAGCAGAGAAGATCGCACCCTCCTCTTGACCAGATGCGACGAAGTCTGTGCGAACAGCTGCATAGCCATCCAGTACGTTGACCACCGTGGCATTGCCGTTTGTCAAAGGAGTGATTTCCATGTCCACCACGGCTCGATTCACGTACAACTTGTGCGCGAAGAGTCGATAAGTGATTGCATAAGAGCCTTTGTTTCCTTGAGGTGTCCAGGTATATGACCAGGACAGCACGCCCGACTTGAAGTCATAGGTAGACTCAAAGTTCGAAATCGTACGGTTGTCCACAGTAGCATCAAGGTACGTGTCATCACCCAGGTCAAGAACCAGGCCACTCCAGTGCGGAACACCACTGATTACACTGTCATCTCCATACTGCGAAAGCCAGGGGAAATTGGAGCCGTTGGTGTGGGCTTGTCTATCCCAGAAACCGGAAATAGTAGCGAAACTCTGACGCCGGGAGTACAGGGGCCAGCCATTGATCACGTCGCCATTGACGGGATCGTCAAGCTCGAAGAAGGGACCAATGTTGGCAACATTGATTCCCAGATATCCGTTGGCAACAGACCCACGCGACTGGTAGTGGCCCTGGTCAGGCGTGGTGGTAGTGAGCAGCCAATGATCCTCATCCCAGGTCACGCCCGAGAATTTAGTCGGATAGACATTGGTGGAGTTAAGAGCTGTTTGGGGCACGTCGCGACCGGCGTGTCTCTTCAAAGACGCCGAAATACGCGCATTTTTTCCTGGCAGACCGTCCACAGCCGCAGGAAGATGCAGCAAAAGCGGCAACAACGTTGCCAGGAACTACCG
Organism: Aspergillus sp. AS01; assembly: GCA_036986335.1. NCBI lineage: Eukaryota > Fungi > Ascomycota > Eurotiomycetes > Eurotiales > Aspergillaceae > Aspergillus > Aspergillus sp. AS01. The sequence continues at coordinate 226,005 of BTWD01000033.1, forward strand.
TAATGAATTAGCCACAGTTTTATGGGTCAGGATTCTGAAACACACCTTGACTTGCATCTTGCAAAGGCCGGGAGCCCAGTGAAGCTATGCGGTTGCTTTATCCGCTCAGAAAGTGGAAGGGAAGGAGAAAAGGATAGGAGATATAAATAAGATTTGAGTGCGACGCGAGATTCGATCGGAGTTTTATCCTGCAGTAGTCGGTCCACCTCGTGTCCGAGACAGGGAATGCCAAGGGCGATCGGTGAAATGAACGAGAGACAGGCGAACACCAGGAGATTAAATGCACTGCCCCTTGAGAAAATTCGTGAGGAAGTTCAGTTCTGGGTCAGCGGTGATGGAATTACCCCGCGGGAGATGATGGAACCGAACCGAAGAACCTTCGTCACTTGCTGGCACGGTCCTCAGGGCAAGTCATTCCTACTCGACCAGGTCATTTTGTGGGGTACGGAAGGCCCTGGAATGGTGCGAGGCCGGAAGTCCGGGGATCCCGCGTTGGGCCCAGTGCCACGGACAAGCCCCTGCGGTGGGCCATGATTGGGTAGCGAGGTGGTCGGCCGGGGGAACAAAGGAAGGCAAAAGGGAGGTAACCAAGGAACGGACACGGGATGGCGGTGAGGCAATTGAATGACGGAAGATGATGTTGATGATGATGATGATGATGGAAATGATGGGGAAGTGAAGTGAGGAGAGGGGAAAGAAGGAGGAAAGAGGAGATGAGGGAAGAAGAGGCTCAAGCAGTGCAAACCACACAACTACAGTGCCTTGATGCCCCACTGCCTCAGGCATATGATGCCTCCCCTCTCCATCTTCCTTACTGACAGTAGGAGATGATCCCCGCAACAACAGGAAATGACACTTCATCCCTTGATCCAAACATACTCATAATACCTTCAAAGTTACAGTACATATTCACTCCCGGTCATCAACCTCACCGGTCATGAAACCCCCATACCTCGCCGTGGCCATCTACCACCCCCGCTACGGCAACTTTCAGCACTGGGCCCTCCATCTCCACGCAAACACCGAAGACCTCATCTTCGAAGTCGATGGAGAGCATCCCACTTTCCAAAAGGTGGTGTTCAATGGGCTTCCTTCCGATAACATGGGTTTCATCGAGTCAATCTTTGTATGTCAGATTGGCAGCCCCGATATCCCGACCGTGAAGGACGTTGTGGACGCCACGCCTGTGGACAACGAGACCCTCGAATGGGACTGCCAGGACTACGTGCTAGAGATACTGGAGGGATGTGAGAAGGAAGCTGTGCTAGAGGATGAGGATGCCGATTACGCAGAGGCCATGGAGATCCTACGAAGTAGACGGGGGCCGATCCTCTAGCTTAGCGTCTAGGCGATCCCTAGTTAGTTGATAAGGACAGATGCATACCGCTAAGGTACGGGAGCCCAGGTCCGAGTGCTGCGATAACAGGGATCATTTATGGTTCCTTGAAGAAGAGAAATACTCATACTAAAGAGAATCCAGACTCCGGAACGTCCTCCGAAGTCGGGTTCCGAGCCGAAAGGTATACATACAACCGGTTATCTCTAGATCGATAGTCATCGAATCATATTCACATTGAACTGAAAGCCGAAAAGCATGTGTTTACATCGCAGCTCCCCCACCCAGTCTCCTCCACGCCTCCCCTCTCAGCGCCCGCGCCGTATCTCTCGTCCGTTCCATCGCCGACTGATTCTCAACGGCCCTCCGCAGCAAGAAATGCAGACACTCATCCGTCGACCCCCACGCCAAACACTTGAACACCCCCGGCGCAGCCCCCTCCGTCGATCCCCCTACCATCCCCAGACTCACTTCATCCGCCATTCCCTGCAACTGACCAACCTCCACCGGAATCAAAGGCAACCCACTCAGCGCCCGCTGCCGATACAGCGCACACGCCTTCCGCACACTCACCCCGTTATGCGACGCCACAAACAGACGCACCTTGGGGAACGGCTGCCCGGGCTCTCCTCCCAGCGGATACTGCCTCGTAATCAGACTCTCCACAATATGATCATAGTTCCTGTCCGTATCGGCCTTAGTATCATGAATCCGGTCCCGATGGTCATGAGCAATATACGCTCCCCTAACAAGCTTAACACCCATAGCCCAGCCCTCTTTCTGCGCAAGCCGTAAATGTTCATTTAGCCTAGCTGTAGAAGACTTCAAATAGGCCTGATAGGTATTCAAAACCACCGGCGCATCCGCCCTCTCCACCCGGTTATACTTCCTCATCAGATCCACCGCCCACGCATCAATCGCCGACTGAAAGATCTGCTGCTCAGCATCAATCCACACCCGCGATCCCTGCGCCGCAACAGCATCACAAATCTCCATCATGGCTTCCTGAATCCGTTTCGGCGGAACACGATCACCGCGCGAGAGTGCCTCCACAGCGGCAGGCCCCGCCCCAGTAAACCTGATGTAAAACAGCACCATTAGCCCAAACCCATCATCAACCCTCAATCCCAACCCCCCAATTCAATCATAAGTACCGAAAGAGAGAGAAAGAAAGAGAAATCATACTTAACAGCCAAATAATCCCCCCTCCCACACATCCTCAGCGTCCGTAGCGTACCAACCCTCCACTCCTCCACGGCCCGATCCAACACCTCCATCTTCTCCTCAGCAGACTGAATAGAATCCACGTCCTCAACCTTCGCAATCGACTCCCTCGCATACCCCAGAATCACACCCTTGAACCCGAGCCCTTTCATTTCCTGCACCGTACTCCGGACTTCTCCCTCATTAACCCCCGCGCAGAAATGATCGTAGATGGTCCTGCGCAGCAGATAATTCACAATGGGGTTCTTGGCCGGGCTGAAGAGGAGGGAGTTCGAGTCGACCATGTACTTTAGCACGGAGAGACAGGGCTTCAGCAGCGGGGAGGCCATCACGGAGGTGAAGAGGAGGGAGCGGAGGAAGGTTCGGGTGGGGAGGGCGGATAGGGGGGCTGGGGTGGGGGGTTTAGGTATGGTGTGGTGTGTCGGTGAGGTGGTTGTTGATGTTGGTGATGGTGTTGGTGTTGAGGTGTTGTAGGCATGGTGGTAGGTTGGTGGGTGGTTGTGCAGGAGTTGGTAATAGAGGAGAGGGGAAGTGGTAGGCCGTTTTGGCCAGAGTAATACTTTTGATCTCATTTCAGAGGATGGACTGGATAAGTGTATTCTTTCATTCTACGTTCAGGGTTTATGGTATGCCCCCTGTCTACTTATTTATCCCCCGTTATATCTCTGTCAGATAGTAGTAGTGTGAGGGGTAGGGATGCCAGCGCAGAGTATGTAGTTGTAGATCGCGGCAGGGCGGTTTTTTGGCCGATTGGCTTGTGTCCACGCGAGGGGGGTTGTGTCTGCATGAATTGGGTTATGTTGTAAGTTGGTGGTGATGGGTGATGGATGGCGGATTGCATTCGGTGGGTGTTTCCGGTAGTATTCGGTTAAGGTTACCGCTGCAGGATGATGGAACAGGTATATGGTAGAAAAGCATTTGGTATGGACCAATGGGTGCTGTGCGTTCTTATCGAGGATAATATGTCAATGGAATTGACGGGGTTCTATCAGTGTTCTATCTATCTATCGTTTTCTATCTTTCGATCTAATCTATTCGGAAACGTACCCCGAGGATAGTAAACTCATCTATCGATCCCCCTTCAGATGTCTCGTGCCGTTAATCACCGCATCTGCAAATGTCGCTCTGGCCCCAGCTCTTTCCACCGTCATCACTCCCTGGATGGTACACCCCCTCGGGGAGGATATATTCTCCCTCAAAACCGCAGGGTGCGACCCCTCCTTCAACAACGCCGCCATCCCGGACAACGTCTGAGCCGCCATTTCCAGCGCCTCCGCCCTCCTCAACCCCTCCACCACACACCCATCCAACAATCCCTCCAAAGGCACCGTCAGAACCCCTATCCCCGCGCCTACTAACATTGTTCCAACATCAAACAAGTCCGCACTAAGAAACTTAACCTTCCCAATCACCTCAAACACCCACGTCACTATTTCCACCAGCTCCTCCTCCAGCGGCTTCCTCTCCGGAAGCTCAACAATGGTCATAGACTGGCGCAGCCTTGCCGCGACATTCGGCATCGCCCGCACAATCTTCACGCTTTCGCGGTCACCGTCGCTCAGACAGTCAAGTATGTCAGTGGGCGTCATCCCCGCCATGATACTAATCACTAGCTTTCCGGACAACGCTTCCCCGACACCCGGAGCGGAGAGAATACCTTTCGCTAGAAAGGGCTTGCAGGCGAGTAAGATGATGTCTGCTTCGCGCATCGCGCGGAGGTTGGAGTCGTGTGCGATGGTCACGCGGGACGCATCCTCTGCATATTGGGTGCGGAGACGTTCCGCGGATGTGGCGGTCTTGGTGCTTATGATGAAGTGGTTGATTTTTCCCGCTTGGGTGCGCGTTGCGTCAAGTAGACCGCTCAGAATGGCGGAGCCCATGTTGCCTTTATCTTCCGTTAGTAGGCTGTAGATTTTTGAGGGTGTTGATGGTTGTTGGATTGTAGTATTGGTGCTGGTAGTGAAAACATACCACATCCGATGAAAGCGAGGGTTTTTTCTCTGCCCCCGGGGGGAGGCGATTGTACGGCCATCTTTGGTTTCAGTAGGGTTCGTTGTGGTTGTAAGTGTAACTCCCAATTCTTGTGTGATTGATGTATGTTTCAATTTTGGAAGGTGAAAATTGAGATTGGTGGATGAGTCAATCCATCAGCGGAGCGTATCTCCGCCGGTGGAAGAAAAAGCACGGCGCGATATGCCGGGCTCGGGGGATGAACCCGAATGATAGATAGCTATCATGGTTCACTGCGGGGATGGTGGGTCGGTGACTGACAACGCATTGGATTGAGTTCGAACCCTCACGTCTTGTGTCAGATTCATATGCTGATTAGGTCACGCTGTGTTACATTGTAAATGGGGTCTGTGGAGAAGGGATGCAGGCAGGAGAGTGCGAAGCCAACGGGTTTTAGTTGAAGAGTGTGTGAGCTGATGGTGTGTATTCATGCTGAGGGGTCGGGACCATAAGCTGGAAAAAGACAAAAATCTTGACTTCACCTAGGTGACAGAATACAGCGGCACAGGGTTTTGCTGCCTCCTTGATGATCAAGACTGTTTGTTTCTCTCGCGCGCTTCTTGTCTCCTTGCTTGGGAGAGACAACTAGTTGTGTGTAAGCGGGAGCAGAACAAAAACAAAAAAAAAAAAGGAAGGTACAAGGCCCGAGCCGCGGATCGAACGCGGGACCTCTCGCAGATATGCTTGGGTTTATATCCCTAAGCGAGAATCATACCACTAGACCACCCGGGCTTGTTATGATAAATGCTTCTAACTTTGGTTTTATCAACAGCCAGTAAAATAATCATATTCCAAGTAGATCGCAAACAACTTAACACGATGTTTGGCCAAGTACCATAGATTCCTGGTTTAGTTTTCAGTTCAATATGAGGTTACTATTGCATGATTCCTATTCCGGCTTCATTACTTCTTTCGGTTGAGTCTAGGGTGATCTTCACTGGTGCAATACATTTCCGTGGGTAGAGTGGTGTAACTAATATATATTTACCCACGGGTTGGGCGTTTTGGTGGGAAACGGTAATCATCGTCACCATGTTCACTTAACTTGTGTAAGTAGTGCTAATCAAAACAAAAGACGGCGACAATACCTCGCATAAGACAGACATGGGCACATAAATGAAGCTCACTACCCTGCCCGACAGTACACATAGCCATCCCGCCTTATCGTGTGGGGTGAAGAACACCCCGAGTTACGGCAGGGGAATAGCATTATTCGGAGGTATGCACGCACTTTACTTATCGAGGCAATACTAAAAGATACGGTTGCATAGAGAATGCAGAATAGAAAATCATTCTTTGGCAACCCTATTGCCAACGCTATCTAGTCATAAATCTATCGAAGGCGACCGAGGAATTTAAGATAACTACGCCAATAGCATAGTTATTGCACCCAACAGAAAGAGTGCGTCCCAACCAACAGATATCCGACTGAACGGCGATCGTAAGAAAGCGTTGCTTGAAATGCCGCCACTGATACCGAGGGCGCACGGCGTGAGGGTTGTTCAAGTCGGACTTGTCACAGTAACAACCCCATGGTGTATTAGCAAAGCCCACTGGCCGACGAAAAAACAGATCAACGTCGCCTGGGCGGAGCGGCATCGATGTCGATGAGGGTGTGAGGTATGGGCATAACCCACATAGAAATATTAAGTTCAAAAGACAGCTCAAGAGATCTTCGGGCGCTTCGCATCAGGGAACCCAGCAGAGCCCCGCATACGCTTCCGCTCCATAGCCTCCATCTCCTGCTTCATGATGCGCTCCTGCTCCGTCATCTTCTTGGGTTGTTCCATAACTGGCCCTTTCTTTCCTGCAAGAGGGTTCTTCTTTACAGCCGCAGCAAAGACATTCTTCGGCTTGTTTCCACCACCACCGAAGGACAAAGATACTTTCGGCGCAGCCTGGGGCGCAGGCGGGGCAGAGGCGGGAGCGGCAGCGGCAGCAGGCGCAGGCGAAGCATCGGCAGTTTCTGGAGTGGCCGACGTACCGCTGTCCTTCTCCTCAGACGATGCGGGCTTCGGTGACTCGCTCTTCGAATCGCCGTTTGTCTTCGAACCGAATCCAATATTCAGCTTGACCTTCTCACCCTCCTTGCGTTGCAGCTTGCGAGCTTCAGGGTCGATATCTTCCTCCTCCTTCGCAGACTGCTGAGCGCGCTTAATCTGCTCCCGAATCTGTCGCTGCTCCTGCTCCTCATCTCCCCTGTCCTGACGTTCCTTCTTCAGCAGAGCCTCCTGTCGTCTCATGGCCTCCGGACTCCGATCGATATAAGATACAAACAGACCCTTCTCCGTCTCCTCGACACGGCAAATTCCCTCACGACCCAGGTATGCAGCGAACTGTGAAAGACTCTTCCATTTCGTAGCGTTCATATGGATGTGCTGTTGTCATGTTAGCAACAGAATTACTCCGCAAGGATTACGGTCCACTAACCTCCTTATCGGCAATGACTTGCTGGTAGAACTGGTTGATGTGAACCTTCTTCTCGCCATGACCGGTCTTGAGTAAATTGAGAAAGTTATCGAGAAATTGCTTGCTGTAGTCTTCGATGTATTTCTTGGGGTCTTCGCCGATCAGCAGCACCTGGCGCACATGGCTTTCACTCTGGACATGGCTTGAAGGAGTCAGTATCATAGGCGCTAGATATTTCACTACTCGGAGAACTCACCAGCGAAATCCGTTCTCATCGCGGCACTGGCGCGAACAAGCCTGACAATACCATCTAAGTCTGCCTAGGCCTTTCTGTTGGACGTTAGTATGTCGTTTTGGCTGTGAACAAGAGGGCAACGTACAGCCTTGATCTTGTTGCTGATCGCCTTTGTCGATCCAGCTTCTGCGCGCGGCATGGTGGGCAGAGACAATCAAATCTAATGATCTCTCAGAGAACCGAAGAATAAGGATAGAAGAGAACGCTGAGACAAGGAACTTTAGATGTCGGGCGGAGCGCTTTGCAATCAAGACGCGGAGCGGGTGGCGGAACCGCTGAGATGACTAAGTCATCACGTGAAGGAACAATCTTCCAATTTGGGCTAGATAAGCCGATAAGATAAGTGCCGAGCTCCAAGGGGTTGAACCCAGCTCCTCGAGCTCTTGAACCCTTTCAACTTTGAGGGTCAAACGACCTTTGTGAGAGGTCAAGTGACCCTAAAACTTGACACGTGATTGTAATGCACATTACTAAGCAAATACAGAGTCAACCGACCTATTCATTGATACTAAGTTTCTTATATTTCTCGAAACCATACCACTTGATCTCTAATTTATAGGAAGTAGATACCTCTAAAACACTGGAAATCATAGCTAATTGGAAATGGATTTTAGTTGATATAGTAATTACTTATCACTCCCAGCGCTCCCTCGCTTAAAGAGTGTGAATCCAGTATAGGACTTTGTAACTGAACTGAAAAGATGAGTTGACCCGGGAGATGATCTTCTGTAAAGAAAGTAACAATGACCACAACTCACCAGGCCCACGCTAATTCCTCGCCAGACCTGCGCTAACCCGCTTGGATTATCACGTGAGAGCTGACCTGACCTGGTCAGGTCAGCTTTAGTTTTATTCTAGTCCCAAAGACGTTAGCCTGGTCTGACGAGGAATTAGCGTGGGCCTGGTGAGCTGCGTCCTGGAAAGGGGTCCAACGGAGCTAAATTCACTGTTTATCCGACCTGCATCGTGGTGCGATATGGCTGATAAAATAGGGTCAACGGAGTTAAGATACTGTGTAGCCGACCTACAACCACAGTTTGAGTTCGGGCATGAACTTGAACTTTGAGGGACAACAATGACACATCAATATGTTTTAGTGCATATATGGCCGGAATAAGCAAAGAAAGTCTGTTTGATTATGTATGCAGTTTCTTTGATTGGAAAACAATGGTCTGGAATTTCATTTCGTTGTCTATGCAGTGAGCTGCCGAAAGCTTCATGCCTATGCTCCAAGCTCTCAGGTAGTGAAGGCTATGATCGCTCAAGCTTTAGTATGATCTCTTTAATTCAAGAGTGAGACTGGCTCAGATTCGTTAATCCTTCGAGGCCCGGTACCTGCTTCAAACGGTGCATGTCGAGCGATCAAATAATATAAGTTGTTGTAGGCCCTAGCTTCGAAGTCAGCCTCGGACGTAGAGAGAATGGGTGGGGGGTAAACTCACATCTGACGAACAGCAGTTCTTCACTTCTATGATTGACGGAGTAGATAATATCATAGTATACCCAGTACATGCGGATCCTGTCCTCTCACTCCTGATACGGCTCACTGGGCGCAAAGTGACGTAAGTAAGTGCATGCATACACATGGTCGTGGGTCTTGTTATAGTTGCATCGCCAATTAGCTATCTCCTCCCATTGTACGCATAGAATGCGACAGGTCAAAGATATAGATGTTTTTGTATATCTGAGTGGAAATGTTGGGTGGGTCCTGCGGCTGTTTGGTGCATACGAAGATACAGCATGTGGTAGAGATTGCAGAAGTATGACTGCATAAATCTGAAATGGAACCCATCGAATATTTTACATGAGTACATCAAAGTACATCTCAGTAAGCACCTATTTACATACCAACCAATCCCCAAACCACCTACGCCAACCCCACCCCCACCGCAAAACAAGCCCACGCTGCAAAATCCACCGTCCAAGTCCTCACCCGATGGATCGTCAACCAACCTTCCAGATCCTCCGTCGAGGAACCCTTCGACTCATCCTCCATGATGGCCAGCACCTTAGGTGCAATAACAGGCACATAAAGCAGATGACTAGCGGCGAGTGCTGTGCCGGCTACATACCACGACAAGGACGATCGGAGGCCCGTGACGACCCCTGATCGACGGTCCTTTAGAATGTTGTATCCGCCTCCTGCCATGGAGAGGGCCAGGAGGCCTAGGACGCGGATGACACCGCGGCGGAAGAACACGCGGAAATAGGATGGTAAGATCTCATTACTGCGGGGACGGTGGTCCGGGTGCAGGAAGACGTTTAGGATGAGGTCTTGGTCGAATGCGAACCAGAGGGTGCAGGTGGATGAGATGAGGGGGGCGGCGCGGAGGAGGTTGTGAGGGTTGAGGATGAGTCCTGAGGCCATTTTGATCTTATTTGTATTGCTTCAGAGATGGAGGGAGGAGTATGCAGAAAGTAGAGGAGTAAGATGGTGCATGGGTGATTGAAGAGAAGAAGAGAAGAGTAAGCTGAAGCAGGATGTCGGGAGGCTGTTTCCCGGGTGAGACGAGCTACTGTTTAGTGTGTTACAGCGGGCATAGCGGCCATTCATCCCGTAGTGCGTGAGGCTGGTAGTAGCTTGGTTACATGGCATAGCCACACACCCCGCGCCAAAATCTTACGGCGTTGAAAAAGGTTGTCTTGGATCAGTCATCCGACACCTTGGTCTTTTGTACGACAAGTCGAGGAGGGGAGACTCCTAGAGGACCAAGAGTTGCCTGTGGGGTAATTAAGTTTTGATGGTGCCTGATTAAAAGTCCCTAGCCCGTAGGGATGTGCCCATGCGTTGAAGGTGCCCCGAATCTGAGCCTACGCAGGATGATGTAGGTATCTAATCATGCACCTCACTTATACGAGGGTGCCTAACTCTGTCATTAGTTCAAGTAGTCAGTCATCAAAGAACAAACGCTGTATCCATTATTTCTATGCTTTATGGCTTGGGACTGTCCACTGGTATGAGCCCCACTTCCCTCTAACCAAACTGTATTAGGGCCCAAAAGCTGTATTGCGATTCACAAATCCAAGAACTTTCTCTTTTTCAAAGGTAATTAAAATAGCTGTAATATCACAAAGCCATGTTGAATGTCTGTAGATCCCGATGGATAGATATCGAAGGTAAAGCTGGAACAGCTATGTCGGTCATACAGTATGCGCAACTAAACCGATGTTTACAACGAGTGTCTTCTGCAAGTCAACCCGGGCTCGGAGCCTTGGGTGGTGTCGCTTCACAGACCTGATTAACAATCAGCGTTTGGTAGGCTCCGGGATGTAGCCCAGATTCGAGCAGAATCTCTGGATCGACATTGTGTAGTAGATGTAGTTGATGATGTTGTTGTCTTCTGATAATCGAGGTTTCGGGGGTAGATCTGGCTACTCCTAGGTTCATTAGTATCGACTGTTATAATCCGTGCGACCGCAAACCTTGGGGTAGAACCCTCCTGTAAGACCAATTTACAACATGGTTCCAGATTTTAAGAAGGAACGAGATTCCTGTGAGGAGAAGGGTGATGAACGATAGCGACGTGTCTATCGACCAAGGCATCTTTGCTGCCCTTTGGAAGAATGTCCGTCTCCATAGTGTCCTTCGACTATTATATATTCCAGGCGACAAATCAAATTTTGGATTTGGATAGCGAGGTCGGTGAAAACCAAATTGTGGCCATAGCCTGAACAGCGCTAGTAAACGTCCAGCACAGTCGAGGAAACCAAATTCTGGAAGTCGAGGGCTCTCTGCGGCACCGTATCACAGCGTCCGAAGTTGGGCTTCAGCCAATGAAGGCGACAGTATGTGGAGGCTGTGCTTCTAGTAAACCCTGACTCGGGTGTTGCCCAACCAGAAGAAGAATCTCTGGTCTCAGTTGAAATCGGTGCGCCCCCGAGAAGGATGTAGTACCACCTACCTGCCGTTTATAAGGATTGTTAGTGACGTTTCCCCCCCCCCCCCCTTCATCAAAGTCTTCCCCAGCGTGAGAAACTGACCCTCTGGATCATCTTTACTTGCTTCACAATGCCGAAGAAAGCTCCTCGAATTCCGGAAGAGATATGGAATCGACACAAAGAAGCAATAATTGCTTCTTATTTATCGAGAACCTTAGGTGAAATGATGAAACATATGATGGAGGAATATGGCTTTGAAGCTAGGTATAAAGTTGACGTTCTTCGGGCCGAGCCTTCTTCTGAGTCTACATGCTGATACTGTCGCGTGGCTGCCTCAAGTAAGAACCAATATGTTGGAAAATTGAAACTCTGGGAAAAAAGGAAATATCACCCCAGAAGAAACCGGGTCTTTGATCAGCCAAAGAAGCGAAAGCGAAGACAAGAGGACAAAGACAGCGACTTTCATATTTGTGAATATACTCGTGAAGAAACCGAGTTTGAGTTTGCACAACCCGTTCATCCAGGTCACGAGTGGTGTGACAACTACAACAACTACAACAACTACGATACGTTCTGCACACCCCAGTCAGAGCAAACTCACCTATCGGGCATGTATCAAGCTTTCCTCCTTCGCAATCTTCCTTTGTACATTTTTGTCCAGAAGATACAGAACCTTAGTGGATGTCTAATTGCTATTCTTGATGTCTTTTCATACACCCTATACCTTCCTATCCTAATCATGCACGGCTCTGTTCTTGTATGGTTCACCACGAGCTTTCTCACCCTTCCTTGAATTGGCAAAGTTGGAAAAAACTAATCAGTTGCTTTCGTCTCCGTAGATAGTCAGATGACTATGGCCCCACCATACTCTATTACCTCCGTGGATAGTGCCCTGAGGGACCTGGCCAGTCGGTTCGATAGCGACGTACCACGATTGAAAAATTGAAAAGTTTTTCCACCACAAGGTCAGCATCGACCATAATATGTTTCTTCCACCTGAAGAACCGTATGCCGGACATTCCTCGACCTTGAAACCAAAAGCACTGCGGGGCAACTCTTCTTCTTCCATCCTCAAGCTCTTCCTACAGCACTTTGTTTTTCTGTCCGCCAACAATTTACTCAGCCAATCGCAAATCCACGAGATTGTTGAATACATTGTCGAGAAAGGCGGCACGATCATCCTCTTATTCATCTGTCGTCTTCGGTCCCCGTTGATAGCGGTTCTCGCAAGGAAGGTTTTCCACAATGCTCTCCTGTCTGGACATATATATCTTAGTCGGAAGTTCATACAATGCGGTTTCTGGCTACAGACTGATACTCCCTCTTGGCACCAAAATTGGACCGAGTATCTATGCAAAGCGGTATACAGTGAAAATGAAGCTATGGTTGAGCTACTCTGCAGGGCCGGGGTTCGCCCTGGAATCAAATTCAGTTCTAGAAGGCCTAATTACTGGGACTTGAAAGTTCAGGTCCTACCAACATTGCTCGCCTTTGGTGCCGACCCAGAAAATTACATCAAGGATCGAGAGACTGGATTTCTTTGATTGATGCAGCGCGTAGCGGCAGCCTCAAGGCCGTGAAACTGCTTCAGAGTAAGGGTGCTCGGGTTAATCTTTACCTTGCCCGGTATTGCGGAACAGCTTTGCAAGCGGCAGCTTCCAAAGGCCACTTAGAGGTGGCTGAGTATCTCGTTCAACATGGAGCGGACATTAATGTTGCTTGTGTTCAGCAAATCCGATTTCCGGGTTACTACGCCGATGAGGTGATGATATCTCTTCTAACCCCGGTTCAGATTGCTGCAATGGTGGACAATGTGAGTTTTCTTCGATACTTGCTCCAACACGGAGCTTCTGCGATGGCTTTCCCGGCATCCGCTGTTAGCCCTCAAACAGATTAAAAGGTTTATCACCCTCGACATACCAGCAAGATATTGGTGTGTACTGCCTTGCAATATGGAGTTATAAACCAAAATATGGAGATCATTTTGCTTTTGTTAAACGCAAGAGCCTCTCCAGACTCCCGTGCTGCACCCAATATAGGTGACACACCTTTACAAATGGCCGCAAGATTAGGGAATGTCGAGATATATCGACTGCTCTGCAGCTGGGGTGCTGATATAAACGCACCACCTGCGGTGTACAATGGCCGCACTGCACTGCAAGGGGCAGCAGAGAGCGGGAATCTGGAAATCCTAAGGATGCTTTTGGAAGCCGACGCGCAGGTAAATGCACCAGCAGGAGCGGAAAAAGGATTGACTGCCTTACAGGCCGCGTGCTTGAATGGTCACTATTTGTTGGCCGGGTTTCTACTCGCTAAAGGGGCGGATTTGAACGTAGATCCATCGCCTGTTGGGGGTTTGACACCTATCCAGGCAGCAGCCTCTTACGGTGACATAAGACTTGTGAGAGATCTGATCGCTCTGGGAGCAGAGGTTGACGCTCCACCAGCCAAGGAGGGCGAGACCGTTCTTCAAGCCGCTGCCAAGCATAAATCACTGCCACTACTGGAGCTCTTAGTGCAGCACGGCGCGGATGTTAACAAAATCGGAGCATATGATGATATGCACTCACCTCTTGCAATCGCAGCCGACCAAGACTGGCTCGAAGGGATGCGGTTCTTTTTGGACCGTGGTGCGAGGATTAACTGCAGCTTACAAGTCCCGATCGCGCAATATGGGACTGTGGAATATCACTTAGCGAGAAATTTTTGCCTTCTTGACTGGGCTATCCTGAACGGGAACGAGGCGATGACAAGGTTATTGTTGCAACATAGCGCCAACTCTGTTGCACCTTCTGTGATATGCCCATACTCCTACCAAAGCCTGCTATGGCTTTCATTGCGCGAAAGATTTAGCTTTGACATTATTGATTTGCTTCTAGCCAAAGTTCCTGACTTTCACAAGCATCCTGGGAGCGCTGACACGCTGAAACTAACGTTCACCTGGAAAGTTGACATAGCTTACAGTCGGCAAATACTGGAAAGATTAAATATGATTCTGCCATCGCTTTGCCACAGAGCAGTCCAAAGGGCATGGGATCGAGTTTTCAAATTCTGTGGTAAGGAAAAGGAGTTGAAGGACGTCATTGAGTTTCTTCTAGAGTCAGGCGCAAATATAAACTCTCGCGCAGAAGATGGAAGCACTTTGCTTCAGCGCGCAGCTCGCTATGGCCACGAGAAGCACTGTATTCTTCTTATCGATCATGGTGCCGCCGTTAACATCCATGCAACTAGATCATACGGGACACCCCTTCAAGAGGTTATCAGAAGGCACCATTTCAACTTAGCCATTTTATTACTGAACCGAGGTGCGGACGTCAATGCTCTTCCGGCACTGGAAGGAGGGACTACTGCGCTCCAGGCGGCTGCCATAAGTGGAATGTTGAAGCTGGCTGTACTGCTTCTTGAACGTGGAGCAGATGTCACTGCACCAGCTGCGCAAATATGTGGTAGAACAGCAATTGACCTCGCTGCGGAGTATGGCCATTTTGATATGGTCCAGTTGTTTCTGAATGCCTATGGGGAAGATGCAGATCTGGAGTCTATACGTCGTCAGGCAGCGGGCTTTGCAATGACGGGAGGTCATCATGAGCTAGCCGACTGGTTACTTGGGCGTTGGTCTAGTTGATGTCTTTGTATGCGATGCGCGTCGTTCTCATTTTGGATATGTCAAATTCAAGATTGCTTGAGATTGCTTTCTACAACGTCGGCACAGCTGAATCCTTGACAACTTGAAACATAATTAAGACATCTGATAACTTCCGCCTATATAGACCCGAATCTGATACAAAAAGAGTCCTGAAGCCATACAGTCCGAACCATTGGCGAGGTTATCCACGTAGTAGTAGTAGTAGTAGTAGTAGTAGTAGTAGTAGTAGTAGTAGTAGTAGTAGTAGTAGTAGTAGTAGTAGTAGTAGTAGTAGTAGTAGTAGTAGTAGAATTCCTATACCCGATATAGCCGACCTTTACTAGTGGCCCTGCTGTGACGCGAGGTTATCCACTCTACCCCATAGTCTTCATTGGTACGGAAGCCTATAGCGCGCATCCGACCGCAACGCAAACATGACCCTAGCATTACCCTGCTTCTGTGACGTATTCATACAAGTACTATAATATCATCATTGACCTACTTTCCTTTAACACCTAAGCATCTCTACTCATCCGTCAAAAATGCACTGGTTCGCACTGTTGAGGAGCATGGCCACCAACCCCAGCACCCTTCTTGCCATCCTATCGAAGTGATATTTTGTTCGAGAGCCCTATAATTTAGACACCAACTAACAAGACACCAATCTAGTCTCCGAAATGGAATATACTCCGACTTCGAGATAAAATGCCACCCATCGACCTTCAAAGTCCATCGATGTATCATCTGCCCGCAGTCGCCATTTTTTGAGAAGGCCCTGTGTGGGAAGTTTCAGGTGAGTCTATGGGATATGCCAGTATGAGTCTAACAAGTTACAGGAGGCGAAAACAAGAGTCGTTACTATCCACGACGATCCCACGATCATTAGTAAGATGATCGACTATTTCTATCGTGGAGACTACGACGATACACCGGACAAGAGACAAACTGCCACTAATCCCGAATATGAGCCTCCGACTACCAAAGCGCATATTAGCATCGCAATGTACAACGTGGCTGATAAATACGCCGTCGAGCCCCTAATGGCCCTTGCGAAGAAGAAGCTAGAAAACAGACTTACACTAGTTCGGGACAATAAGGAATTCATCCGAACTATCGAGAAAGTCTACAGACCGGATAGTCCACAGAACTCCAAGCTGCGGGATACAGTAGCAAGATTCGCCGTGGAGCATCTTGATACACTGAATGGGATTTCAGAATTTCACGAGACACGCAAGGAATACCCACTATTTTCATACGACTTCTCGACGTTATTGATAGATAAAATAGCTCATGTGGAGGGGAAATTACGGTATGTGATCAGATCAATTAAATCAACTTAAAAAAAAGGGGGGGGGGGGGGAGTGCATTGCATTGTGGCTTACACTTATGGAGACAGGATCATGGCAAGGTTGGATATAGAGACTTTCCCATCTAGATTCGCCTCAAGTATTCGTGAAATCTGTAACACTTATCGCGAGAGGATTTGTCTAGACTGCTGTCGCTTTTTTATAGATAAGGCGAGTTTGAGGCGGCATGATACGATGAAGCATTTTTGGTGTACGGATTGCAAGAGGTCGTTCGGGTCGCCAGGCGAGGCGCAGAGTCATCGGACGCAGGCTCATAATGGGTATTGAGCATGTCCCACCTTTTTCTTTTGTATTTGCAGTTTATGAAGTGAAGTGTGTTTGCAAGTCTACAATACAATCTTACTCCAATACTATGAGCTAGTTGCTAGATAGAGAGCATGGTTTCTCCATTTGTGAAAACTATTACCGCAGTTCATGCACCCAAAACTTCAAATCTCTGATTCTGCTTTGCACAGCACCCTCCACCACCCAAAAACCTAAATACAGAATGGAAAACCGCACTAATGTACGTACCCAGAAGATCTCAATCCGAGGGTTCCAAACTAACAGGAATCATTTTGACCCTGGCCATTGTTCTGACAACCCATAAAACAATTCTCAACAACGGTAAGGGTATGATCATCATTGCAATGGAACAGATAAAAGGGCCATGTGACAGTGTATCCAGAATTGCTTCCGAGACCATATCTTCTCAATGCGTCTTCAATCGCAGCATCATTGTATCCTTTTCAACAATCAGAACTTGATTTTCTTTTTTTCTGAACAGCATTCTATGAGTGGGCACTTGAACTCACCAACATCATCGAGCACACCGGAGCAGTAATTCAAGCCAGGGGTGCAAGTTGCAGTTACGGCGGCATTCGCGGTGGCCGACAATGCGAGGGCGCCGAATACAGCGAGGAGCTTCATCGTATAGATATGAACAAGAACAGTAGTAGAGATGGGAGGTAGGAGGTAGTCAGATGATGATATGGAGGAGTGATGGGGAGAAAGAAGCGAGGTTCTTATGAGACGGAAATGGAGGGGTTTTTATATCTTCAAGTTGTTCACGGAGAGTAGTACTACTTACTGCTGTTTGTAGTTCCAAGATGGTTTTCATCATTCTGGTTTAGATCAGTCAGAAGACTCCGCCTGCAGTGATTCCTTGTTGTGGGCGCAACACCGGCCCAATTGATGCGGTATATCATGACACTAAACTACTAGCCGTGCACAAGATACTCAATAGTCTCATATTGCTTTTCCTCACAACGAGCACATCACGTTTGTCCACCAATTGATGCTGCATGTTATACAACGTACCATCTACTAGTACTCCACCAGGGCTGAAAGTTACCTCCAGATGTGCCTTGGGCGCTATCAGCCCCCCTCAGCCTTGACCGACATACCTCCAAGGAAACTTCTTTCCCTCCACAGAATCCTCGCCACTACCAAGTCTATGCTGCATGCAATCATTCATTCCGGAGTTCACAGCCCCGAACTAGTCCGAATAACCAAGGTCTTGTGCATTCAAGTCCTTGTTTCCCCGCTTTCTCTAGTCATTGCAGATCCGCAAGGGCAATATCCTGCTTTACTCGAGCGTACATCTGACTCATTATTGCAACCTGAAGAAGGTGCTTCCCCATGACGTTTGGCTCGTAGATGCAAGCTTGTTCTCTGCACTGTACTAGAGATTTGCCACCTAATCGGCCGGTGTCCCTAAGCATCACACACATAGAAATGCCTAGGATCTCTGTGTCAAAGGGACCCAGCAAATTGCCCTTCCAAGCTCATTGAGCACAAGAAGCCGCATCTGCCAGACCTGAACTTTCTCCAGACACACGAGGATAACTTGAAAGCAGCGGCCATTTGAGAGTCATCGAGCATGAAGAATGCAGTGTTTATTGGGCACATTTCTTTGGTTTTGTCAGTCTATGTGAAAGCTTGCAGATCTCACCGGGCATGCACGAAAATCATCACAGCTGAACCTAAGGATTTGCATACCTCGTGACCGAGCAGACCCCGAGCAAACCCTGCTAGTGCCATTGCCTAGTCCACAGAAGAGACAAAAAGACTGCGTTTTAGGATCTTGATGATAGCTTCAGAAGACTATACCAGCCATCATGAGATCGTGGGGCTGACGGTGTGTGCGGTTGTGAAGGTGCCAAATTTTGTGCCATGGCATGGTTAATTTCATCCCTCCAATCCAAACCAACGCCTGGAAGCTTACATATCTGCGGAGTTTTACTCCGTATACCTTGAATTTTATCGGCTGTAGGAGCAGAGACTCCGAAAATGAGGGGTTGTGGAGTTGATGGAACGTGTCGCCTCAGCCGCAGATGCTTATGCAGCGTGCCGAGACTTTGAGTTACCTCAAGGCTAACCGGTTCGGAGGATAGCTAATGGGGCTGAACGAAAAGAAAAGTGAAACAGAGAAAAGAAAAAGTAGAAAAAAATATAATTAAAAAAAGTAGCCAGAGGGTACTCTGCACTCCGCAAATGTAGGATGGTCACTTGGTATGGGTAGGGACTAAGATACTTGTAGATGAATTGTCAAGTGTTTCTAGGGCAATGAGGAGTAGCTGCCGAATGAAGATTCAGTGTTATTCCTGACATACAGTTATCAGTTCTCTCGCACGTTAGTCTGAAATTAACTTTTGACTTATTATTCTGGCACCTATGGTGGTCTTCCAGAGAGAAGAGAGATAACCTAATTGTCGCACGTTGATCCTTTGCAAGATACTACGATTACCAGAACCTTGCGCTGATATAAAAGCTCATTAGCCAGCGCTCATATAATTAACCTCTTCTGAACTAGTATTATCCCCAAGTATTTGAATCAATCACAGAAAAGAAACGCCCCAGACCAACATAACCAAACAGCCAATCCTACTTCCGCTCTCGACCCCCCTCCTCAGTAGAAGCAGGGATATCCAACAACGGAATCGTTCCATCCTCCTTCTGCCCAGGCAAAGTAGCCTTACGCACACCCACCTGTTGAATCCAAGCCTTGGTAGACGCAAGGACACCTGCCTGATCCGGATGAAGCCCATTCCCAAGAATTCTACCCGGTGAGGTACGAGCTAGATAAGACCGCATCTGACCCAGACCCGTACGGCGTGAAATAAGAAGACAGAACGTGAGTCCCGCAAGCGCAATGGATAGAGCAAGCACAATAAACGCCGGAATGGCATACGGAACGTGATATTTGATATTCCTTGACCACAGTGTCACCGGCACGCTGACCCCTCCCGCATCTCGCTTCGCCATCCTTTTATTCCTAGGGGCTTGGCTTGGAGCATTATGCCAGCCACGCGTCCCGACAATGGTATTAGCGGACATGTCGGTCCATATAAGCCCGAGCATTTTCTCGACGCCACTGGCGGAGGAAGATAGTTCATACCAGCGGTTGTATAGAGCTAGGTCACCGGATCCTGTGTATCGAGAGGTTGCTTCGTCGAGAGTCGTGATGTCAAATAGGGAGAGGAGTCGCTGTGTGTAGAATAGGTTTCCGGGCATGCTTGGCTCGCCGGCTAAGGTGTCAGATGTGAGGAGGTCCGTGTAGCCGGGCAGCCAGAGGTAGTCTCTTTGCACGGTGGAGATGTCATTGCGAGCGCCGACTTCGGGTGAGATGAGGCCCCATAGAGGGCGCACATTTAGCATGGTGTGGTTCGTCAGTCGCTCGACGCCCCAGAGAGGGAGCTCGGAGGGGTCTTTGTATTTCTTTTCGTTGATGCTTTGGATGACTAGTTTGTCTAGGCCCCCGGTACCGTTGAATCGGAAAGTGACCTCACGAACAGCCGCTTTGGTCGCCGCTGCGCAGGAATAGAGCGGGGTGCTCCAGGTGCTGTTTGTGTCTGGGATGAGCGGGTCACCGTCGAGTCTCCGAGGAGCGGCGAAAATAGTACCGCAGGCTACGCCGACGAATGACATGTTTGATAGAGCCGTATCGGAAGGGTAATGACAGGCTTCACTGCCGATGGCGTAGACATCATAGGTGCTGAGGTTTAGTGGATTCTTGGACTGAGGGATCGAATAGTTGGTTCCCAAGTTAAAGCCGTCTTGAAGGTCAAGGAAACTACCGTACCCGGAGTCCGTTTGGACAGTCATCGGCTCGACGAAATTAGTCGAAATGTTTGCCAGACTGAACCTCTTTCCCAGCTCTGAGTGCATATACTCGAATGGTACGCGTCCATCTGATCCGTTGGTTGTCACGTTGAAGTACTGCATTATGAGCATATTGTGTCTCCATGCGGCATTGTAGGCACGTTCGTACAGTGCAGCATTCTCCTGGAAATTGGAAGCATTGATATCGTATCTTTCATGAGGCAGGTTGACGAAGCCACCGCGGTCAACAAGAGCTAAATTTCGAAGATCGGTGTTATACATGTTGTCAGTACTGAAGCTGCTATATTGTGCCTGGGGATCGTAGTTGTAATCAACTGTTAAATTAGTGTCGACACAGCGGCTTTCGGGTTCGATGAACAGGATATCCTCTGTCCACTCAGCACCCATGGGCAGGTTTGCAGGAATAGTATGATTGCGGAAACCGATCCGTCCAGCCTTGCTATCCACGATTAAGCCCTCAACAGCCAACAAGTCCTCATCCAAGATCAGCTGGGAAATCTGTCGATAATATCCCTGAGAGAATACACTCCCTGTAGGGCTAGCGCCTGGTACTATTTGCGTTGATGAACGAAACGACCGCCACTGGACATCGAACACGCTGGAGACTGTCGCTGACACGTTTCCGCTCGTAAACAGGCTGATACTGCTAGGCCAAACGGAATAGGCTTCAGTGATGTCGTCCATGTCCTCCCGATTTGGTGGTGCGCCGGGACAGCCCTCTGGAGTGTCGGGATCCTCATCTGCATAACACATGCGAAGTGATTTATATCCATCCCTACTAGGGGTTGCCTTTCCGAAGGCTGATGTATCAGGCGCATAGTGGAAGAGAACGTCTGTGGGGTTGTCTTGGGGACCGATTGTGTCGTAGAGGCCAAGAGGGGTGACGATTCCGGTAATTGATACAAGTACAGCTGCGATCAACTGAAGCCAGGAATAGGTGAGAATTCGTTTGCTGACGCCTGTGCTGGCGGCGGTATCTGAGTCGAGTATTGTGGGCCAATATGATGAGTAAAGCAGCCGGCTGACGACTGACCTGTAGAATTATCAGTGATATTCGATTTACGAAACAGGCCGTGAGGGAAACAATACCATGAGACAATCGAATTTTCAGCGGGCAGATGGCCGATAACCAAGAGACAAATGACCGTTGGAATAAAAAGACGGACTTAAAGCATTTAGCCTAGGTTTAATCTTCAGGGCTGAGTCACCCACCCAGAAACACGCCAGCGGCAATGATGCCAGAAACATATCCCACTGTGAGTTCCGCCATATTTTAGGGGATTGTCCGTGGTACTCCCCGTCTGTGCCTACCAAAATCGCAGTAGTTATAGATGTTCTAACAGAAAACTCTATAGAGTCCCACGATGGGAGGAGAATCCCCTATCCTCGATATAAGGCTAAATTTTCAGCTCAGGGTCTATATATCTGTCATGCCAAGACGAAGCCATACTAAATCTCCTCTGATCGGCACGAATACGAGACCACTGAGCCGTGTGTGGGAATGCTTCCGCACCAATAGAAATCGGAAACGATTGTCGATTTGAAGGCAGACAGGCTAAAGTGATGATCGCGCGATCAAGCGAGAGCATAAAGTGTCGGAAATGCCAATTTGCAAGTCTCGGCATTCCCTTTGACCCCTCCATACGAGCCACATCACGAACATTGCTCGACTTTATCTTCGTAAATAGGCGGACAGTGTTGATCCTCCTTCAAGCGAGGTCGGACCGAGAAATTTCACTATATATCACGAGGACATCCACATATGCGGCCCTGCTATGAGGTGCCACCCCCATCCTTGAAACGAAAGTACGGAAGGGAGTGCTCCAGCACTAGGGCCAGCACTCCTGTGACTTGGAAAGTGGTCAGGTAGCATAGACCCAATATATCGCTTGACGTTGTCGAAGAATAGCGACACACCATGTCTCAGATACTGACTCGCTTGCATCAACTTATAATATGGGAAGGCTAGCCTGCTAGTGAGGCTTGCGGTGATGCTCACGTTTCTGCTCCACACAGTCGTCAGGCGATGATCGTTGTGACGTTCTGTATATGCATTATCTGTACTGTAGTTAGCTCACTGCCGAAGGGGAAGCACACTCCTAATTAAAATCTCACCTTTCTGAAGACTCCAGAGACCATCAATTGCCGCCTTTATCTGACCCAGTTCATCACGCAGGTCTTTGACTAGGACGCAAAATCGTTAGCAAAGTCCCAAGTAACCTTAATAAAAGCGTCCCACTTACTCAGATCTGTCACATGCACAGGATTCTCCTGCTGCGGCACCTCTTCCGGTGGAATCTGCAAAATCAAAGCCTTTGCATAGGTGCAAGCAGCAGCAATAGCCCGCGGCCTCCACGCATCATACTTATGCGAATCCGCATAGCCCGCAATGCCCTTGACAACCAAACAAGGCAAAATATTCATAACCCCAGCTGATCCACACTCAAAACACAATATCGACCTCCCATATTCTCCGTTCAACCTATCCCGAAGTTCAGCATTATTAACCAAACCATCCCCCGAAGCAATCGTACCCAAATGCACAACTGGCAAATCACTAGTCCTCCGCCTCCTAAACACCTCGCCCACAGGATTACAGGCTTCACAGCCAGTATATCCCGGGATATTGCGATGCGAATAATCAGAGCAGAACAACCTATCCCGCAGCCCGGCAGGATACGCATACTTCTCCCCCAGCGACGCCAAGATATCAGCCATCATATTCCCTTGATCACCCACATTCTTCCTCGAAAGACACCCCAAAAGCGTAACATTCGCCAACAACTTTCCCGGCGGTGCATTGATATGCTCCCGATGAATGTACCTCCCATCACCTCCAACCTTACCATAATCATATTGCACAACACCCCCATACCCACCCCCCGGAACACTAACCACCACATCCCCCAACCTGATATCCCTCCCGGACCCTGGAACACCACCCCCAATACCAACAAGAAACCCATACTTCACCGACCGGAAAGTCTGACACAAGTTCTCCGCTACGATTGCGGCGGCAGTTGTCCCCATCCGGCCTTCAGGGAGACATACCATAACGACATTATGCGCGCCTATTCTGCCTAGTAGATAGGCATTCTTGTCTTCGAGTCGCTGGTTCTGCGGTATTCCGTGGATTTCATCGAGGATTGCGATCGCAACGTCATATTCTTCCGGGAGGGCGCAGATCCAGGCGAGGGTGTAGGAGGTGTTGGGGTGCGGGGAGATCATTTTTTTTTATTTTTTTTTTCATTCAGTAGTGCCTTATTTCAGATGGTGGTCTTGGAGTAGTGATTTTATTTTGAGTGATAGAAAATTGGAAGGAGATGGGCCGGTGCTGTGCTGGATTTGTTGGGTAGCTTGTCATCAGGCTACGTCTTTAATGCCTCTATAGGCGCCGCAAGGCTGAGAGGGGTTCGCATGTTAAATGACTGCACCCTAGAGTCGCGTAGGGGTAGCGTGTTAGTAGGAATCGGTATTAGCTGGGCGCGTATCTTTTGGCTATCATTTCTCATGTGTCGTGTGTCGTGTTTCACAAGGTGGATGTCTGAAACTGGCTGGCGCTAAGGAGATACGTCGACAGCGGATATTGTAGAAGCTTCGCAAAGGACGTTGTAGTCTGGATATTCACCTATGAATAGCACTAGCACTAATAGTTCGCGAAAACCGGATTCTGAAATGGGAATTCAACTTGCGATCTCGTTCTCGGTAGTGATCAGAATGAATGAGTATCACTCTTGTACTGCATGGTTAGCGACAAAACCGATCATTGCTGAAGGGGAAGTCATTTCCGTTTCTCAACCTAGTCTCTTATGAAGGTGATTGAGTCGGGAACGACGGGTCAGAAGATCGACTCGAACTTGAAACTTATTCTTTTTTTATTTATTTTTTTCCCCTCCCAAACCTTCAATTGAACTAGCGTGCTGTAGGACTCCGATGTCATGGCTTAGTGTAGTATCATTATTAACCCAGTACATATTATATAATTCTATCTGTTTGTGGGAACTCCATCTTTGAGGTTCATGGGGTTTCGGTCGCTTGCGCTGACCTGAACCGCCAAGTTTTGTATGATCCACTGCAATGTGATTCCCGAAACATCTATGCATCGAGCATCCTACAAAGCTGGCGCCCCATCCAGCTTGAAATAACCCGGCTGCAGGTTCTGGAACACCTGCAAAGGGTCGTACTTCTTCGAGATCGCCTGCAAGCGAGCCTGGTTTGCCGTGCCGTAAGAGGGCACGACGGACTGGTACTGACTCGCGTAGTTCATGTACAGATAGCGACTGCCCAGACCACGAGCCTTCGCTGCTGAAAGCGCCTTTTGCGTGACTCTGCCTAGGACAGCCATGACTGCGGCGTCATCAGCCTCATCATCCCACATGAAAGCAAGGTTGATCAGCAGCAAGGGTCCGTCTTCCGAATCGAGTCCTAGCGCGTTACCCCCATTCTT
Organism: Aspergillus sp. AS01; assembly: GCA_036986335.1. Lineage (NCBI taxonomy): Eukaryota > Fungi > Ascomycota > Eurotiomycetes > Eurotiales > Aspergillaceae > Aspergillus > Aspergillus sp. AS01. The sequence goes on from BTWD01000033.1 coordinate 250,701, forward strand.
GGCCATGTGCTCCATGGTGTTAGTGCTGATAACTTGCCAAACGAGAGCGGGGACAAGGCCGGTCACGTTCTGAATAGGAACGAGTTCCTGCTTGAACATATTGGTGATGTTGGTCGCCAGCTCATAGTCAAGCTGAACGGTGCCTGTCCAATAGCTCTCGCGCAGTCCGTTGGGATTGGATTCCTTAAACAGAAGGGTGATATTAGATAGACTACGGATGGCCATGGTGTCCTCGAGAACTCCCGAGCTGCTGAAGTTCTCGAAAATAGGAGGATTGACCACCGGCTTTGCGTACTCCAAGTCTGCGACCAGTAGGTAGAGACCCTCAGCGTAGGCCACCGACACAATCAGTGCCCCGTTGGGGTCCGACGGCGAATTGAATCCAAAGTCAACCAGCGCATGGAGGATGTCGGATTGATACTCTTCCAGCCAAATGCGTGAGCCTCCCCACATGAGGCCCTGAGTGTGCGTTGTCAGGTCGAAGCGGGTAACGATGCCAAAGTTATTGCCACCACCACGCAGGGCCCAGTAAAGATCGGGATGAGTGTCAAGGTTAACATCGACAATGCTACCGTCGGCCAGAATAACCTAGACCAATCTTGTCAGATACAGAAGCAGTATTGATAAGCAATATAGATCGATATACCTCGTAATTGGCAACATTGTCACAGGCCCAACCGTGAAAACCGGAGAAGAAGGAGATACCCCCTGGATACCTTGTTAGCTTACATTCTCCTTGCCTCTGGTTGATCTGTCACATACCTCCCAGCGTCAGGCCGCCCACGCCAATGTCGGACACACGACCACCAATGACCGATAAGCCCATGGGATCTAGCCAATCATAGACATCCAACCAGCGGTTACCCGCACCGACAGACGCAATAGTGGAATTCCTGGACAAGGCCGTAGAGTTCAGCCCGACCAGATCTATCGTCAAGCCATCCTGGATGTTGGAGGCGCCGGCAAAAGCGGCATGGCCACCACTCTTGACAGCAAATGGACACAGCGTCAGCTCTGACAGCAGCAGGCCGACAGCGACTTCCACTGCACTGGCTGGTTGGAAAACGCAGGCTGGATCGACATCCTCCTGCTGCTGCGACCAGAAGCTTGCATCCCAAGTCGAGTAAGCCGTAGTCGAGCGTTGCAACACGTGGCCAGGATAGAGCCGGGGAAGTGCGGAACACTGGTCGGATTAGTGAAATTGTCAATTTGGTGCTTATGCGTTAGCCCGACGACTAGACAGGGTTCGGGTGCCATCGTCCGGTTTTAGCACGCAGGAGGACGGGAAGTAACTCACCAGCTCGGAGCAAAATCCCAACGACCGCGTTCTCAATGACGAGTCCAGCAGCACGCTGGAGTTGAAATACTCATAGGCATCAACTCCGTAGGATGCCAATTTAGCGACAATGCGACTGGTAGTGTTGTCCAGCGCTGTCACTCTCGCCAGAAGCGTAGCGATGAACAGCGCGCCGGGCCGCATGGTGCTTGGCAGGAACAGGATGAAGATAAGGGTTGGAGCAGGAGTCGTAGAGGTTTCAGGAGGCGTTGACTTACTGCAGGGGGCTCATTCCTTTATAGGCCATCCTGGTGGCTTCCCTAAAACAAGGCGCTATACGGCCGGTTCTTCCTTAGCGGCCGTCCGGCTCGCTTGATGACGGATGACATCCAGATTAGCCGTATCCGTGAAATTAACACTTGCTAATGCATCCTGTTGCCCGCCGCAGGATGCTTACCACCCGGGCTGTCGGCAGAATATGAAAAGGGATGTCTGCCGTTAAGCGACTTAGACATCGCTGGCGATCACTCCACCAGTCCGGATGGAAAGAAATTATGTCTCAGCTAGCCAGGTGCAGGCCACCGGCTATACCATGATCGCCTTGTCGTCGGCGGTGGTCATTGCTCGGTTTAGCTTGATCTTCTGGAAATTACGGTCGCTGCAGGTCGAGGATGGCTGCATTCTGCTGTCGTGGGCTTGCTTTTTGGCTATGAGTATTGCGTACATAATCGTCACCCCGGTTGTGTACAAAATCGATGCGTATACCGATGGAAAGATAGGTCCTTGGGCGACTATGCTGTCCGACGCACTTTTCATGATCAAGGTCTTCTTTGCAAATACCATGCTATTATGGGGGTCGCTGTGGTCCATCAAGCTTTACTTTTTGTTCCTCTATCGTCGACTTCTTCAAGACCTGCCGGGTGAGATGAAATGGTGGTATGCGGTATTGTGTTTTTGCATTGTGGTGCGTCCCTGATTCGAGCTATTGCGCCTGAATAGTTTAGCTGACAGCTGTGTAGACCTTTATCGGGGCAGTTATTTCCAACTTTACCTCATGTCAAAGTATGCATGCATGGTTCACCGTTGGTCAGTGCTCCGTGTCCCCTGCATGTGTGGATACTGACAAGTGCGAAGGGGAGTGCAGTACACATCGAGACGCCGTGGCAGAGATTGCCAGTCTGTATTATAGTTTTGCGGTCGATGCAATCAGTGATATAATGAGTAAGTTTCTGTTTCGAGGTATGATGAAGATGCATTGCTAAAGTGAATAAGTCATGATGCTGCCGTTGCGACTGGTAGTGTCGCTGCGCCTTCCATTGGGCCAGAAGATCAGTGTTGCAGCCGTGTTTGCCTTGGGCACCATCTGCGTGATCATGGCCGTCGTACGAGTTATCCAAATTGGTACTCGCGCTAACAACGACAGCACTCCAAGCAGTTCCTGGCTGGCATTCTGGGGCATGATCGAGGCAGGAATAGGTGCGGAACCCTCTCTTCTTCTTTCTGCTCTGCTAACCTTTATTGCTAGCTGTTATCGTCGGCTGTCTTCCAGCTTTCGCGATCATCTACCGCCGCACCATAAACCCACATCGCTACAGAAGCAGCTATGTCGGCATGTCCTCGTCAGTTTACGTGCCACAGGAAGATGTCGCCTTGTCGGAGCTTGCTACACGTGGAGAGGATAGTGGCACGGGAGAGATAGGATTGAAAGCATTCAACACTACGCCGGAACTGCCAATGGAACTATCTGGCGAGGAGTGAGGTGCTCAACATTATAGATGTTTATGTGGTTACGAGAAAAAGTTATGCTTTAACATCCAATGACCAACGCTTCAACACTACATTGCAAGTCCGAGCGGCGACTGATTATCAATTCTACGAAGGACCCCTGGCAGCTAGTAAGCACTACTGCAACTAGCGTTGATAGCGACAAGACCGATAAATGACACTTCCAGGCACAACAAAACATAAATAGCCATGGCCCCTCTTCAAACAAAGCAGATTACCTTCCACGTTTCCTCCACCCCCATACATCCCCAAACCAACCTCACCACCATCATGTCCCCAATCCCCAGCTACTCCCGCCCCGGCCGCGGCCAACACTTCCAAGAAGCCTACGGCTTCGCCGAAGCCTGCATAGCCGGAGACCGAATGGAAATAGCCGGCCAGAGTGAGCCCACCCTCTCCCAGCCCCATTCCATTCCTCTCATCACCAACTAACTATTCCCCCTCCCTCGGGAATAAGCCGGCATGTCCCCCACATCCACCGAAGTGCCCCCCACACTCGAAGAAGAAGTCGCCCAAGCATTCACCAACATCAACGAAGTCATCCTCTACACACTAGAAAAAGCCAAGCCCGATCTACGCGCTAGCGTGAAAACCGGCTGGGACCGCGTCGTGAAGATCCGCACGTACCATGTCCGGTTGCCCCAGACCCGAGAGAAGATTATCAACCTGATGGTGGAGAATGTTAAGAAGTGGTGTCCCGATCATCAGCCTACTTGGACTATGTTGGGGATTGAGGCGCTGCCGTTTGAAGGGCAGAATTTGGAGATTGAGGTGGATGTTTTTTTGGGGTGAAAAAGTTTGGAGGGGGGTTGATTTATAGGCTGTGGAGGTATAGGAGGTATACTTTGTGAGAACTTAGGGGTTCGATATGGATGTAGGAGGCTGGTTTCTTCCCAAAATACCGTCTTACTTACACGTTTCCCGATTAGTTGACCTTATGCATTCTCGATCAACACCTTGTACCGTTCGGAACCTCTTTCCGAAGTACCCGTAAATCCCCGATTGGGAACCTATCATTATTTTCGAACGCAGTTGACACTTTTGTGCACTTGAACGCCTCAAGTTTGAGAACCCACGCATCTCTTAAAACTTCGGTAGAACAATTTTACGTCAAATCAGCGCAGGATGGTGGTTCAAGGAACCAGGGCAAGGTGGAGTTGTATGTTTCTTGTAGAATAGTCTGTCTGTTGAATAAGTGCAAGGTATCTCTATACACATAGTTAACGGAACATACGTCGTCGGCCACAAATAAGCACCAGGAGCACTTTCTAAGCTTATGACTCCGGCTGCTACCAAAGGAACTACATCAGTTCATTGCACGAATACTATTCAAGTACTATCCGACCAGACTCCACCTATCCTAGCATCCGAGTCAGACTTGCTTTTCTAGTGAAAGACGCCATCACGTAGAATACAATATCCACGAAAGAGAGCTGAACAAAATAATTAACCGTAAATTTGAAACATCAATAGGAACCAGAACCAGGTCCGTAAGTAAAAGAAACCGCTTTCATATGTCAACAAACCCGCGTAACAATCCCCAGGCACAGAAGCTAATCATTAAAGGTGATCACATGGTGTACTCATGGATCGCAGAAGGGCCGTTCTCGTTGTACTCCACTCGGCTCATGAAGCCCTTGCTGACGCCTTGGTCGATCACGAAAACAACCTTCGATGCAACCTGTGCTCCGAGGAACACGGCTTCCTCCATGCCGTGGCCACCGCTTGGGGCCCCAGGCCCTCCCGTGGTAGCAGCGCCAGGGGCATTGGTGTTGCTCTGCTCCTTCCACTCGGGGAAGTATTCCGGGGGTCTCAAAGTCTTGACCGATGTGGGGGTTTGAGAGTGTCCCGTCGAGCGGTGATGCGACATGGCAGGGTCCATGGAGGGAGTGCCGGGCATGGGGTTGTTGGCATGGGTGGCTGCGACGAGCAGAGGATTCACACCGTGACCCGCAGGGTGATTCATCGGACCAGCCTGGCCGGAAGGTGCCGGAGTGTTGGTTCCTCCGGTGGGAAGGGGAGTAGAGAAGTTGGAGGGGATTTCGGAGGTGAACATAGTGGCGGATGGGGAGAGAATGTACTTCTGTGTGATTGTGCCCAGCAGGGATTGTGTGAAGCCTATAAGTAGAAACGTCAATTAATATCCTTATAGTGATATGGTCCGGCTACATACCCTTGATTTTGCTGCCATTGCCGACTACAATGAGTGAGTCCCAGAGTTCACTCCGCTTCGTCGCATCAGGCACTGCAAGGATAGTGTGGTGAATCTGAGTCGCAATATCCTCGAGCAGGCCGCCGGTGAGACGGTCTCCAGAATTCTGCTTGGGAGTTGCGGCGAGGAAGCGCTCAACACCGACCTCGATCTCGCGAGACTGACGCATATACCGCCCGGGCCCATTGGGCGTATCCTTCCCAGGTTCTATCCTCACGTACTCCTCAAATTGGAACGAGGCCTTTTCTTTCTTGGAGTTGGGAAGACGGAGGGGCTTTCCGGATTGATCTGTCGCGCCCTTCTTGGTTGAGGCCTTCTCGGCCTTCTCTTTCTCCCGATTGGCGAGGAACTCACTCGTGTTACCACTGACAATGGCTGCGACATCCAAAACTCCCTCATCTTCGTCGCCCTCGCCGTTGCCTTCACCATCGGTCTGGGTGCCTTCACCCGGACCGCGGGGGATGTTTTCATTCGGTGCATTGCCATCCTTGGTGCCAGTTGAGGCCGAAGCGGCGGGGTTAGCGCCCTGTCGCGCGGTTGCAGCGGCACCAGGAAGGGGTGTGCCCGGGGGCAGGAGCTCAGTGATATTGCTGCGTTTCAACTGTTCGCACATCTCCCTTGTGAATCCCTTCGGGCCCAAAAGCTCCACAATCCTGTCCGTCATGTAGTCACCACCGCAGCCTTCTAGTGCGATACCTCTTCCATGCTCGTTAACAAGGAAGTCAGTGACGGCAGTGACATTGACCTTGTCCTTGCCAACATCAACCACCGTAGCCGTCGAGGTACCGTATCCGTAGCATACAGCGAGTGCGGAGTCCATGAGACAGAAGGCGGGCGTCTTGAACTTTTCAAAGACAAACTGTGTGATCGTCTCCCGGTCGCGGGCGGACCATGCCGGTTCGGAGATCAGCATGATCGGGGTGTGGAATGGCGGACTCAGAGTGTTGTAAACGTGAGTCAAAAGGGCAAAGAAGCATGGCCAGTCGACAATGCGACCACTCTGAATTGGATAGACAGCCCCCTCATCGGAGGTTACATCCTCCTCGTAGAAGATCTCGGTTGTCGTTCCTTGCTTCTCCTCCCCGTTGGCATCCTGGCCCTCGGTCTTTTGCGCATTTTCGGGCTGTTCGGAGGATTCATTCTCGGTCTTCACGGCTCCGTCTTGCTGCGCCGACTCCGCATCCTTCATCTCCACGTCCTCCTTGGGCGCGTCGGTGCCATTGCCATTGCTGACGGGGACTTCCTGTCGTCGCTCGCGGATCTTGTACGGTTCGTATTCGCCCTTCTTTTCGGCGGGAAACATGCGCGTAGGGAAGCGAAAGCGGGCAGGGGTGAATGACTCTGGGAGACCCAGTTGCGCCAGGGTCACTTGCGAGCCTGGCGCAATTATCTGGGGAGGAGGGGTCAGTTTGAGTCGGCCAGCAGGGGGTAAGTCAATGATTGGTGCACTAGGAGAAATCTGCACGTACCAAGATATGCTCATCTTTGAAGGGCGGCATCCTGGACAGTCGGAGGGTGAGGAGAGCTGGAACTGTCGCAGTAGCAACCTATTGCTCCGCGGTGTTTGCACCAGCGATCTTTGCGCGCTCGAGGTTGGGTGGATAGCCTAATCGGGTTTAGTGCGCCGCGGTCGCGGCCCGTGCTTTGACCGCGGTCTGAAATCTACTGCTACAACACTCATTCCTCAATGATCAACCTACCTTTCGGTTTGATAGATCCCAACGAAGACTACTATATGATGTATCGCAAACATGAAGACTGAAACAGTATTAATACTAAGACTTGGAGCTGTAGGGCCCGAAGACCCTCCACCCTGTGTTGAGGTAACCTTAACCCCGTGCAGAATTCACAGCTGCAACAAAATGTCCGTCTTTGTTGACGTTTGCTATCTTACTGATAGATAGGATTATTTTAATTATTATTGACGTGTACCATCAAACAGTGCTGCGGAGCTCAAAGATGAGCGTACTGCCATCCCACCTTCGTGGGATGGGCTGGCCGGCGGGCGACAAGTAGCAGTAGGTCGAACTTGAACCTCAGACTGAGTTTAATATCCCTATGTCCGTGGAAATAGACAGAGATGATTGTAGAAGCTCCAACCACTCCCCGTTTGAAGGACAGGGGAGGGCCACGCAGATCAGAGCGTCAATACAACTGGCAGAGAAAAGGCAGCAAGTGGATGGAGGGGGATACTCCGTGCAGGGTTATTAGGTGTGTACAGTTCACCTCCTTTGTCCACTAACCACCCCATCCATGCATTCTGTATCTTCACTGCCGTGATTGCCTTCTATTGAGGCTGGCATTGGTTTCTTCAAAGCAGTTGAGCCTGAGCTCATAAACTACATTTCGTGTTGTGCTGGTGCCCTTGACAACTTGATAGGGGTTGTGGAAAGCACCACCTCGATCATGGATGCTATTTGGATAGATGCCCAAGAGCGACACGTCACCAGACAATCACCCCTGGTTTGAGGACGGAAATTTCCTCAGAAAAAGCAATGTTTGCCGCTGATGCCAGTTGTCAGTGGGCGAAAGAAACGAGATAGTCCTATCGACCTACTTAGCGCGTGAACCCCGCGTGCGGCTGAGCCAGCACACAATCGATCGCGCCCGACAGCTGGGTTTAAACACCGGGACATGCCCTCCCGGGGCAACTGGAGTCTAACCTCTGCAATACAATGCCCAAGTTATGGTCAACGTGCGGAGCAAAGATGCATCGGTTGAAAGAAAAAATTTCACGCCGGTTGCATCGTTCTCGACATAAAGAGCCTGCTGCCGACAATCAGTCCACGCCACCAGACTGCAAGCGAAGTGACCCCATTGAATCCGCAAAGAAGCTCTCACAGAAGAGAAGTACGTCTGTGTCGAGTAAGCCGTCGATCACGAACAGGAGTCAGCATGAAGGAGCTGTGCCTCGAAGCCTTCCAGAGAAGACAAGGTCGCTATCAACCAGCGACACCCGGGGTGAGGTCAACAGTGTTAAAGGTGATGAGGAAACCCCTGATTCCAGCTTGCCCGAAATCTGGAAGAAGCCAGACAGCGACGGGGAAGTATCCGTAAATCTCTGGAGGGAAGCATTTGCGAGGCTCCTACAGACTACACAAGATCATCTTCGTGAATTGGGTTACGAACCGAGTTCGAACACCGATCCAGGAGATCTGGATATTCTGCTCAAGGATCTCCGAAAGAAGATGAAGGTCTGCGATGAGAAAGGCTGGAAATACAAAGGTGAATTCGTACGAGACTACGCTGCCAAATGCGCGACTTGGATTAAATGGTTCGGGGACCTCGTCGTTCCGTTTGCACCCTCACAGGCTGCAGGGCTGTGGGGGTTGATCAAAGCGGCTTTGGAGGTAGGTTGTGTCCACATTACACAGCTCCTTAACATAGATGTGCCTGTAATGCTTAGGCTTGAAGTCTCACACGGGGTGCCTTCAAGTGATCACGGTCCATGATGTTTCGAACCAGTTTCCTGACTGAAAGTGTATAGATCCCTGTAGAGTATAATAATGAAATGTTCGCCTTGCTTGGGACTGTCGAGCGGGTTCTACATGCCACATCCCGTGGCAGAGAATATGAGTCCGCCTATGCAACCGAAAACAGTGATATTGTCGACACTCTACGCGGAGACTTGATCAATGTTTACGCAGCTGTCTTGGAAATATTGAGTTACAGCATTAAGATGCTAAAACAATCGACCTGGGCTAAGATATTGGACACGATGTTTGACAAAAGCTCGGGGCGATTTTCGGATCTGACAACGAAGGAAGAGGAGCTCGCTATGACTGCTCAGGCGTGCAGTGCAGCCACAGGTATAAAGACATCCAACGACTTGCAGGACATCCGAAAGCGCCTACCCCGCATAGTGGCCCAGGTGATAGAATCCTTGGAAGAGCTTAAAAGTAAGGAGGTTCTGAAGATCTTAGAGTGGATCTCACCAGTTAAGTATGGGGCTCATCATAAGACTGTGAGCGGCAATCGGACGCCTGGGACAGGCGAGTGGCTCTTACAAAAGGATGAATTCCGAAACTGGGAAGAAAGCAGTTCTTCCGCCGTATTATGGTTGCGTGGCTCTCGTAAGTGTCTAAGCACTCTTTTCTCATCCGTATAGACTTGGCGCTGACGCCGTCAAGCGGGCACGGGAAAAACCTTCCTGACCTCGAGAGTTATCGATCATGTCAAAAGAACACTCGCAAGAGTGCCAAACGACGAAGGGTTTGCCTATTTTTACTGCTACCGGGAAGAGGACATCCGAACACGACCCCTTGCCGTAGCGCGGAGCTACGTGCGTCAATTATCTGCTAACGAAAGCAAGACTAATCCAAGCGAGACCGATTCGCTGTACATACGATCTAGGCTTAGATCCAAATATCGGGATTTACGTACGCATGCATCTGATCTTGGCCTCAAAGACTGCGAGGAGTTACTGACAGAGTCCGTAAACCTCTACCCTCGTACCACATTGGTGTTGGATGCTTTCGACGAATGCGATCCTGCTTCGCGTGGTGAACTCCTTCAGCTTTTCAAGAAATTGCTTTCCAGCAGTAAACGGCCAGTCAAGTTGTTCATTGCAAGCCGTCCTGACCGGGATGTTCAGCAGCAGGTTCACTCGCATCCAAACATCGAGGTTCTGGCGAACGATAACCAGCAGGATATTGAGGCCTACATTAGTCAAGAGATGCCAAGGCTGATTGAAAATAACGGTGCATTCCGTGAACTGCGGGAAATGGTTGAGTCGACCCTGTCAGAAAAAAGCCAAGGAATGTAAGCATATCCTTCTCTTTTTCGGCGAAAGTTTCGAAGGTTGATTATGATAATGTTAGGTTTCAATGGACCTACCTACAACTCAAACAGCTCGAAAGATGCGTGTCTTCTGAAGCTATACTGGAGTGTCTTCAGACACTTCCCGAAACTCTCGACGAGACGTACGAAGGACTCTTGAAGGAGATAGAGAGGAAACCTCCCCACGACCGAGATCTCGCGCTACGCGCTTTCAAGTGGGTTCTGGCCGCACGAGAACCGCTTCCACGGGAAGCTCTACTCGACGCAATCCGCATCAATCCTGACAGTACGGATGCAAAGTTGTGTGCCTCAATCAGCGACGAGGCATTGTTGGCATTATGCCGCAATCTTCTAGTCATCGATTCCGAGCAGGACGTATGGAGAGTATCGCATTTATCGGTGGCAGAGTTCTTCGAACTCCGTAAATCCTGGACCGCTGCAGTCACCAACCTGATGGTGGGTCAAGCGTGCTTACTGTTTATGTTGAGCGAAGCTTGGAATGAAACCACGCACAATTTCTTTCGCTATGATGTGGAAGAGACGCCCGAATATTCCTGCTTTACACGAGCATTCATATTCTATGTCTCCTATTTCTGGCCAGAACATATTGCGATCTTAGACCCTACCAGCGTGTCGACAGAGGACTTGTCTCCTGTAGTTGAGCTTCTGGAGAGGTTTCTTGGTGCTCCGCAGGATAGCAGCGCGCAATACCGAATCTGGGCCCGGTGGTATAATAATCATATGATTTCAATGCCTGACGAATACTCTATCTTCGCCGTGTGCCGATTTGGATTTCGCCAAGTATCGGACTCATGGTGGAATAATGGCGAGCTAGATCTAGCCAATACTAATCGCCATGGTCGAACCTACGTGCTGCTTGCTGCAGAATATGGCCATATCCAAATTCTGCGGATCCTTCTGGCAAAAGGTGGTACTGTTGGGATACAAGGCGGACCCGCCGACGAACACAAATCGACGCCACTGATCTTGGCTGCCTATTGGGGACATGTTGAGGTGGCCAGATTTCTGCTGAAGGACGCTAAAGCGGACGTGAATTTGGAGATATGCGGGTCGGTTAGCAGTAGCAGATCCGCATTGGAAGCGGCCATATATACAAGAAGATTGGGCATCCTGCAGCTATTAATCTTTGAAGGCCACGCAGAAGTGAACGTGCACTTGAAAAGCGTTGGCAGTCCATTGGCTTTGGCAGTTGATAGAGTTTGGTTGGAGGGCACGAAATTCTTGGTAGAGCAGGGCGGAGCAGATGTCGATATGGTTCTGCAATATGGACAGTACGGTAGCGCCTTGCATTGCGCTGTTATGAATCGGTTCTATCGGGACTGGTGGAATATACGTAAGTATTTGGTGGGAGTTCAACGGGCAAATGTGAACTTGCCCCTCCAGAATGGTGGTTACGGGAGTACATTGGCAGCTGCCGTCATGGAAGGGAATCCAGAATGTGTCCAATATTTGATCGATGTCGGAAATGCTAATGTCAACGTACCACTCTTGATGGATTATGATAATGTGTTGACCATGGCAGTGAGGAATTGGAGAATTGATCTCATGCATTTCGACCCGGAGTTGCCAGAATATTACCCGGATTATCGTGATATTGTGTTTGAGCAGAGAGATATTGTCCGGGCTCTGCTTGCGGCAGGAGCCTGTGTTGTGTCAGATGTTGGGGATGGCGTGATCGTGGATGCATTTGAAGTTTTTCATAGAGGTACCGGGCCGAGAGTGAGGCCCGAATTCGCGACTGATGAAGAGTCTAGGAGGAAGATTGTAGACAAAACGAGGTGGGTTACAGTCAGTCGAGACTATGACGATGAGATAAAGAGGGCAATCGCGAAGGTCACGCTTGCTGAGCTACACACAGCAATGTGGCAGCAGTATAAGAGTGGCACTCTTGGTATCGAAGAAGCCAGATATGTGGAAGGGATGTACCGTGAAGAGAATATCCCGAGACTTTCTGAGAGGGAACTGAAGCTGATATCGAAGTATTTCGATAAAGGATGGGTTTTGTAATTTAAGTCACAACTGCTCGTTAGCTTTGATTCTTTTGTCTGATAAATGCCTTTACGTAGAACAATTGTTACTATCATTTTCCGTGCTTTGTACAGATTGGAAAGCGTAGCTACTCTTATGAAGATTTTAGACAATTAGTGTTGCAAATATACAAAAAGATTGTGATGTACGTTTTCCGATCACCATACTTTTGTCCTTCGATACTTCCAGTCGAGGCTATAGAAAGGCGACATCTCATTTATCGTGCATTAAGTCCGGAAGTCTTTCGCTCATGTATGAATGCAAGCAGCGCAAGAGTTAAGTCAACGGGGACGTATTCAGTGAGAGTAAAGCAACCACTTCAACTCGCCCAAAACCAGCAACCCCCCAACCACACCCAACACAATCTCAATAGCAATCGCCTGAAAAACAATCTTAAAGTATCGAACCCTCGCAGAACCCTCAAACGTCCTCCACGCATCCACAATACCCAGTCTCTCAACCCCCCCCCCCCCCCCCAGCTTCACCTTACCACCAAACTGCCGATCAAACGGCACAATTGGATCAAGCCCATCAGGCAACATCGAAGCCGCCACACGAGTGAAGATCGCATTAACAGGGACAGTGAGTAAGAAAAAGAACATAAACAAGAGAACAACGCCAAGTCCCTCCTCTCCCTTTCCACCACTCGATCCCTTCTCCCCAAGAATACCCAAAATAACCGACCCAACAGCCCTAGAGACAACCAAGTTCAGCGAGGAAGTCACAGACATGACAACACTATGCAGCACGGCAGCAGGAGCAATCCGTTTCCAATGCTGATACCCTAGCATGCGTCGATAGCCCACGAAAGGCGATTTATCTGCAATGACTACATGCACCCATGCCATTTGCCATGTAGCGAGGAACATTCTGCCCATGAAATTGGCTAGAAATGAGACGAGGGTCATGTGGATGGGAATGGGGATGAATGCGGGTATTAAGAGGGCTAAGACCATATCTAGCGAGATGAAGGCGAGATACATGCGGAATCCGCGGAAGGTGGAGAAAATACCGCCACCGCCGAGGGTGAAGAGGTAGTTGATGGATGTGCGGAGGTCGCTGGTTATTGGTTTCGGGATTGGGGTGGTTGTGAGTTCAGGATCATTGTGATTGTTGCTTTGGTTGTCGAGGCGGATGTAGGGCGGTGGGTTGGAGTTAGGGTCTTCGATTGCAGCTAGGACTCCGATGACTTGGGAGGTGTAGGCGACCTGTTCTCTTTTATGAGTATAGTGCTTGTTGTTATGACTCGACTATTGACTCACCCAGAAAGTTACAAGGAGAAAAGCAAAAACAGTGAAGAAGATGAGAAAGATGCCTATCCATTCTTTCACCAGAGGGTCTTGACCGGGTTGAAGCCGAGCGGATATCACTTCGGTGCCTCGGCGTATCAGAGTAGCACTAACAGATGACATGTTTGCTCATTAAAAGAAATTAGAAACATAATGCAAAACTAAGCGTGGATGAGGGACATAAGAATCTAATATAAATCGCCACTCTAAGTACAGGCTAAAATGTCTCAGATGCAAACCATGAAAAGTGCAGGGATCTCACCTAATTCTTCTTCGCCAAGGCCGTAGTGCGGGGCGTTTATGATAAGCGAACATTTTGTCTCACTCATGTGCTCTCAATATGTTTGAAAGAAGTTCCTAGTAAGGTCAGTGAGTGTAGGGCACAGATTCCGAAAAGGGAAGAGAACAAGACACTGTGGGTGCTTCGCAGTGGTAATATGAAGTTACGTACGTAGTATGAAGATCGATGTCAGTGCGCTGGGCTCCACTTTTCCACCCGATGAAGCATCTTGCTTGGCCAATGCCGTAACAGAGCACGAAAGGTAGATAAATTTCTACTTCAGTACAACTTGATTTCTAAGAGAATGTTTTCTCATTATTATGGCAACTCACTAAGACAGCTTTGTCTCAAATACCCAATCCTTGCCAGCACAAAGCACACAGCAACACTATACAAGTTTCTCCAGATGAATCACAATCAAGGATAAACCGTCTCATACCCATCATCGCTGCCATCATCAGTCTCATACCAAGTGATGTTATCAAAGTACAGCGTTCTAGTCGCATCAGTGTAGGCGTCGGTATCTAGAAAATCCAGTCAGCAAGAGTAACAACCACAACCCTAATTCAAACCATCGACAAACTCACCAAAACAATACTCCCCATTCTTGAAGTACCACCCAGTAGTCAACGCGTCATCATCATCCCAAGTCCCAAAACCCACATCAATATCTGACACGCTGTAAACCTGCTCCCCATCCCACCAAACCTCGTAAGCGCCATCACTCTCCTCCGACACGCGCATATGCACCACAACACTATGCCACGCATCTCTTTCAATATCATCCACAATCGTCGCCGTAGTGCCAGTAGAGCAAGCAGCACGGTGCGTAGTCTGCAGAGTATTATTCACGATCTCGACAGTGCCACACCACGAGGAGCACCCGCCGGGGCAGAACTGCTGGGCGATGATGGCGCTTTTGTCCGTTGGGTAGGTGTCCGAGGGCACATAGATGGAAAAGCCCTGCCAGCCTTCCTTGGTCATTTGGGCCACATTGGTGGTGGTGTCGTTCTCAAAGACGCAGATCTCGGCGCCTTTGCGGTCGCGCGTGCCGTCGTAGTAGGACTCGTCGAAGTAGACGGTAAGGTTGCCGTCTGTGGCGGTGGAGTAGGATGGGGATTCTACATTGCAGGCGGAGAACGGGGATAGCCCGGAGGTGAAGTTGCTGTGATAGATGGTACCTGCGGAGGCGAGGTGGTGGAAGAGAGGGAGGGAGAGAAGGGAAAGAAGGGACATCATGTTGAAGTGTTGTACAGCTTGGGATGATGTTGAGAAGGAAGAATGTGGTGGTGAAACAAGCTACTTTATATGCTTTGTATTTACCACCCTGATTCAATTGAGTTTGATATCTATATTGAAGTAGGGTTGTTTTGTGCTTGTTCTTCAGGGGCGTCGGCAAATGAAGCAGCCGTTCTTCCTGCTCCCCACTAGATCCACCTCCTTCCCGTCTTCTCGGGAAGAACGCGTATGCCACTTAATTTATGCACACCGGCGCATTTTCCGGCTGTTCCCCGCATGGATATTGACTATATTCCTTAGCTTAGTTAGAGAATCGGTCCCTGTCCGGCACTTAGCCCGAGGTCTAATCTAATCTTTGATCATGAGATAAAAACTAGTAATATGAACAACATGCCACCACTACGATTCCAGCCCAACTACTATCAAGCAACCCGATCATGCATATTCTCAAGCTATGCCTTGCGGTAGCCACCGCTACTCACGTCCACGGGCTGGTCCAAGATGTCCCCAGTCTAAACGGTACGAGCTAGACGTTAACCCTCAACATCCCCACTAACAGGCTGATCCACACCAGGGCCCGTAATGATGGTGCCCGACACACCCGGCTCCAAAAACAGAACGAATCAATTCCAGCATCCAGGACTCTGGCACAGCCATGATCAACTCGAGCTCATGCGAACAAATGTCCTCAACGGTGTCGAGCCTTGGGCATCTGCATACACCCGATTCGCCCAAGATCCCTACTCCAACGCCTCTTATGAAATGCAAGGCCCATACCCTGTGATTAGTCGTGGGCAGATAAGCAACTATACCAGTTTCCATGATGATTCTCGCGCTGCGTATCAGAATGCTGTTATGTGTAAGTATACAAGCCCAAAGGGCCTTTTCCAGGGCTAATACCTTGGATTGATACAGGGTACATCACCCGCGACCAAAGCCACTGGAACCGCTCCACCACGATCCTCGACGCCTGGGGCTCCGACCTCGAGAACATAATCGGGACAGACCGATCCCTCCTAATCGGCATCGAAGGTTCCATCTTCACCAACGCAGCCGAGATCATGCGCTGGGAAGGCGGCTGGGTCGAGCAAGGCGCGACATACAAAGGTGGCTCGGGCTTTAGCGTCCAGCTCTACTGGCTTTTCGCCCGACAGAGCATCATTATCGGACAAGCGAACTACGGCATGGCCAGCATCATGGGCTTGCTCAATTTCGCCGTCTACCTGGACGACGTGGCTCTATACAACTATGCCTTATACGCATACAAGTATGATCGCTGTGCCGGAGTGCCTTATAATTATCTAGCTACCACAGGCCAGAACTCCGAAGCGGGTCGAGACCAGTCCCATGTACAGGATGCGCTGCAATGGACGGCACTTGCTGCGAGGGTCGTCGCTAATCAGGACTATGATTTGTTTGCCTTGGAGGATAATATTGTTTTCACAGCGGCGGAGTATGCGGGGAAGTATCTCATGAATCAGACGGTGCCGTATGATGCGAGCTTTTATCGGTGTGAAGTGGTGTTGGTGGATGGTCCTTGGGCGAACATTTCCGCGGTGAATCGGTATATTGGGTATCAGGATGGAAAGACGAATCCGGCTGCTTGGGGTCTACTCTATTATGAGGCTTTGGAGAGGGGGGTTGATGTGCCTTGGACTTCGCGCGTGAAGGATGTTTATGATGCTTCTGTGAAGGGTCAGGCATCGCCGGTTGATCCGTTCAGTTGGGCGGATTTGCTGTTTGCGGTTACAGAGAAGTAGAAATCTCGATGAATATATTTGCTCGGCATGTATATAAACAATGGAATTGCAAATAAGTGGTTACTTAATGGCATAGCTCTGTTCCTTAGAAGCGCTATTTAGACTTCGAATAAGGCCGAGATCATTCTGTTCACTATAGTAATGATAGTACTCAAGAACGTCGGTTGGATCCGGCACTCATGTCCGGCATAATGATTATGAGTTTTATGATCATACAGCTATTGTGACATATTCCAGATCCGTTCATCACTAACTGGCTAGTACTAGCAGACCATACATTCCCGAATTCACAATACTTAAAACACGACCTAATAAACATACCGAAAATTCGGATTCTCCCTGTCCGTCAAGTCCTGGAACGCCAGCTCATGCGAGACATCACTGCTCTCACCCTCCTTCGCCTTATTCCTTCTCATCAAGATCACCCTTGTCAGAACAACCAGCGCAATAAACACAGCATAAATGACAATATGCGCCAGAAAACCGTGCAAGTATCGCGGAGCGTCAGAACTCTGAAAGATCTGCGGAGCGATGAGATTTCCCACCGCCCAACCAACAAAAAGGAATGTCATGGTGAGACTCTTCTTAGTCTGACCGGCTGTGTTGCGGGTAATAAGGGAGATAATCATGTTGCCCTCGGCGAGGAAGAACTGCGTGCAGTAGAAGGCGATGAGCATGCCGCCGGCATTGGAAGATGTGGGTGTTACGACGAGGATGACGATGGTTCCGACGATGGCTGGGATGGTCCAGAACTGGTATCTGGTTAGATTTTGGTGGTGAGTGAGTAGGTAGGAATAAAGCTTACTATCATGATTAAACACGTCTGTTGGAAGCGCTGTGAGCACCACGCAGATCCGACCATCACAATGATTGTCCAAGAGCCTTGGGCAATATTCAACAGCTCGGTTTGAAGCAGAGAGAAGCCGAATTGTTCGATGATCAAGTTCGAGAAGACGCCTAGGCCACCGATGACTAGATTGGCCACAAGAATGAGCATCACGCAGCACCAGACGATAGGGTCCTGGATTGTTTCGATAACCTGATATCTCTTGAATTGTCGGTTCTCGATTCCGGTCTCGTTGTGTCGTACCCGCTCTACCATCAGTTTCTTGTCTTCTTCGCTGTAGCACTTTGCCGACAGGGGGCTGTCCGGTAGGAAGAAGCCAATGAAGAAGGACCACACGCATGTAGCACATCCAAGAGCGAGGAAGAGCAACTGCCAGTTCTTGATCACCCCGCCTACGTACTGGGAGGTGCCGAAGGCGAGTAGACCACCGATCTTTAGTGGGTAATTAACTGAGCTGCATCTTCAATGACAAAGCGAGGGGAATAATGACATACCATCAATTGCACTCCAGTCATGCAGTACCAGATTGAGTTCAACACCGACTGCTCTTCTCGTTTATACCACATTGCCGTTCTAATACTGAGGTCAGCAAATCATCTTTAGATATAGCAACAAGGAAAACACACATAAGCATCATCGCAGGCTGAATACAGCTCTCGAAGAACCCCAACAGAAACCGGACCGCCATCAACGATCCAAAACGTGTAGATGCAGCCGAGCATGCCACGATCGCACCCCAAATAAATACATTGACAGAGAGCATTTTGGCAACTGGAAACTTCTGCAACAGTAGATTCTGGGGATATTCGCCCACAAGGATGCCGATATACAGAATCGTGCCCAGAAGCGAATACTAAATGATTATCAAATCAACCTCAAAGGTACGTTTTGAGCTAATAATGGCGTGGTGCGTACCTCTTGTCCGACCAGATGTGCATCATCCTTAATACCCATGATAGAAGCATAATTCAAAATGCCCTTGTCAAGTGACTGAAAGAAATAGGTAACAATCTGGATGACCAGAATGCGACGAGTGATCATCCAAAACAGTCGTTTATCTGTCGCCTCGTCGATCTCAATGCCTGGGTCTGCTGCATAAGGGTCTTTCTTCTCGGTCGATTCGAGGTGATCGGCTGTTGTGGTGTCTATATCGGAGATTTTGGATGCCATTGTGGAATCTGGGGATTGTGGGGTTGTGGAGTTAGGCAGATTGAACTTCAGAGAAGGTTATCAATGTATGGATTTGTATCCCCCGGACTCAGTGTGAGAAAGAGCTTGCATGGTGGGGAAGACTTAGCTGTAACGGGTGTCTCGAGAGTAGGCTCGTCGGAGGGACTCCGGGAGATCGCCCGAAATGCCTATCTACGGAATTCTGGCATGGACTTCTTGCGCGGAGGAATTCCCGGACTCTTTTCCGATTGCGAATGCATACTTCCACAAATGGAGAACGAATTCTTGTAGAGAGAAACAAGCAGGTCTTATCAAGTCTCTTATTGCGTATTCAGTATCCGATTAATTTCTCCTAAGCCAGCATCGGTCCTTTGACAAACTAAGAACAATGTCTATCGAAGCAGGACCCCCAGCGACCGTCAACGGCACCGGCTCCGAAGTACTCCCATCCAAGCAATGGACACGAGTACTCGAAGCCCTATATTCAGAATCCGTCCTAGCAAAGATCTGGTTCGTCGCATCCAAAGCGATGGGTAGTGTGAGTGATACAATTTCTTTGAGCCGTTATAACACCTTCCAGTAAGCCCGAAAGTAATTATTAACAAAAACAGACAAACCCTCCAATCCTATACCCCGAATACACTGGCGAAGACAAAACCACATACATCTACCGAACCCTCGACTTTTGGACATCCGGGTTCTTCCCAGGATCATTATACCTCCTCCTAGAACGCAGCACCCGCTTCCGCGACCGGCATCCTGCTCCCCATTCCACGCAAGCAAACAGAGAGTCCGATCTCCGCCCCCATCCCCTCCAACACGAGCACCTCTGCCGCTGGTGGACAGCCAACCTGCACCAAAATGCCCTTCTTAAGGATACCCACGACCTAGGCTTCATGATCAACCCCTGGGCAATGAAGGCATGGACACTTCATCGGGACCCAGCAGCATACAATACCCTCATACTTGCTGCCCACTCCCTTGCTAGCCGCTTCAGCGAATCAACCCAGTGTATCCGCAGCTGGGATCAGTGTATCACGAAGCGCTATGCATACAAAGATCCGTCGCAGGACTTCCTAGTTATTATCGATAACATGCTGAATCTGGATATGCTGTTCTGGGTGGCGAGAGAAACAGATTGTCTATGGCTATATGACATAGCCAGGGCGCATGCGATCACCACGCAGCAGCATCACATCCGAGATGACTGTACGACCTTCCACGTGGTAAATTTGGATCCTAAAACCGGAGCAGTCAAGTCGAAGTTCACGAACCAGGGATACAGTGATAGTAGCTGCTGGGCACGGGGCCAGGCATGGGGGATTCTGGGGTTTGTACAGACCTTCGGGTGGACACAGGAGACGGAATTCCTTCGCACTGCTAGAGCGCTGGCCGATGTATTTCTTGCGAGATTGCCGGACGATGGCGTCCCGTATTGGGATTTCGATGCGCCTGTTACTGACACCTCACCACGGGATACTTCTGCTGCTATGATCGCCGCTTGTGGAATGCTGTTGCTTTATAAGGCATATAAGAAGCTGCAGGATACTGACGCAGCTAATCACTACCTTCGGGCCGCGATGAAGCTGGTTGATTGTACGGTCGGAGGGTATCTAAATCCCCCTATGCGTTTCGAGGATGGCCCTTCGTTGGAGGTGCCCGTCTACGCTGACCAGTGTTCGGCCCAGAAGACTGAGGCTTGCAAAGGCTTTGAAGCATTGAAGGTGGTCGAGGACGCAAACGCCTCCGAAACTATCTTGACGGGCGCGACGATCAATAATTATGAGTTTGCTCCTCGAAGGTGGTCGAATCACGGGCTTGTATATGCTGATTATTATTTCTTGCTTTTTGGAAATATGCTTCTTGAGATGGACTTGGTTGATGACTTTAAGAAAAGGTAGCATGGTACAAGCATCAACTCCCCTTTTGGGTAGGAATGTAGACATAGAATATCAAGGTTCGACGTGAAAGCGCAAAACGATTAATCACGCAGTTTTGTTACTGGTTTAGTTCTCAATTCCGTCGGTCGCTGAGTCCTTGGTTAGGCCCCGCGTATTGCCGTAATAACTAATCCTCTGTCCTGGGCTAGACGTCACGTCGAAGAGGTGCGATATATCTGTCGGCATGAGACTAGTCATGGAAGTCTCCGAATCATGTCTGGAACCTGACTCGTGACTGCGGGTTTCAAGCGGAGAAGAGATACTAGGATCGGAGGGCAGTTGCATGTTATAAAAAGAGAATGGATCTAGACCAGTTGGCGAGAAATCCTGCTGGAAGGCTGGTGGCAGCGGTGGGAAGGCTAGGCTGAATGGATCGAATGAGCAGCCAGTAGACTGCTGCGAAGGGAACGGAGCCAGCTGCAATGGTCCACCAAGCGACTCATAGTCTGGTGGATCATCCGAGTTTGTTCCCGCGAGATCCTTGTACATCTCCTCCTTAGACTCATCTGAATAGGCGGTTGTGCGAATATCCAGGCTTGGACGAGATACACAGGCTCGGTTCTGTTGGGCTTCGGTCAGTCTAGTTGCGAATTTAAATGCTAGGCTGTCCTCCTGGTGGGCTTGACTGCCGTCATGCTGTCTTGTCCATCGCTGTGAGATCTCCATCAGGTTTGCAATTAAGGTGTTGAGAGCTTGGGATGGCGGCACCCTATTGTGCCTAGCGTGTGCGAGGAGTGTGCGGCCGGCGATAAATAGACAAAAAGAAAACTGGGGGTTCGTGAAAATGGGAGAAAAGGACAAGAATTGATCAGCAATGGTTGCTATCTCTGAAGCTGCTTCCAAGCACGTATCGGCGGAGGATGCCGATGGGAGTCTAATGGGACATTTCTGCCAGTGCGCTGGTGGATATGCAATGCCTTGGTGTAGCAGGATTACCGCCGTGTTGTGGGTTATGTGTGCCAGAGTCAGATTTGGATCCATGACTCTCTGTTCGTTTAGGACGCAGGCTTCGCGCCATTTAGGAGGTAAGTGGATTTTCCATCTGCGCGCATCAGCATCATGAAGAGAACGGGACAAGACTTATACGCACTGAATTAGTCGCAAATCTAGTTCCTTGAATTTTACCAGCCATAATCGTGCCTTGCTAGCATCGTTAATCAGAAAGGCGTGGTGAAGATAGAAGTTGGTGACGAGGGCCAGTGATTCAGTAGCCTCAATGATGTACGCAAAGGCGCCGATGGCCTGCTCTTCACAGCCATCTATCGTAGCGGAATGGCTATTAGAAAGTGTAGTGTTTTTGATATCAGAGATCCCAAAATACGGGGTGCAGACTTCCTGCTCCTTCTCCCATAGAGCGCCTTCACATGGAAGACGGCGCTTTACATCCGCATTTCTCAGACTAATCTTCCAGCCTGTAGAGACGCTGCAGAAGCGGTCCATGAGAAAGACGGCCCAGAACACACGTCGCCGCTCCTCCGCTTCACTCCACGACCGAGATGGTGTAAGAAAAACCATGCGCCTGATTAGTCTTTCCCCCATGCCCTTGACGCGATATAAGTCATCTTCTTCTACTCCAAGCTGAAGTTGCTCTACGGTACCTGCCATGCTGCCAATAATAGACCATGACGAGGGTCCGCGACCGCGATTTATCTGTTCGAAAATCAGTCTACTTCTCCCTAGAGACATAGCGTGGGTCTCTAGCTCACTGTTTCAAATGCGACAATCACCAGCGCCTGTAGATTCTCGACCGAGAAGGTTTCGGTGCTCTGCAATATTACCTCTTGTCGACTTTTCTTGGCGATCTCTTTCATATCCAACGTATCGCCATACTGTTTGTTCTGTGAGAAGCGGGCACAGACAGAGACAATGGCATGTAAGATGCAATTGATATGCACTCGTTCTTCCGGCGACCGCATCCGCTCGCGAAATTTCTTGACGTGTAGTATGGGTATCCATGGATGTATATTGGTGAAGTAAAAATCGACGAGTTCAGTCAAGACGGCATCAGGTAAGGGGCTGGCCACGCGAGACTCGGATTCTAGAGCAACCGCATGGTAAACCAGCTTATTTTCCACGCGGGCGCGTTTGGCTTGGGGAGGAGCACATTCTGGTGGCGCAGAATCGTCTGTATTTGCTTCTGTACTCGTTCGTTTTGTCGCCAACTTTGCAGGGTCTAGTACTGAAGCCTTCAGCTGCTCCCGACGCTCCGCCAGGGTTGTGGCTGCCGTGGCCCCCTTGGCCAGGGATCGCGGGGGTTCAGTGTTTGGAAACAAAGACTGCCACATCTGCTGCCAGAGCATCTCCTGGCCCAGAAACATATTCTCGAGCGTCTCGACGCGGCGATATAGCTGGTCGACCGCTCCAGCTCGGAGACCAGGCTTAGTTCGTCGATCATCGTAGACGCAAAGGACATCCGAACGCATACATTGCGAACAGGGCTGCGCTCGATTGCATTTGGCTTTTTTCTTGCGACAAAACTGACAGGCTGGAATTTCCTCCTCTCCTTTGGTGGTTGTCTCCGGCAAGTCTCCTGCGCTGGGGTTGGATGTCGCGGGTTGGGATTTTGCGGTCATCGGGTAGACAGGGCTGAAATTGTAGAGGTTCACGATAGGAATATTTTCTTCAGGAAGACAGGGACGTCTGACATACAGTACTACACATGCTCAAAGACGAACGCCCCCATAGGGAATTCCTTCTTTTCCCCGCATTTTGCACTCGTCATGCCACCCCTGGAACATCCTCTTTGCCGTTGAGCTTAGTTGACATGGAGACCTGCGCTGCACCAATCAACTTCCTGTCGGCGGGCGGGGTAATTGCCGGCGAGTGTCCGACACCGGAGATTTTCCTAAAATGCTTTAGCAAAATGATCGATTTGCTATATTAGAAGTTGGAATTAGGAAAGGGATCGACATGTTCGGATAGATAACTGATCAGGAACTCCCGCTTTCAACTGTAGGTAGTGGTTCGTTGCTACTGTCAAGTCTTAGGAGTTGGAGCGCGCTGGCCCTAATCGTACAGAAAAGCCGGTTTGGTCTCCGACCTTCACTAACTCACTTAAAGGATCACTAATAACACCGGATATTTACTGAACTAGCATGTTCGTTCTCCCCGAGTTCCAGCGTGTGCTTCTACTGATGTGTACTGTATAGCATGGAAAATGTATCTCGTGCGGAGTGGAAGACAGACCCACCTGCAGTTAATATCCAGGGTCCATGTCTTCAGGGAAGGATCAGCGGGTAACTTACGTATGTGCCGGGGACACTAAAGACCCTTTCCGCGTGTGTGAGTGCGTCATGAAAATCCTGCAATGCAATCTAGACTATCCTGAGTAGAATACTCCGTAAAGGCAGAGAACAGCTAAGTGGGGCGAACGAAAAGACAGGGAGTTTGCGAACCCTTGTGCACGGGATCCGCCAGGCCGCGTAACCTGTCAACCCACAATCAGTCCACCTCTCAGAGACAAAGTAGAATTCAAGATTTAGCATCAATTGGATGTTTTAAGGGTCTATCCAAAGAAGCTTGGACCACTCAGTTACCAACATGCAACGCACTCGACACGAGGTTTGTGGAATGAACTCTTACCACTACGAGCCGAGATTGCAGGAGCATAAGATGGTTCGTCTTCACATCTGTCACCCATAATTGACGTGTTTGCTGGCGTATCACGCGCTAACTAATACGGAAGAAGCTTGGTATTTGCCGGTAGGGGTGCCTTAACGGCCTATCTTCTATTTTGCTTCCAATCACATCTAGCTCGGTGGTCGACATACACCATGGGTACGTTTATTATCGGCTTTGTCCCTTGCATGTGCCGTCTTTCGGGGTTGCTGATTCCTGTAGACATTTCAATCGCCCCTTTTGCAGAGTGACTGGATCTGGACTTACGGAACCTCCCAACTCCGGCACCATAGGTGGAGCATGCCCCCACACAGTCATGGTCAGTAGCACAAGTATATCCTCCACATCACCCTGCCGAGACGCATTCGGCAGAAGGTACACCCGTAGTGAATGCATAATAAGTCCCCCTTATTCTTCTATCATGCCATCAAACCAAGCTTTTCAACTTGAGCGCTCTATCCGGTGACGTCCATTTCACCCCCGGACGAATTGCCCTTCTAGCAAACGTTAAGGCACAAACAAGTCTAGTTTATACAAGTAAGAAATAAATACGTAATGGAATACTACGGCGAGCCTAGTAAGTATAGTGTTTATAAAGTTGAAGTGTTTAGAATAGAAGCCACACCCTGTCCTAACTTGTCATGTCTGCACTCTGAAAACAAGAGTTTGATAGGACCCCAAAGTTCCATTGAATGAGTTGGCATCCTGCAAAGTCTTTCCCGACCAAACTTCAACAACCTTCTGAGGCGAGCCAAGCCCAAGACTCGCAAAGCTCAGAGACACAGTCTGCGGGTAACTCTTCTCATTCAGTAGAAGCACAACATATCCCCCCTCGATATTTCCAGCCCATACCTGAAAGAGGCCTTCCTTACTGTGAGCCTCTCTATACGTAACAGGCTCCCCAAGAGCGTCTTGATTGACAGAAATGATTGCCGTATTGGTGAGCACACCTAAGCTATCATTGGAAAGCTTGCTCAGATCAGCCCCAATGATCAAGGGTGATTTCAGCGCCGCCCAGAACGCAAAATGTGTCTGTTGCTGGTGAAGTGTGAAATTGGCATTTCCGACTTCGAGCATATCCATATCCAACCAGTGACCCTGAGTCTGATATTGGCTGATTTCTTTCATTTTATTGATGATCGTCAGGACTGAGCAACCGGCATATCCAGTGTTAAGACAGTAGGCGGTCTTGCACTGACACTCGGTTTCATTGGTGAAGCTTGTCGTGATATCGCCAGACATTCTGTATGAGTGGCCGATGTCTGCAGGCAGATAAAATGAGTATCTCAAAGTAAAAGACCGGCTTGTCTGTGGGATGTATCTCACCCCCTCCCCAGTGCCAAGGGAACTGATAGCCCCAACCACACACGGAATAGAAAATATCTCGGCCCGAAAGTGCGAGCGCATTCTTCATTGCTCCAAAGCGGATTTGAGGGGCCTCCGTCATCGACTGGAATCCGCCACAGTTGTCGTATTTGAGATAGTCCACGCCCCAACCTGCGAACGTTTGGGCATCTCTCTCTTCATATCCCCAGCTTCCTGGCCTCCACGCACATGTGTAGTGCCCACTGTCTCCGTAAAGGCCTAATTTTAGGCCCTTAGTATGTACCTCTTCGGCCAGTGTCTTAATTCCGTGAGGAAAGGACGTTGCATTGGCTTGAAGATACCCGTCGGATGTGCGATTGTAGCTTGCCCATCCGTCATCAAGCAGCACGTATTCGTAGCCTGCTTCTTTCAGTCCAAGGGTATCGAAGCGCTCCATAACATCCTGGACTATCGTATAGTTTACCGTCGCTTTGAACGCGTTCCATGAGTTCCAGCCCATCTGAGGTTTTTGCGCCAGGCTAGAGCCTCCCAGTACGGAGCGGACGAAGGGTAAAATCGCCAAGATAGCCAAGCGGAATGAGAAGAGTTGATAATTGCGTCCCATTGTGCTGCTGGTTATACTGGAGCTGTGTGCTGAGGTAACCGAGGAGTAGGAGTCGTATATGGGGCAATTATAAAAGTTTTATTTGTAGCAAGTTCGTTTCTCCATCAGTGGCTAACTATGTAACCTCCGGTAGTTGTCCGGGTTCCCCGCCGTAGTAAAGGGGATAGGTAGAATAGAGTTACCAACTAATAGAGCTGCAGCCTTTCAGCCGAGTGATATATTCTCATTGGCCGGGTTTGGCGGATGGGGTTGCGGAGATGCTCCGGGAGATCTTGCGGCCAAACTACTACTAGTGACCCTAAACAACTTGCCCGAGTTCTTAATTATAAACCCTTCAATTAAATTCTTCTAACTCACTATATCTCGTACCTTGAAGTTTCCTTTGCACCACTTCGAATCCTCAATATGATATTCTCGGTTTTTCCATTTGTGGGTGTCCTTTTTGGGGTTGGTTTAGCAATGGCCACAACAGACCCTCTGAACTACCGAAACATCCCCGGCTATGTAGCCTCCAGCTCCTCAAATGTGACGACCGCTCTAGATTTCATCAAGTCCCGGTCCGACTTGAGCATCCTGTCTGAGAAGATCGATGAGCTTGGCGGATTTGCACAAGCGTTTGGCACAGATCCGGATTGGAAATTTACATTTTTTGCGCCGAATAACGATGCCTTTGAGAAATATACTGGGGCTTACTTTGATAGCTTCGAGCCAACTCCGTATGTCTGATCAAATGTTCTCATCTTGTATCACTGTGGCTTATTCCGCATAGGAAAGGGAAATGGTGGCTGGGAAACACTATCATCC
The DNA here is from genome assembly GCA_036986335.1 of Aspergillus sp. AS01. Taxonomy (NCBI): domain Eukaryota; kingdom Fungi; phylum Ascomycota; class Eurotiomycetes; order Eurotiales; family Aspergillaceae; genus Aspergillus; species Aspergillus sp. AS01. The sequence continues at coordinate 277,679 of BTWD01000033.1, forward strand.
ACCACTATGTACCTAACTCCGAGCTCACGTCGGCTAGCTTTAATGAGACTTTGCAGCGATTTCAGGTAGGCATACCCATGCGGATGCATGAGGAAAACTCCCTACAAACTAGTCTTCAACCGTACTGAGCTGATGCTGAAATCAGACTGCCACCTACCTCTTTGTGAGCTCGCAAGTACAAGATGGCACGGTTGTTCTCAACAAAGTGGCAAGAGTAGTGGAATCAGATATCCCGGTTACCAGTGTACGCACTCATTACTTCCTTGCAAGACCGTCGAACAATGAATTTCTAATGATTATTGACATAGGGAGTGGTGCACATCATCGACCGTATCCTAGACCCATCAGCACAGATATTCGAATCCGATCTCCCTCGAATGTCACAAACGTTCATCGCTGGGAGTTGCTCGAATCCTCAGCTTTCATATTGTTGATTTCAGTCAGCCACTTGCAAGTTGGCCAGGTTTATCCTAATTTTATCATTGTCAGAATATCATGTTACGTTACAGACCCTGCCAAGAGTCACTGAGTAGGCTTTCATAGACTAATCAAATCTCACCAAGTGTTGATTTCATTCCTTCACAGGAATCATACCCCTGTAGATAAGGAGCCCCAAGCTAAAACCTACCAAATCAACTATGGCATTTTCCGTTCACTCAGACCACCGAGTCTAGGCATTACCAATACACTATAGAACAAAGAAACAGGTAGTACAAACAACAGGCAGCAGACAAGGCCAATCCGGCCACGTTTTCCGTTTACTTGGTAACTCTACTTTATAAAGCAACAGCAACACCTCACCCTGAGGCCGCCACACCATCAAACCACTACTAGATTAAGAATACTCAAACTACAACTCATTTCTTCTCACAAACTTTTTACCAGCTCCTATCCTGCCTTCACCCTCGCAAACCCTATACCTCCTAATTCATCCCATCATCCTCGAAGAAAACCACCCAAAATGAAACTCCTCACCTACCTCCTTCTCACCTTCTACGCCACCACCGCCCTATCCACCGACATCAGTACCGAAGAAGAGTGCGGTTCCCTCGGAGTACTGAAAATCGACCCTGCCGATCTCCCCGAAGGCGTCACCCCCGCTGATGTTCGCAAGTGCGCAGATCATCCGCTAGGCCATCTGCCGCACCCCGGTGCTGCTGCAGGTGGTGTGTTGCAGCGTATTCTGCCGGGTTGGATGTTTTGAGGGGGGTATCTCGGTTTTATCTTGTCTAGGCCTGGCTGTTATTAGGGCGTGAAGGATAAAATGAACATATCTTGGGGCAGAGGGTTGGTCAGATCCCATGGTGGATTAGGGGGCATGGTGTCTTGTTATGGACGAATGCATGGTTTGGGCTGCAGCGCTGCATCTGCGGTGATCCGGGGGATTGAGAGCTTTTCTACGTAGAGAATTTTGAATTGCAGAACTGGACAGTCTACTAAAGTTCTGAACATGTACGTCCTGTTGATTTCTTGCGAGTCGATTGAATGCAAGGAACTTTTGTCATAGAAGTATCTAGAGCTTTTAGATTTACCTCCAACCCAGATGCCACCAGCTTGCAAGTATAAATACTTTCCCCACCGCGCAGATTCTATATAGCCTACGGTCGTAGTCGATCCCCCCTAAACTCCTCCGCCGGCCAGCCCTGTAACGTTGTGCCATCCTCAACATGATCCCCCGACAGCACGAGCGTATGCTCCAGCAGACACGCATCCTTTCCCATCGACGCCCCCGACAACAATCGAGATCCAGTGCGCATCACACTTCGATCGCCCACTTTCAGCGTATGCAACTCAAAATCCCCCCGCGTGTTGAGATGGCACACCAGACTAGCATCATCCACCGTGACTCTATCCCCCAGCGTCACCAGATCCGGTTCGGTGAGGAATATATGCGGTTCACCGTTGGCGCTCAAAGCGCAATCCGCCCCGATCTTCGCCCCCATCGCACGGTAGAACCAGCACAGGTACGCCGTCCCGCTGAGTAAAGACCGGATGCCTATCCCACCGAAGGTCTCCTCGATGAGAGTGTCGATGGTGCGTTGGATCTGCCAGCGCTGGCAATAGCTGCTACGATCATAGGGATAGGAACCCTCCCGTCGTCGTCCGAGGAGTATCCACTTGGTGGTAATAGAAATTCCCAGAGTCACGACTCCTTGAACTACATTTACTGCAGCCATAACTGCAGCTAACACGCCATACACGGCAAATGGACGCCACCATCGCATCTCAAATGCTATCACCTCCATGGGGAGAAGACGGCTCAGCACCAGCAAGGCCGCCAGCGGCACCACCAAGGGATACACGGCCGTAAAGGCAACCATAAAGCTGGAGTACCCGATGATAGGCCCCTGGCCCAGCACACGGTAGTTTGCCTTCCCCAAGTAGAGGGCGCGGCCGAATGGCCTTGTCGTATCACGCTCCCCATCGCCGGAGTCCTTCGCATCATCCCCCTTCCCCTTGAGCTGAGGGAAGCGGACAGCATCACCATGCTTGCTGCCAGTCCAGACACTGCCATCTGGATAGGAGCCATTCCGCCGTAGCAACGCGCCCGAGCCCACCATCGTGCGCGTCCCAATGGTCACCCCGGGAAGCACCACAGATCGGTCCCCCAGCATGGCCCCATCCTTGAGGACAATAGGCTCCCTCCCCACCCCGTCCACCGTTACCAGGCACGACCGGGAGCCAAACACCACGTCGTGTCCGATATCCACCAGGTCAAAATCCGGGATCAATTTCAACTCAGTACGTGGCCAGTATACGCGTTTTCCCACGCGCCCACCCAGCAGTCGTACCGCCATAGAGACCAGCTCGTAGTGCGGCCCCACGAGCTGCGACAAGCGGGAGATGTCTCCCTGTGGAATGATGGTGCTGAGGGCCGCGTGTCGCACCTTCTGAGCCGGACGCTGTGTGTTCATAGGGCCTCGCGAGGGCCGGCCACAAATTACATCCAAGCCACGCTTCACGACAAGCACTGCCAGGAACCACGCAACTGGTCCCGCTACAGCAGAATATAGCCGCATGAGAAGGAAATAGCCAATCCGAGTGCGACTAGTGAGCCAGGACACGGTGTGTCGCAAACGGTCATCCGCGACGGTCGGGTAGCGACTTACGATGGGGAGCAACCCAGCGATGCGCGGCAATTCCGACACGAAGTGTACAAGGATCTGCAGCCACCACACGACCAAGATCTGCCAGATCCAGTGAGGCTGCATAGCACTGGCAAAATATTGATCACGATTGGACTCGTCCGCATCGTCGACTTCCCAGGTGGACGAGTTGGCGCCGATACACGTGCTGGGGGGCAGCGTGGTCCCAGGTACCACGGTCGATCGGAGGCCCACATAGGAGTTGGCTCCAATGGTGATGGGCTGTAGCAGCATCGAGGTATTGCGCTCACTCGCAAATGGACGGCAGATGCAGTTATCAAGGACCACACCGTCGCCGATGTGAAGGAGATCGTACTCCCCAAGGGCCGTGAATTCGTCGATAGAGACATTGCGGCCAATACGTGCACCCAAAGCTCGATAGTACCAGATTCGGCTCCTGCCATAACGGTCGAATACACCCTGTTATCTCTTGGTCAGCTTACCCTGTGGACGGGGAAGGATCACGAGTCAGTACATACCTTCCCACAGACTTGGAGCGCTTTCTGTGTCAACCACCACCGCATATGGTACGGTCCCCACATCGGATACATTCCTTCGCGGTATCGACCAACAAGGAGCCATTTTAGTGCGATCCCTATTAGAGGGGAAATAATTGCCATTAACAACTGAACGGCCTGTTGAATGAGGATAAGGCCAAGCAGCCGTCCAAAGAGATTCGGGCGCAGCGGAAACCGTGTGGATATTTCAGAGAGCAGGTAGACCAAGAATGTCCAGCGCAGCGCCTGAAGCATTGGGTAAAGAACTACAGATGGAACAAGATTTAAGAATAACACCGATGGCTGAGTGGAGCTATATGTCTCCCTACAACCTGGAAGCTCGTGGCTTTCAACTTTACGTGTCTCAGAATCAGCGATCGCTGCCTCGATGATGGCCGTGATGGCGCCTACAGTACTATGCTGAAAAAGAACATCCCCTGCCACAGGCACCCGGAACTCCTGCCGGATCTTGGAGATAAGCTGGCCCGCACTCATACTGTCCCCACCGGACTCGAAAAAGTCGGTCGCGGGACTCATATCTTCCGGGGCAGCTCTGAGTGCCGTTGCGAAGAGATTAGATACCTGCTGCTGCGTGCTTGACGTGACTGTTGGATGCAGTGCAGTCAGCTTGGCTTGTACAGCAGCCTCGTCAATCAAGCCATGTGTGTTGCGTGGCATAGGATCATCTAGCACGTCCAACCTGCTGGGAATTAGGTATCCGTGCAGAAGCTCTGGGAGGCTGGCGAGGATCTCCTCCGGCGAGACATCGCCAGTCCCGTCCCTGAAGATGATGGCTCGGGGGTATCCGTCCGCGTGGACTTGCAAAAATACCTCCGACAGTCCCGAAACTTGCGCAATAAATCCCTCCACCAAGCGAAAATTGAGCTCGCATCGTTTTCGAGCGATGGGTACGGTGACAGGTGTATCCACCGGCGGACACAGTGCCTCGTAGTGCCGCTCAACCATAGGAACCTGATCTGTCAATGTCTCCAGACCTAGTCTTTGGCTCAGGCCGATGCGTCGCAACTTGTTGCGTGATTTAGGAAGGTCATCCATGTAAACCAAAAGAACAGGCCATTTGGGCTGATGAAGACGCTCCCTCAAAGCCTTGTGTATTTGGCGAAGATCAGGCCTCATGCGACCTGCTGGGGTTACAACCGCCACGCCAACGACCTCTTGAAGGGTATCATGGGGAGTAGGGAATGCCAGAGCCTCCCTGATACGACCGAAGACGTTTGAGGATGGGTCTCGGGAAGCTGATACTAATGCATCCTCGACCTCCACCGGCGATATCGTCTCCCCTCCGCGATTGATGACTTCTTTCGTCCGCCCGGTGATATAGAGCCATCCATCCTCGTCAACATATCCGAGATCGCCCGTGTCAAACCACCCTGCTGGAGTGAACGAGCTCCGATCCAGTCCACCTTTGATGAGGTAACCCGGGAATACGGGTAGGCCTCGGACACAGATCCTACCTACCGAGCCAGTAGGGGCACGCTGCTGCGTGTGCTGAGTATGGAAAATTGCCAGCTCTGGCCCCGCGGCCAGTCCGGTGCTCCCTGGCCGACTAAAGCGACCGGCCTTAGGTGGTGCCGTAATGGGTACACATTCAGTCATTCCATAGCTGAGCGACAATGAGCATTGAAATATGTCTTGGAGCTGCTGTGCGAGACTCGGGGGCAGTGCTGCTGCCCCGTTGCATATAAATGTAATAGTGCTTTTCCTAACAGATTCAGCCCGTTGCGCAGCTTCGGCTACTATCATCTCATGCATTGTTGGTGCTGCGTAGTACCACGTGGGGCGATGCTCTTCCACCATATCCCAGAAGTGGTTCGGATCAAATTGAGAGCAACAGATCGTCATGCCCCCTGCCACAAGGGGGGCCCACAAGCTTCGCATCATACCGCCACTTTTTCTGTCAGTACATACCTTTTGGCATTCGCTGTGTAGTAACGAAGGGGCTCATACACATGATGGAGTGGCATCATATTCAAACAGCGAGATCCAGGAGTCAACTCCAGACTGTCCATCACAAATGTTGCACTGGCAAGAAGATTGAACATAGTGATTGGAACTAGCTTCTTGTTGCCACTGCTCCCACTCGTGGCCAGAATGATGGCAAGATCATCCGGGCCATTGGGAGCGTGCTGGACTCGACACGGTTCAATGGAGGAGTTTGCGCGAGTAACACTGAAAGTCAAGTCATCCTCTGGTTGAACTGTGAAGACGACTAACTCTGTCCTTTTCTGCAGCCGTTTCGTATCCGATTCAAGCATGAGAACTGCATCTGCCCCGACCGCGTCAAGGTCAGTCATTAGTTCCTCATGGGCTGCTGTAGTTGCCATCGGCACAACGGTATAGCGGTTCGCTACTGCAAGCAAAGCCAGGGCCAAGAGAGGCCCGTTGGGAAGAACGACTGCCACCCGCGGCTTCTCACAAATTGAGACTGGGAGCTTAAGATCAAATTTTTCTATGAACTCCCGAACCTTTGTGTGTGATATGACGCGGCCTGATTTGGGTTCCAGGAGTGCTGGCTGCCGGGATTCACATGAGATGAAGTCCGTCATGTGGGGCATAACCGACTTTATTCTCTGTTGAACATGATCAACTGTCGCCACCCAGTCTGGCGAGCTGCCATCCTTGGCTGCCTCTGGTAGTTCTTTCCAGTGCTTTTGGTAGCGTCGCAACAGGTCTTGAAATGGCAAAGGCCCACTCTCCCCGTATAATGGCTCGGTAAGTTGGAGGAATGCGAGTTTGGGCGATGGTTGACACTGCTCCTGCAATTCTTTCTGTAATCTGTAAATGTTAGGCTATCAGCACATGTATATCCCATCTAGGGGCTCCAGTCAACGCACAGGCTCGCCATGAGGACAAGGACATGGACAAAGCTAGCAAGAGGTATTCGTATCAGTAAGATAAAAGGCTATAAGAGAGGCAGGGATACCTTGCGTGTCCGCAGCAGGCCTGACAGTCCTTCGCTTATGTCTGAACAATGGCCACCCCTCCTGAAAGCCAGAGAGGCCGGTCCCATCCCCTTGGAGAACCCCAGAGTGTAGTGTCATATGCATATGCAAGCCACACCGCCGTCGATCTCACCCGCCATTGCGGACAGATCGCAATAAAATTAGGGACAATGCTTCAGGTGCAGGGACTTTCACACCGACTAGATTTTAGGCTGCCAGAAAGAAAACGTCACTTGTGATCCGTGGACCTTAGTGATTGGTGCACGTAGTCTTACGTCTGCCCCATGTAAATCGAATTCCTATGATCGTGCCGCCTTGCATTGGAGGTAATGGGCTGCTTGATATCTCCCGGAACTGAATACTGAGGAGGTCTTTCGACTCGGTGATACGACAGTCTCGGTATACAGGGCGTGATCGGCAGCCGGGGATATAATGCATCCTCTTGATGATCACTGCGTTGTTCCACTCTGAGCTGTTCGATGGCATGACGTTGCTCTTTTCTAGTCTCCCACTTACGGGGAATATTCATCCTTTGTTGATTCCAGAGCCTTATGAGTCTCTGACAGATATCGCTTGAGCGGCTGTGGAAAGATGGAGGGCAATGGATGGAACCGTCTGCGGTCTTCATTCTTCAACATCATTCGTGGAGTCCCACAAACCAGTCCCATTCTTGCACGTAGCTGGAACCTTATCATCTTTTTAATGCTTGATGTGTTGGGAAGTCGTCTTGGTTTAGATACTGAATCTATTCCGATGCTGCTCTTTAAATGCCAAGAATTGAGAAGCGTAGGTGCATGGAGAGGAATATAGTCCAGTATAGATGTCACGTCATATGTGCCCCCAGCTGGCAGGACCTCACGGCTTTGGGCTATTTAATGTTGAATCAAAATATAGATGGAGGTAGCGCAACCTTCGCTGGGAATCTTATGAAATTGCGTCAGTCTATGGGCCTAGTAACACCGGCTTCAGGGATGTAGTCTGTAGACAAACCCAGCATGTCTTCGATGTCCTGGTTCAACTAAACTACAACCCCACACTACCATCTCGAGTACACTCTTCGTATCAAAATAATCCTTATTTCCAGTCATAAGCAGGTATGTTTTTATTAACATGATGCTTAAAGCTAGTAGTTGCGGGGCACCTTAAGTACCAGTTGCCTTGAAGCAGCCAAAAGTGTGCTGCAATATAACTAAGTGCTTATATTTTCCCAGCAGTCTGTTCAAATCCCATTTATAAGATAGTATAGGGTTCTTGCTGTCCTAGCCTTTAGGCGCTTGAGCCTCGATGAGTCCCACACAAATCATGTTGTTCATCTGATGCAGATTATGTGATGTTTTCTCACCCAGATGACTGATGACTCGCCAGCATTGATTAGCCTTGCAGTCCTTCCATATTCTTAAGGCCCAGTATCCAATAATGGGTTAGAGATCTCATGTCAGTCGAGACCCTCTATAGTGATGTTCCTGTCTCCAATGCGGTGATTTAAGTTTCCCTGTCTAGGGAACCTTATAGCCTGCCAAATCAAGAGAAGGGGGTATAGATAAAATAAGTAAGCATATATAAATATAGATAAGAGAAAGGCAAACCAAAAAAGGAGAGAGGCGAACAGAAAAACAAAGGAAGGAAGTAAAATGTTCGGCTCGATGTCTGTTTTTGTGGACTTGACCCACTTGAAGCTTAACTTTCTTCAGGGGTTTTTAGCTCCACGACAGTGCCAACAAGCTTTGTTGGTTTGAAGTAAAATCATAAGTAAGTTGTAGTCCTCCACGTGCCAGAGAGCTTGTGAGAGCCATAAAGTTAATGGCATAGTTCAAATATCTTTTTCTTGCCCGCTACACCAGGTCTTTTAAGGTAACGAGTGTGTTACGGTAACAGATACATGCACCATCACAAATAGTCATGGCTATTGAATATAACAGAGTAATGTAACAAGATCTAGAGAAAGCTAACTGGGATCACAGTCTACTACTGTTGTAGCAGAAATAATATGATCTTTGTATGCTTATCTTACTATGATATACTTCATTATCCTCGTCATCAAGCAATTCGTTAATGTGTTGTGGATACAGCCACTATGGCTATCTTAATTCTTGATTAGTTTTAGCCCACCAACCTACCTACTCTTAAAGTTGCTTATTCACACTTTTCGTGACTCATCACTGTCTGTGTATTGGACTTACAGCCTTGGCATATTTCCTGATGCTGGTCAGAAGAAGGTTTCGTTATAATTCTACTGGTTGGAAATCAAAAGCTCACTAATATAAACAAGAAAACGTAAATTAGCACCACAATGGGTAATCAACCATGTGTAGACAGCGGCAGCCATCCGGAGAGTTTGAGGAGCATCTAGATGATTTGCATCCCTTGACTGCAGGGGTGACTAACAGTATGGCAAGGACAATCAAGTAGAGGACTCCATTATGTCTTACATTCCACTATCACCATTTGTGGTACAATTGTCTGGCTCTCAGATGTGGGCACTTCATAGGTATGGAAAGTAAAGATAATTAATCCCTTCCATTTATTACGGATTTAGCTCCTCGCATTTTCTCGGGGGCTATGAAGAACATCAATTTGAATATCATAAATAAAATATCGTATATCGAGTAGCTAACACCCTATCCATTAACATTCAGTAGTGTTCCCTTTATCGTCTTCAACTGTGCTCTTTAGATGTTCCAGTGGTCTGTATTCGGACAGATTGGTATACCGACCCAAGGCCATCATAGGAAAGTATTGCGAATACAGGGTATAGCAAAGGTAGAAATGATTCGGAAAGCCAGTGCCAGTGTAGTGATCCTCCTTCCACGACCCAGCCAGTTCCCCCTCTTTTATTTGCGTCTGTGACAAATACAGGATGCCCCGGGTAATTGAATCATCTGTTGGGGGTAGGTATGCAAGCAGGCCCATCAATGCCCAGGCCGTCTGTGATGCTGTGGATGGCCCATTACCTGCCAGGCTAGGTTCATAATAGGATTCGAGGCGCTCGCCCCAGCCACCGTCGGGATTTTGACATCTTTTGAGCCAGTCCAGGGCGGCATGAGTGTCCACTTTGTGCCTTTTTTCCATGACGGGATAAGTATCATCCCAACCTTCGAGGTGGTAGACCAACCCACAAAGGACCGTACTAGTTCCATAGATGTAGTTCGAGCCCCAGCGGCCGTACCATGACCCATCGGGCTCTTGCTCCGTTGACAGAAACTCAATTGCACGCTCAGTGGCTGAGGACATGTCGTCAATGAAGAACCTAGGGATTGGGTTTTTACCATTCTTAGACAGCACAGAACCCCTCTTGGCTAATAGGCCAAAGCATTCAATGACACGCCCAGTTACGTCCGAGGTGGATGGATCGCAGCAACTATCCATGTCACTGAAAGGAATTTTGTTGAGGAACAAGTAGTTGTTCTCCCGGTCGAATGCTGCCCATCCCCCGTCATTGTTCTGCAGGCCAAGGATCCATTGAATTGCGGATAGTATGGGTCCTATATCTAATAGATTTGGGTCCTGCTTCACCATCGCCAAGACTGCCGCAGCAGTGTCGTCAACATCTGGATACCACGAGTTGAAGTATTCGAAACTAAATCCGCCGGGTGGGACATTCGCATTATACACCTTCCAATCTCCCTCGTTTCCAAGCTGTTGGTTGGCTTTGAGGTATCGTGACGAGCGTGCAACAAGGGGGCTTTCAACCGGAAGATTTGAGTCGATCAGTCCGATGGTCATGAGGATGGTATCCCATATTGGCGAGATACAGCCCTGTATTCTCAATCCGGTGCTGTCTCTCCACGCGTAGGTGTTTTGGAGAGCATCGATGCCTCGACGTACAGGGCTAGACTCAAGGTCATAACCCTCCAGAGTGAGAGCAAACAGGGCAGCATGCAAAGGAGGAAAGATACCTCCGATGTCGCCTTCGGGCTCCTGGCGTTCAAGGATCCAAGCCACACAATGTCGAAGTGCAATTTTTCTCGAAGGGGACCACCGAAGGCCACCTAAGGCTTTCAAAATATTATCGGCTAGGGTAAATCCAAATGCTGTAAGATCCTCGTTCCATAATGACCACAGAGAAGGCGAATATGGGACCATTTTGTCTGCTGGGTTGACCCAAAGCTCGTCCAAATAATCATTTGACGACGACCTTCCATTTGGCAAAGCATAAATTGGACGATGATGCCGGATGACCAGCATTGGAACCACTGTCGCTCTAGCCCAACTGGCCAAGCGATAGATGCTCATTGGCGCTGCTGCAGGGAGTAGGATCAACTCGGCTGGCAACTCAGGCACTGCAGACCAAGGAAAGAGCCCAAAGCAAGCAAAGAACATGCGAGTAAACACGCGTACCTTGGCTATTCCACCTTTGGAGAGGATGAACTTGCGCGCAGGACCCATCGCTTGATGGCTGCGGTCGAGGCCCAACAGGCACAAAGCGAAGTAGGCTTCGGCGGTTACAGAAACGTCTCCCGGGAAGTCATATGCCAGGCTCCAAGAACCGTCTTCATTTTGCTCGGACAGGAAATATTTGATGAGGTCGTTCCGGTCTTCCTCGATGCTGAAACCTAGCGCTTGCGCAAGGAAGACATATTCCGCTGTGATAGTAGCATTGGACTTCATTTCACCGTACCAATGACCATCATCCCGCACCTGGCGCAATGCGTATACGCCAGCGAGCTTAGTGGCGTCACAAGCCAAGGTATGTAGAGGCATGGGGGTATCAACAGCCATTGTTTCTTCGTGTGTTATGGTATCCAAAGAAAGATAGACGATGGGTTAAAACAGAGTCTGCTAGATCGCTGAATGAATGGGAGGGCTTCCAGCATGTCTTAAGCCCCGAGTTGCCACTTCAACGAACATTAAAGTTAGTTGGTTGAGACATAGTGTAGACCCATTATTGTGATCTGTCTATTGGCCGAAAGCGACTACTGTAAGTATGCTATTGGCAAGCAGTTTATACGTCCCCCGTCATCATAATCCTAACCTACATTGACGTGATTGGGTGCGGGTGAAGGATGCCTCTATTGCCAAGGATAGAAACCGATGCATCCTGTAGTCTGCCTTGCCAAACTTTTAACATATTTCGGGGTCCACTTACTGAGACAATAGTTGTTTGGAATTTTTGTGCTAAGTTTCTTGGCTTCTCGTAGATTAGTCTATGACTCAACTATCAATTTACATAAATATGATATTTATTGATCGAGTCTAATAGTATAGACGTGGCTACAATAGAATACAGACGCTGACTGTAGAAGGATATATACAGATAGACCTTGAGATTCTATTCGGGTAAGCATGAGTAATGCATCATGTCCTCCCACAGTAAGGCCCATGTATACCATCCCCCCCCCACCCCTCACTGTAGAGTTAGTTTGCCAGAAAATGAAGAAAGGGAAATAGAGTGAAGAGTTGAAGGAATTTTTATCGTTGACAGTCCCTTCCTTCCATGAACAATGTTTTCTTTTTCTGATTTGGGTGCTCCAAAACTAACTCCAGGGAGAACTATGAATTGAGTTCTGTAAGGGGTGGTTCGACGGTGCGGTATTTGCTGATCACTAACATCATGGCTGGCTGATAGTCAGTGATTGTTTTGCAAGAAAAACAAGGCAGGACTCTGTAAGTCATGCGCCTTTTTAATCCATGATTTTGTCTCTGAAGTCACAAGAAGAAAAAAGAAAACAAATAATTTATCAAGTGGAAACAGTTATATGAACAAATAATGTGATAGGGCGGCCTGGTATTAGGTAACCATTGCCTTCTTGTTATGTGATGTGTCGGATGCAGTTGGTAAGGACATATCTTCAAACGCTGAAGAAACTGACCGATGTGGAGCGAATCAAGGAATATGAGGTGTCTCAATACATTTATTCGGCTAATATTGTATGACCCTGCATATCAATAGCGCCTTGTGCAATCCTAGGATAAGCTGAAGAATTTCTTTGGAAGAAAAATAATCATGTCTTTGGGGAACCAAATATCATACTCCAAATTATGTCTCCACTCCTGGGACTTAACTCCTATTGCAGAAAGCCCTCTCAGGCAGCTGGGTGTAATGACAATAGGTCCATTTGACCTGTTTGTCTGCATATACCTCGGCCAATCAACATTTCCCTCCTTTCGCCTTTGGAGATAAATCGGCAACCTTGCATGTCAGGCAAATTCATAGATCGAGGCGTGTGGGTCCGGATTCCTCGGGAGTTCTTGTTCCAATCACAGTATTGCAGTAACATGTCTACTCCTGGCTTATGGTCGCATGAGAATATCCCAAATGAGCATGTCTCAGACGATCATTACTGTATCTAGGTACTCGGTGATGAGAAGCATAATAAACAATAAGCTTTCCCAGCCAGCCGGTAACTGGTGAGAGCAGGAACAAATAGCTATCTCTGCGTGGGTGGTGAAAGAATTCAAGGGGGCATGATATGCAAGTTTAATGTTTATTAGTGTTAGCAGTTTTGCGCGTCACTTTCTTCTGTAAAGGTGCGTTATGAATGAGTTCTCCTCATACTCCAACTCCGAAGCAACAGCAAAAGTCGGAGGCAAGCCTAACCATATCTTTACCTTTTCCTTTAGTTACTCCGTTTCGTCAAGCGTTCTTGCAGCTGTTTTGTCCTGTATCTCCAGGGTAATGCGGCAACATGTTTTCAGACCCCAGTGATCTGACGCCGTCGAAGCCGCCGACCACCGCAACGTCACAAGGTGACAGCGAGTCTCCGCTGCATGAGACAAAAGATGCCAATCAAGCAGATACCGACATAGATTCTGATGCCACTGATAAATACATAGATGGGGTGTTACTGCATGTGATTGTGCTTTGCCTAGCTGTGGCCATGTTCCTCGTTTCGCTGGACACGACTATTATCTCAACCGCTATTCCTCAGATCACGGACGAATTCAACTCTACCGCAGATGTTGGCTGGTATGGAGCTGCATTCCTTCTTGGAAGTGCTGTAACCCAAGCACCATGGGGAAAATTATACGGATTTTTCAATATCAAATGGACCTACCTACTCAGCCTACTTCTGTTTGAGTTGGGGTCTCTGCTCTGTGCTATGTCCCACAACTCCCCGACTTTCATTATTGGCAGGGCCATTGCAGGAATAGGTGGGTCAGGCATCGGATCAGGGATCTATACAATCATTGGGGTCTGCGTACCACCCAAAATACGTCCTATACTTGCTGGCGTAACGGGTCTGGCATTCTTACTAGCCAGCTTTGCTGGCCCCGTTATTGGTGGAGAGTTTACGAGCAACTTAACTTGGAGATGGTGCTTCTGGATCAATGTACCTATCGGCGGAGCTACATTCGCCGTCATCCTTGTTCTATTTCGACCTCCCTTTCGGCACGCGAATGGGGGAGCATCTGCAAAAGAGATCATCCTCCAGCTCGATATACTGGGAGTCATTACATTGACAGGTGCATTGCTCTGCTTTTTACTCAGCCTTGAATGGGGAGTGAGCAAGTCCTGGCATGACAGAGATGTGATTGGATGTCTGGTCGGCTTCCCAATCCTCGTCGGCCTGTTCATCACGAATGAGTTCTTCTGGGATGACCGGGCGATGATCCCACGCCGACTGCTTCTCAAAAAGGAAGTTACCATCAATCTCATTTTCATTTTCCTTGTTGCGGGCGCATTTTTTATGCTCCTATATTACATGCCCATCTACTTCCAGACCGTCAAGGGTAACTCAGCCCAGGACTCAGGAATACGAACCCTGCCACTGATCGTGTCAGCTGGCGTTATGGCTGTATTCGGAGCAATAGGGTTTGGGATCAGCGGCTATCCAACACCGTTCTTGGTGGTTGGTGCAATACTAATCGGTGTAGGAGCCGGAATGCTATACACTCTTAATCTTGACACGCTGCCGAGACACTGGATTCCGTACCAGATTTTGGCAGGACTAGGGATAGGCACTGCACTTCAGGTACCCATCATTATGAACCAGGCCACGGTTGATGCATCGGACATGTCGACTATGACATCAATGACCTTGTTCTTCAAATGTTTGGGGGCTTCGATATTTATGCAAACAGGACAGACTATATTTCTCGACAAGGTTAAGCGGAATCTCGAGATGGTGGCTGTCGCCGATGTGAACCCGAACCAGATACTCACCGGAGGGCTTGTGGGTAAGCAAGATATCGATTCTGCTTCAAGTATAGGCCTTCGTACTGCTTACCTTGGAGGCCTGAAAGATGTGTTCGTGTTGGTAGCAGCACTTTCTGGCCTTGCCGCTTTGCTTGCACTTTTTGTGGGCCGGTATAGGATGGATACTGCACGACTGCGGCTATGAATAGTCGAAGTGTTTCTAGCAGAAGCTGTTTATATTATCTACGAGTTTAAAGTAGACTAGTGTCGCAGTGACAGTAGAAAGAATCGGAGACATATCTTCTAAGATGATTTTACTACATCGAGGTTGCTGCCCGAAGGTGGCTCTAGCAGCGTCAGTGTTCAAAGAAACAGGGAAATAAGAAGAAAATTATGACGAAAAGGTAGAATGCATCAGAACTGCATTGGATCTAAGTACATTCGAGTCTATCTTAGCTTCGCCCGAAGGCTACTGATCACCGACCCTACGTAGAAGGGTAGACTCATCGCCGGTGGGCGTCCCCGAAATTCGCCAACATCTCAAACCAGAGGTTATTTCCCAAGCCAACGAGATGTGTACGCAACCACCACTGTGCGTCATTTCCATACCACATCCGATCTCCCCGTTTTCCTGAGTCCTCAAGACGAGTACCTTCCCCCAAGGAACCTTGATTCTCCCAGAAGTTGAGTTCAATCGTTGAATGTGAATGGATCGGCAGCAAAGCTGGAGGCGGCGAACGAATCACTGCCAACTGCTGGAAGACAAAGGCACCCGGTTGAGCAGCTCTGGCTTTTTGTAGCTTGCGATACCATTCTCGAAGCTTGGGGCCCTCATTCTTGAGAGCGATAGCAAAGCAAATAAGACCTGCGACAATCGCAACCTTATTCAACTCCGTCCAATCCATTGTTACAACCAATGTCTCAGAAGAGCAGTGAGAACTGGGGGAGAAAAAGGAAAGGAAGCCAAACGACAGGGAAGGAGACAGGCTTTATACCTTGGAGGCAAACCCATTCGTGAAGGAAAATATGGACCAATTCCCTCAGAAGTGCTATATACAGAAGGCTATGAAGTAGAATCCTTCTGCGGCAGCGAGAAAGGCAGAATTTCTTGTTGTGAACAAAGAGAGCTTGTGGCAGCGAGTAAGTTGTAATGTGTGGCAGCGAGCAGGTAGACTGTGCAGCAGTGAACGAGGCACAGTGCATGGTTGTGAGCAAAGACGGTTTGTGGCAGCGAGCAATGAACATTGTGTGGCAGCGAGCATGATATGGTGCTGTGTGCTCCTATGGTGCTCTATAGTTAGCAAGCATGTGACGATTAGGTGAACGTTTGCTCGTTTTGGCTCTTTCCTGCAAGGTGAATACATCGACGTACCCTTTAGGACTCATAGACAAGCTCCAATGCGTGCCACAGCCCAATCATCAGATCAAAGTAATTATAGTAATCACATGTCTGTAAAGATAATAGTACATCCACAAATAGCCTCCCCAAAAGACATTCTCTGGTAGTCCGTGTCTTAGCTGAGCTTGAAGCTGTACTGCTGCTGTATATTTGCATGTCTAATCGTTTCTTGATCTCCCTGCCACAGCAAGCAAGTGTTCACGAGGTATCGACGTCACAACAAGTGGACAAGAAACATGAAATCTTTGTTTATTCATTCTGGAAGTTGTCAGCCCCAAGCAAGGCACCATCAAGCAGCTATTCCCAGTCAGCATCAATGGCAGCAGCTATCCTGTGGTATTATCGACTCACCATTACATGTCATCAGACACGGGATAAACCAATCCATCACAGAAGAGCAGGTGGAAGTCACTGTGCTCCCTCAAGAACTCTCCCATAACCCTCCCTCCTAGTCAGTATGGACTATGCCCATTTCCTTCTCCGAATCTCAACAACTTTTGCGGCTCTCCAGTCGCGCTTTTATTCTGATAGTAATCATATGTGTACAATTTGATGACAACCCAGCACTAACGCGGCTCCACAACGAAGTACCACAGTGCCAAGAAGTTGCTTAGTATATATAACTTGCCAGCTCATTTATATTCGCACCGAGAATGAGTGAGCATAGCAGAAAGGTCTATGCTGTGTGGTGCAGGATGGCTGGAATAAGAGATTCGATATTCGAGATCTCACTCAGTCGCGTCAGAAGTAAAATTGCTGCGTCAATTGAGAGCTCCTCTTTGAAGCCGGTTTATTGTCAGAAAAGGTTGGATTTGGGGGGGAAGTTGTTGACATTGCGCCATTCCTGTAAGAATGCAAAAAGTGAACAATTGAGTGCGATGATGCGGGATTGTATAGAGGTTCCGATCGATATGATAGAGACATTTGTATATGCCATACTGTTCGACGTTGACGGGAAGTTCCAGGTTATATATAGGCAAGGCCCAGGCACATCTCATGAGATAGGGACTTTCCACTATTTTGTTTTGGGAAAGGGGAAGAGAGTAGTTCGGAGGGTTAGAAGGTGGGTTAAATAGCCCATTTCTGTTTACGTATACTGGGTCAAATGTGAATGTAATATCTTTTTACGTAGTGATTTCCAATGCATTGCGTTAATCAGCGCAAGAAATGTGCGTTATTTCGTTGAGACCGCTTGTCCTGGATGAATTTCTATCTTCACCGGCCGTAGTTAACTCGTCTGGCCAATTCATCCCCCCCGCTCATCAATTTGCACAGTGCTGCTTATCTGTGAATGCAAAATATACCTATCTTCACTGTATCTGTTATCTTCTCATTCTATTATCTCATTGAAGCCTTGCGCGTCTATTTGTGAAGACCGGCTGGTTAATCTGAGTCTCAAAAAATTCTTTATATCGTATGATGCCACATCTCATTTCTCCTATTACGTTGGTTTCGAATTCACGTACTAGATCAGAAGAAGTATGGATGGGCAGTAAATATGAAAAAGTATGATATACTAATCTTTCATTCATTAAGTATCCATACGGACGGTGAAGCTCGGTGTGCCATTCCAAGGGGTGGAAATTCAACTGGAGACCCAGGTATGTTAGTCTTATTTGCGCTATGCTGACGCAAATGGTAGGAATGAATATGCGTAATGGAACTGGCGAAGATTTTACAGAAAGTTAAGCATGAAACATTGCCCCCTGTGCGAGAGATACATTGATTAGATTCTCACTATTGATATGGCTTTGATGCCCTCGTGCCCTCGGAAGGGCACGTGATGCAACAAGAGAGACTGATACAATCACAGCTAAATGGTATGTATAGGTTTGTCATCGACAAATGAACCCTTGATGGCATGATTGTAAGCACCATGCTCTACAACATCCCCATTTAGTTCACCTTCAATCGGCAATTGATGATTATAGTATACATCGGGTCCGTGGGCACCGCACACTCTATTTTCTCCGCACTCTGGTTCTTGGCTGCATCCTGGACCCTATTCGGGACCGTTTCGGGACCACATCTGCAAAGAAGAAAAGGAGGGTTGTGCTTGGCAGCATCTTGGCAATGCTGCCAAGGGACCATTGAATAGATATTACTGTTGGAATAAAAGTATTAGGCTTTACCAAATAGCTAATGTGCTAAGGGCATCAGTAGCCGATGGTGTGTATGTGCATAGCTGTCAATTGCCGCCTCTAAATTAAAAGATGCGTTACTGTCGCACATAGTGACTGGCCTACTCCTGGCAAGGTCAAATATTCTGATAAACTTACCTTGACTTTGTGAAGATGATGTTCCTATTAGTATTGTCAATATTATCCCTAATCCAACATGCAACCTCTACACCCTCACTTTTCCACCCACGTCAAACGGTCCTGCAGAGACCAGCAATGCTAAAGCCCCAACAAACACGTCTCAGAGATATAGTCTCCCTCGATGGACTTTGGAAATTTGCTCTCGGATCCAGCGGTAATGAGACGGCCGCGCCCTGGACAGCCCCATTAACCACCAATCTCGAGTGTCCCGTTCCAGCCTCTTACAACGACATCTTTGTCGATCGTCAGATTCATGACCATGTTGGATGGGTTTACTACCAGCGCGAGGCTATTGTTCCCAGTGGCTGGTCACACCAGCAATATCTCGTGCGCGTTGAGGCCGCCACGCACCATGGTCGCATCTATATCAACGATCATCTAGTCGCCGAGCATGTGGGTGGCTACACACCTTTCGAAGCAGATATCACGGGTCTCGTCACTGCGGGTGATAGCTTCCGTCTGACTATCGCCGTAAGTAACGTGCTGACTCATGAGACTATCCCTCCCGGCAGGATCGAGGTGGAGGAGCATACAGGTAAAATAACACAGGTCTACCAGCATGATTTCTTCAATTATGCTGGACTTGCACGCTCTGTCTCGCTGTACTCTGTTCCGAAACAGCACATCCAGGACATCAGAGTTGTCACTAACGTGGACGGCACAACCGGGCTGATCGATTACCTTGTCACAGTATCAAACTCAACGACAGAGCGTATCAAGATAAACGTGGTCGATGAGGATGGAAGGACTGTTGCCGAGGCATCAGGTACTCGTGGTACTGTTACCATAGATTCTGCCAGACTGTGGCATCCGGGAGATGCTTATCTTTACCAGTTTCGAGTGAGCATAGTGGGCTCGGACGACGGTATAATTGACACTTATAGTGTTGCGACGGGTGCACGCACAGTCAAAGTCAGCGGGAACCAATTCCTCATCAACGACAAGCCATTCTACTTCACCGGCTTCGGGAAACACGAAGACAGTAACGTGCGCGGCAAAGGTTACGACCCAGCGTACATGGTCCACGATTTTCAGCTGATGAATTGGATGGGAGCCAACTCATTCCGCACCTCACACTACCCCTACGCCGAAGAGGTGATGGAATTCGCGGACCGGCACGGAATTGTTGTCATTGACGAGACACCCGCCGTTGGCCTGTCATACTCCATTGGGGCTGGTCAGTCCAGCGGGGACAGTCAGCAGACATTCACCCCGGAAGGAATCAACAATAAGACGCGCGAAGCTCACAAGCAAGCAATCCGGGAGCTCATTGCTCGGGATAAAAACCACGCCAGCGTTGTCATGTGGTCAATTGCGAATGAGCCTGCATCGCATGAGGCAGGAGCCCGTGAGTATTTTGCGCCACTGGTTGCCCTGGCCCACGAGCTTGACTCCACCCGTCCCGTCTGTTTTACAAACTACGGAGATGCTACCTATGAGCTTGATCGAATCTCGGACATGTTTGATGTTCTCTGTCTCAACCGCTATTTCGGGTGGTATACCCAAACTGGCGAGATTGAGGAGGCAGAGGCGGCTCTCGAAAAGGAGCTATTGGGCTGGGAGGGCAAATACGACAAGCCCATCGTCATGACAGAATACGGGGCGGATACTATAGCTGGCCTCCATTCTGTGCTTGGGCTTCCGTGGAGCGAGGAGTTCCAGGTTGAACTGCTCGACATGTATCATCGGGTGTTTGACCGTGTGGAGTCAGTGGTGGGAGAGCAAGTTTGGAACTTTGCTGACTTTCAGGCGGCTGTAGGGGTCAGCAGGGTGGATGGTAACAAGAAGGGTGTCTTTACGAGGGATAGGAAACCAAAGGCTGCAGCTCAGGCTTTAAGAAAACGATGGAGGCCTATATAGTTAGCCTATACCATGGGGTTTAAGGGCAGGAACGCCAGTCTTGGCTTGTTTTTGGGGTACTTGAATACCCGACTAGAAAGCCAAGCATCTTCGCCAGCTCTCCTTCCATCTCACGGCACGGGCCGATGCCAATAGCTTACTGGCAATTCCGGCGTTATTGCCACATGGCACGATGCCAGTCAGGAAAAAGGAGCTGGACCCACATTTGCAGGCTATTTGCGTTGAATTTTTTTGTTGTTTTGCCGACCGGCTCATCGGCCAGTAAGTAGTCTAGTCTAAAACAATGAGCCGGACATCCATCCAATTGGGTCCCATTATGTCTCTCCTGCCCCTTTCTTGATGTTCCTCCTTATGTCTCCACCCTTACACAGGCAGATCCAACCAGTGATGAGCATCGCGATCAGAGCCCAGAATAGCCATGACGTTGTGTACATCTATGATCGATCTATTTCCCCACGTGCTGCCGTTGAAGGTGTCAAGGAGTGCTGCCTACATATTGAGTCCTCTGGACTCCTGTGGCCATCTGTCTGCAGAAGACTATCCTACCACACCTTTTCTTCCTTTATTTGATTTTCTTGACTCTTTTTGTCATAGCCGCTCATTTATTGAATTTGTTTTGCTACCACTGCATTTTTCCTCTTCCCTAGAGGCTGTCACGTTCCTTTCTTTTTTATTCTTCACGATAGTCTCTGTTTCATGGCTGTCAATGCAGAGCAAGATCACTCTCCCCGACAGTACCAACACCTAGAAGAGGACCACATCCTCTCCAATCATGTCAAGCATGATGTGGGAAAAGACGCTTCTACTGAAACAGCGGAGGATGTCTTTCCCACTGATCATCAGAGCAAACAAAGGGTCGCAGTTGTGATGACATCCCTGAGTGTACGCATATCCATATAATCACCGTCACTGTCTCGTACACTGCCTAATATCTGTGCGTAGTTATGTGTTTTCCTAGCAGCGCTAGACATCGTAAGTCAATAAATCCGATCATATTTGTCAAAATCCTTACGCTTCCACAGACCATTGTCTCAACGGCCCTTCCAGAGATGGTCGCCCATTTCAAAGCTTCCGACAGCGCCTACACCTGGATCGCCTCGTCGTATCTGCTAGCCAATGCCTCCTGTGTGCCGCTGTGGGGTCGTATCAGCGATATCTGGGGCCGCAAACCGATCCTTATGACAGTTGTCGCGTTGTTCCTGGGCGGTAGCTTGATCTGCGGCGTAGCGATCAATGTCAATATGGTCATCGCGGGCCGCGCTATCCAAGGCATAGGCAGCGGCGGCATCACCGTGCTAGCTAATATCTGCGTCTCAGATATGTTCAACGTGCGTCGTCGATCAGCCTACCTAGGGATTTTCGGCGCAACCTGGGCAATTGCTGGTGCCATCGGACCCATCATCGGTGGCGCATTCACGACTTACTCGACCTGGCGATGGTGCTTCTATATCAACCGTTCGTCCTATCCCCCAGTCCTCCTGATGCCAGTCTTCTAAGTCCCCATCTTCAGTACCTATCGGCGGCCTTGCCTTCTTTGGCCTTCTTTTTTTTCTACAACTACACACTGCGTCTCTCACCCCTCTCAAAGCCGGCCTCCTCTCCCTCGACTGGATCGGCCTCGGCCTTATCGTCGGCGCGACACTCATGCTCCTCTTCGGCCTCGAGCTAGGCGGCTCACTCTATCCATGGTCTTCCCCAACGATCATCTGTCTCCTTATCTTCGGGGTCCTCACTGCGGGCCTCTTCCTCATCTACGAAGCCCGAGTCGCTCGAATCCCTATTATCCCCACAATGCTCTTCTCCAACCGCTACAACCTCACCATCCTACTGATCAACTTCTGCCACTCCACCGTCTTCCTGGGCTCCTGCTTCTACCTCCCCGTCTACTTCCAAAACATCCTCCTCGCCAGCTCCTTACTAAGCGGCGTCTACCTCCTCCCACTAGTGGGAGCCCTCGCCATCTCATCCGGCCTGGCCGGCTTCGTCATGCGCACCACCGGCCGCTCCCGCGAAGCCATCATCCTAGGCATGTTCCTCGCCACCCTGGGCTATGGCCTATTCATCGACCTCCCCGCCACCAAGTCCTGGCCGCGCATTATTCTCTTTCAGATTGTCGCTGGTCTCGGCATAGGTCCTAACTTCCAAGCTACATTGATCGCCCTACAGGCCAACACCACGCCTGCCGAGCTGAGTCGCGGTACTGGAACATTTTCGTTCGTGCGCCAGCTGGCTGCCGCGATATCTGTCGTTGTGGGGTCAGTATTATATGCGCGCGCTGTAAGCGGGCAACGCGGAGAGATGGCCGCGGTGCTGGGGGAGACGGTTGCCCAGGAGATCGTGGAAGCGTCGACGGCTGCTGCTGCGATTGTGGAGACGTTGCCTGTGGGCGAGGATCGGACTGTGGTGTTTCATGCGTTGACGGCTGCGTTGCGATGGGTGTGGGTGTTTTATACTGCTGTTGCCGGGGTGGGGTTTCTTCTTAGTTTGTCTTTGCGTGATATTCGGTTGGGTGATGCGCATCTGAAGGCTACGGACGAGGAGATTGAGGAACGAGAGATGGAGAGAGGAGATACATAGGGCACACGTCACTTCTAATCTTGAGTATTCATATGGCTATAATTAGCGCGCATTATATTGCCATTATTCCACTGAGTGTGCTAGATAAAAATTGCAGTATCTAGCACATAAAATGATAATATAGACCAGGTGAGCTTAACAATACTATACACTTTGCATGTGTGTCATTCTTGCCATCCCTCCCAAATATACCCAACACAACCAAACACAATCAACCCCAAAGATATTTTACACGTCCCCAACATACACTAGATAAAATAGATACATCACTTAGTAGAAGGATTCGGCATCCCCTCCGTATGCGGCCACTTTCGAAACAAATCCGCGAGGTGATCAATCGGGGCCGTCAACAAACCAATCGCCGTCTCAAAAGGCGGCTTATCAGGCGCACTAGGATGAGACCGCGAAGGTACAAACATCTTCGTCCTTCCAAAGGACTTGGCAAGCTTCTCGCTTTCCTCTACCGACACGGCGTCCTCCAGCTTCGGTAGATCCTGAGTCTCTTCTTCCTTGATGTGCTCGGACAGATCCTTCATCAAAGCCCGGACAGTAGACTCGAATGCCGGGTCGGTGGGTTTCATGTTTTGGAATTTCTTCAGTTGTTCTTTGACCTACAGACACTATTATCAATAGCTGTTGGGTGAAACGCTTGATGGATGACTCACTGATTGATGCTCCTTGCGGTCCTTATCTGCCATAGCCAGGCCGTCAGGAAGAGACTTCTCGAACTGGGGGTAGACGACCAGCTCCTCAGCAATTGAATGACGGGCCAATTCCCAGGTAAATTGGTTCTGCCATTTGGTTTTCTCCGTCTCGGTAGCAGAGTTGAGGATCTTGTTGTAGTAGTCTTCGATCTCGCGGTGGTCGGTCTTGACTGCCTCGGATATACGGGATGCCATGATGATGGGTGATTGGGATATGAAGCGGTGTTGTATTTGGATAGATAGTAAGGGCTTGAGAATAGGGCGAGAGGGGTTGACAAGATGGCGGATAGTCATCATTCAGGGCTAGAGAAAAGTACTGGTTGCACTATGTAATTTATCGGTGGTTCTTCTAGCCCTCTTTAAACTGTGTGTAGCTAGACGTCATTATGAATTACTGTGTAACATGTCCCTTGCTGTCCATACTAAATACGATCGTTGTTCATACTTAAGGTTTGGGCGGCATCATCATCACGACAGCTGGGGTTGCCGAGTGATGACCAGGCGGCGCTTTTACTAAGAACCCACGCGGGTAGCCAAGCTTGTTAATTTTGTTCCTGACCAATGAACTCTTTGACATTTGTAAGTGTGAAGAATGGTCTGGATAATGACGAGTGTATTGAATAATAGTGTCGAATGGAATAAGATAAAATAAGTAAAAGAAAGATGACATCACTGAAAAAGATGATCTAAGAGAATAGTTAAAGTATGTTGTTACCCGGTTGCTCCAGAGGGTATCTGTATATCCATCTATACAGTAGAATCTAATATACCCTAAGTAAATGTAGCCTCTAGTTCACGAGCTGCTGTGGAGATGGGGAGAGGGTGGATGCATGATTCTCCGGGAAGGTAGCCCGCAGCTTATTAACCACTTCAATGCACTGCGACTATAGACTAAGGTAGATAGCTATAATCAGTTCCCAGGCAAAAGCAACAAAACTCCAGCAAGCAACTTGAAACGTCATTCCTAGTTTTCATAAAAGTCTCGGCATATAAACCGTCTTGGCCATCTCGGCATTGTCAGACCCACCAGTAAGCACTCAACTCAAACCTAAGCACCAAGAATAGCGCTTAACGACATGGCGTTGTAACTTATCCTCGTGTCGAGTTCTATCTGTGCAAAGTCGCCGGATTATACTTTGCAGAAGTGTGGTTCAAGCTCCTTTCATAAGACGCGAGTCAGGAGAGTTTTGGCGTGTCTCTAAATCAGCCCCACATACCTCCTATCATGAAATAAGCTCTGCTGCATTCAGGCCCACATTGGGTCTGGATCGGGTTGATCAGTACGTAGATGGGGAACTGTTGATCTGATGTTCTGAAATGCGGGCGATTGTATTAGAGGAGGTGTGTATTGCCCTAGTCTACAATAGTTTGTAGAACTGTGGGGGGCGGGAAAGGTCAGGATATGAAACAAGTGAAGAGCACTACTGAAACAGAGCTTGGGCCATTGCATCATTCCTAGGACAGTAGTGAGTGATGTCGACCGGGAAAACCTCCTGAATTCTACCAGCACAGCTAAGGGAGATGATTTGCGTGGATGGCAGTACTGGCAGAATGAGAATTAGGCCATCAATCCGACTTGTCTAGCAAACGCCTTAATTAAAAACACAAGAAATTTCCAGTTGATATAGGTTTTGGTGTGGCAATTGGGCCCTTTACACTCCATATTCAGAATTAGCCTTGCTGTTTCAACGCCGACGCCCAGTCTAATTAGTACGCGAGTCGTGCTGCTGCTGATGAGAAGAACCGTTTCCCGCTTGTAAATCCCCCAGTAGGTAGAGTTTCGATGTGCTGCTGATCCGATCCTTTACCATCCCTTCTTGAGACGCACTTTAGCTCTTACAAATGCGTATAAGGCCCTTCTGCTCCCTGCTTCTTGAGTTTCGAGCCGATTGACTAAACGAGCTCCCCGTTGTCTGCTGGTCAGAATGGAATACACCCTACCGTTGGTTGGCCACAGCCTAGCAATTTTCATCGTCTCGGCTGTCACGGTTGGATTAGCGATAATTGCTGTGGCGTTGCGATGTTTTGTGCGGTTATACATCCTGCGTGCGTTTGGGTGGGATGACACGCTTATGGTAGCAGCGCTGGTAAATTGTCTTCATCCTCTCCTGAGTAGATGTTGGATATCGAAGACTGACTAATTGTAGGCGCTGTTCATATCATTGAGCGTGCTGTGTATGATAGGGACGGAAGCTGGGGTCGGTCACGCACTCGCGGACTTCGAGTCGATCAGTCTAAAGAGCATGAATCCCTCGGAAAGTCTGCACGCAGTGCAGTATGCGATGATAGTACGCTCCACCAAGCCGCTCTGCTCATCATGACCTGCCTCTAACACCTATCAGTACTGGTGGCTTGGACAAATGCTCTACCTGTGGGCGTCGGCCGTCGCCAAAGTAGCCATTGCCCTTGCCCTCCTTCGACTAGCTGTTCGCCCGCTGCACCGCTTTCTCCTCTGGACTGTCATAGGCACCGTGATATGCATCGGACTCGTCTTCTGGCTTATTCTGCTGCTCGATTGCCTGCCAATCGGGTACTTTTGGGGGCAGATCAACCCTCTCGAGTCGGGAAACTGCTTATCAACCGATATCCTCCTCATCATCGCATACACCTACAGTTCGCTCACCATTGTCTGTGACTTCACTCTTGGGATCTTCCCAGCAGCGTTGATCTGGAGCCTGCACATGTCGCCGCGCACTAAGGTGGCGTTAGGTGCGATCCTCGGGCTGGGGGCAGTGTATGTGACTTTCCACACCCCTGAACAAGGACAAGCTAACCAACCTTATAGTGCAAGCGTAGCCGTAGTCATCCGCCTCCCATACCTAAAACACTATGCCGACGCAGACTTCCTCTGTAAGCTTCTCCACAACCCCATCACAAGCAAGGTTATCTGACAATGCAGACTCGACTTACCAAATCGCCATCTGGTCCGTCATGGAAACCGGCCTCGCCATCATCGCGGGCAGCCCCATTACCCTCCGCCCGCTCTTCCGCTGGTTCCTCGACGGCAGCTCGGCATATCGCTTGGACAGGCCACATTGCGTGCGGCTAGGGGGCTGCATTGCGGGGGGTTATACATTGTCAAACTCCACGCCGAAGAAATCGGTCACCAAGGATGAGGTGAACTACTGGCGGTCGGATCTTATGTCTGTAGATAACTCGCACGCGCACAGGGTTATCACGTCTGTGTCGACGCC
Organism: Aspergillus sp. AS01; assembly: GCA_036986335.1. NCBI lineage: Eukaryota > Fungi > Ascomycota > Eurotiomycetes > Eurotiales > Aspergillaceae > Aspergillus > Aspergillus sp. AS01. The sequence continues at coordinate 304,417 of BTWD01000033.1, forward strand.
ACTAGGGAAGAGATGCTTGAATGGCAGTCAAGAGAACTTGACGGGCGGTTGGCACGGTGGAGTGCAGCATAAGCATGTTAGTGTTCATCGTACATTTACCGTGGAGGATGAGGTGTAGAATACAAGAAATAAGACAAATGGTATTGAAATGGATCGGCAACGCAAGTGCTTAAATGAGAAGTGCCTCAGGGCACTTGCTCAACGTGAAAATCTCCTCTTCATTGTTCGTGGAGATTTGTGCCATCAGAACAGGCCATCACCGTTTCTTGCGCGCACGTCCACAACATATGCCTGTTGGTTCAGTGATCTTATTTCGAGAAGGGAATCCGATTGTGGAAATGAAATATCCCATAGATATGGGAGCGGATGAGGAAGTTTTGTTATCAGAATGTACAGTGCCACAGCGTCTAAAAGTATCATGGATGCATTGGGTGCTGTTTGCATGAGCCAAGGATGAGCGCTGCCCAATTGTTGGGCGACCGGGGTGACTTTAGGATAAGTGCATAAGGGATGGGATACCATGCTTACCCCGCTCATGCCCACTTGAATTGATGAGATGGATCAGATGCTGCTGGCTGTGGCACTGTCTTCCTTGGCCGCATGCACGGCCACGTACTGACAAGAGATTGGTAGATATACCGAGACAATAATCTGGAAGTCCATAGGAAGTACTCCGTACAGAGTAACAACCTGTTAGCATCCTGTATTCTAACTAGGTCCAATTACCTCTATCTGCCCTACCTTCCCCTGTAGCGCTCGATAGTGACCAGTGATGAATCTTCTACGTGTTTCCATTTTACCGTATACTTAGCAGTATTTTGAAATGACATAGTATACACAGAACATAATATTGTATTAGCTATCACTGCTCTTCAAGTTTAATTCATTAATAGTAGTCAACATGCTGCGTGCAGCACTCTAGTTATTACCAAATGGGAAATTGACAAACGTATGATCTTCAAAGGGCTGAGGGGATCGACAGCTGATAAGGAGTTAGCCGGCACCCTTTTACTGTACGTACTAGTTTCAAGGTTGCCTGTTAGCTCGGAAGTGTCTCCTAGAATAGAAGGAACGGGCAGAGGCTAGTAAGGAGAGGTAGAATAAGAAAAGAAAAAGCCTTATAATAGCTTATACTTGAAGGAAACAACATCAATAAGCTAAGAAGGTCAAGATGAAGCTTGTATTTCAGCTTAAGGAGAAGAGGAGTTAACATCAAGCATCTGAGTAGTAGGTGACGCATAGCGCTGGCCATCATGCTGCAGCCACTGCAGTAAAGAAGGCCACAAATTCTTATAATGTCCCTCTAGATCAATCACCGAGTAAAACTGTATATATCTCCACTTATGTGATGTTGAAAGGCTTCAATCTTGGTTAAATAATTATTGATACACGCAATTTGTCATGGCAGCGGTCCGACCGCAGCCTTCGTTGTCTGATCACGTTAGATCAAAAGAAGGGGAACTCCTAAACAAATAGAATTGCTAACTGCCCCTCCATGTTTACCACACCCATAACTTGCTAAGAAGTCTGTTGCCTGTAAAGGGACCATCAACCTAGGTATTCTTTTTCTTTCCCTTTCAATTGTCTTGATGATGGGTTGTTTACTTTTACCTATTTGAAGCATTTCTTTACAGAAAACTCTGGCCAAACAGATATGATGCACACCGTTTGCATACGTGACTTTTACTCTTCAAGGCATCAAGCATGCTCGTTGTGTCAGTCTAATGAGGGAAACTTGGAGCTAAGATACTATACCGACAATAGAGAAAGGTTTAACGGCATGACAGTAAATGATTTATTTCATACTGAGTGCTCAGAATGCTCGAACATCCAAACAGACCCCCTTTGTCAGTTCTATGCACATATGAGGCTAGGACACCTTGCACGATGTATCCTCGTCTCTAAATACGACGCAAAATCACCAATATGTATACGGCACAGAACCAATACGAATACCTTAAAGCTTTCACTTTCAATTTGGGAGCTTTGCATGATGTCCAAAAACGATCTACTTCTTGTCAGACCTGTGAAACATTTGCCAGCCATGCAACCTCAATAGCAAACCAGAATCGACTTCCATCGCAGACAATGATCAGACCAGATGTGAGATTGGATCCCGGGGTAATCAGAGGTATCAAATATGAACTGGTGATCGCGTTGTCACTTGGATCACTTAAGGCTTCCAATGTTGCTCGCAAATATCGTACGATAGCCCCCTCCCCTCTCTTTATTGTATGGGTCTCCCTGAGCTCCTAATAATCTACCTGTGGTTGAAACAACGAGACTAACGAGATTTGTCCTACAGAAGACGCAATTTTCATCGGGGCTGCGGGTGCACTATCGGGAAACAATCTGATATCTCTGCAAAGGCCACAGCCACAAGTAAACTGGAACAGGGTTATCACTTGGCTTCAAGACTGTGCAGATGGCGCCGGTCATGAGGTACCCCATCATCATGAAACATATGACTTACCAGTGGAAGAATTTCGCGTCATTGACACCCATAAAAGATGTGTCATATTGGCCCCTCAAGACTGCAAATATGCCACTCTAAGCTATGTTTGGGGTAGAGGAGGTGACCTCCTACAAGCAAAGCTGGGTAATATTGACGACCTAGGCAAGGAAGGGTCTCTTGCAGATGATGACTGCTTGCCAGAAACAATCAATAATGCAATAGAGGCATGTTTTAGCCTAGGAATACCATTTCTCTGGGTTGATCGACTTTGCATATTACAAGACGATGAGCCATGCAAAAAGGCAAAACAGCTGAATGCCATGGGCAAGATATACAATCAGTCATATCTAACCCTAGTTGCTATGGCGGGAAGTGATGCACATTACGGTCTTCCCGGAACAAATTCACAGAGGCGATCCCCACTGTGGACAGGTCAAACACAGGGAATATACCTGCTTAAAGACATTGACGCGTACGATAAGATTTGTCAATCCTCAAAATGGCAAACTCGAGGATGGACGTTCCAAGAAGCAATTATTTCACCAAGATTATTAGTATTCACTGATCAAGGGGTATTTTATCATTGCCATGGGAAGACCGCACTCGAGGATGAGGACTGTCCAGGTCATTACTCTATATCTTCAAATGTCCAAATCCCGTGGTCTAAATATCCGGATTTGTTAGGCGAATACACAAGCCGGGATCTTACTCGCAAGTCTGATATTCTCTTCGCATTCTCAGGGATTTTGCACTTCCTTTATGGACAAACCATCATTATGGCCTGCCGTTTAGTGACTTTAGCCGGGCTCTTCTTTGGAAGACCAATGATGGAAATTATCCTATGCGATATCAAAACATACAAGAAATGTTTCCATCATGGTCTTGGTCGTCCGTTGATAATAAAATACGCCTCAGCCCTGGAAACGGTACGTGGGAGAGAATTTCCGCATCGCTAGCACAAATTGCTATCCCGTCATCCCAGGCTGGGCAAATTCGATGGAAATTTCTTCAAAGTGCATCAACAGAGCCCCATAAGCTAGATTCTCGGCAAGTCAGAGATCATATTCTGGCTCGTCTTGCTGTATTAATAGCCTGGAAGGGAGGGTGCTTCCCAGGTAAACTTCCGAAAGCTCTTGATGCCAAGGTTACTTGGGAAGAATATGATAATATCATTCGCAGGAGATGGGCATCGCTTGCCCAGATGGGTGATGAAGCATACTGCATACAAAAAGGCCTCCTCTCTGTGAGCGACCAAGAGGCAAGGTTCCCACTTAAATTCCAGCATGCTTGTCGAGATGGATGCATCCTTGTTTATACCCAGTCACTTCGGCTTCGGATGAAAGGCCCTGAAGGCTCTATGGACTATGTCAAGCTTCTCGATCAAGGTGGCAACATGATCGGGTGGTCAGAACCTACTTCTATTAACTGGAGACGTCTTCGTCATATTCCTGATTGGAATAATGGAGCCGAATTCGATGTCCTGGCTTTGTCCTTGCCGTACGATACAACAAGTACTGGTCTGTACTCCGTAAATCATCCTGCACAAAGCTATGGTCGCGACGTCGCGAACTGGCGTGACTCGGAACGAAAAACCATCTTTATAGACGACGACATCGCTTACTACCCTGTCGAAGTGGTCGAAGTGGTCACTGTGAACTTGATGGTCGTTGCGTCAGAAAACGGCATCAGGAAGCGGGTTGCACTTGCAGAGGCTGCTCTGAAAATTTGGATACAGGCAAAACCCCAGTTTCACACCTTTATTCTTGGATAAAGATTCTGTGAGTAATATATTGGTATAGCATATCAGCTTGTATCACATGTTTCATGACTCGCCTCTTCATCAGTAGACCAGAGCCTGGACCGATGTCTTATGAATTAGGAAACTACTTTGTGTTTCGATTAATCAAAGTTATAAAAGCAAAAAAAGCCACAGGGTAAAAGACCTGTTTACAATTAGCCAGTTCAAAATTATAAAAAGTAGGGTATTTCTATCTTCAACATCATGGGGGTTTTACCATCACATGTCGTTTCTACAGTTCTCTGGGTATGGATAAGTCAAGACAGGAAAGATATGCACGACAGAAATGAAAAAACACCAACTTCATGAGACATATTTTTCTGCTTATTACTATGAGTAGGTAGCCATCTTCTGCTCGCCCTTCTTCGCGAACTACATCGTAGGCAAAACAAAAACATACAACAGAAGGGATTCGCTGGTGGTCACCCACCCAACTACTAACCTCCCGGCGTGTGGCTTAAGTACGGCTGAGCGGACGGGAAGCCCTGTTTTCCACACCCTATGGTCGTATGTACTTTCTCTTTTATTGGCAAGAATTATATCATGCAATATGGTTTTACACAAGAAGAGCAACAATGAGAAGTTACAATTACCATCCACTGTCTTTTATTTGCGTGCGGGTGAAGCCCCATCAATCAAGGAAGGAATGCGGAAATTTGGCGCGGATGCCAGCATACTAGCAGCATCTTAAACCCACGATCTTGCACGAATCATAAACTGGACTTAACAAACACTCATCACATTCCAGACGATCATCATTTACTTATTACACCAGGTTTTTCCCTTGGGAACCGGGTTTCTCATCGAATTGGATAATCCATCCCGGTCCCAGTGTGCGTAAGTACTAGTGGCAGTATAGGTAAAGTGCCCGCGGAACACAAAGCAATGAGATAGATGCAGAAATCAAGATGATGATTCAGGAACCCCATGTCCTCGGATACAACATAAGTGGACAGTACCATAATTCCGAGAAACTCAACCCGGACGAACAACTGACTCGGGGCGTAGGGTAAACTAGAAGGTCTATCTTAGTATCTGGGAAAATGCACGAAGGCGAAAGAGGAACGACAGTTAATGATTTACGGACCGCTGGTACAATTGAGTGAAATTTTACTGAACATTCAAATAGGTAGGCGTATAGGTACGTTCAGGCACCAGAGACTGGATGGATTCTGATGATGGCCTCCATCCTCTGTGATCGTATGTTATAATCTCTTCTTCCAAAATTGTTATACACTAAGGTATTTTACAAATATGAAAGCTAATTGCATCAAGGCTTTGATGATGTCCTCGAGTTAGCAAGGACCTACCACCCAGGGAAGGAGAGGCTCAGTACATAGAGGAAGTGCTATCCCTTCACAGATAAGAGACGACATGCAAAACCACAGAGTAACTTTCTCTAATACGAGGGAGAACTCCCCCCTCCAACTAAGCCGCATGGTCTTACAAAGGTCTCTAGCAGCGGAAACGATCTACTATCGCGGCACCTTACCATACACAGTAGCTTGTTTCCGAGACTTATGCATACATGCCGACCATCAACCCTATTCGCCAAGGAGTAAATCGTACAGTCAATCAGCCCCGTCCGGAGGGGACCCATCATGGTCCTAGGTGCATCATACACGGCACGCATCTGCAGCTAAAATATTATCAGTCCGCCGATCGCGACTATACCCCTCAGTCGTTTGAGATAAGTTTCTCATGCTTATGCCCGTTTTCAATCCTATTTCAACTCTCGAAGCTACAGCTTCCTACTTCTTCTACATAGACAACGACTGTCGAATTGGTTTCCATCATGCCATCATCCAACGAATTCCGCCTCGGAGTCGACGTAGGCGGCACGTTTACTGACGTGTGCGTCTTCACTTCGAATGGGGAGACAGTCCGCGCCAAAGTCCCCACCACGCCTAACCAAACCATCGGGATCAGACACGGGATCGCGAAGGTGCGACGCATTCTCGAGGAACGGTATGACTGGAATGGGACATTCAGGTTCATTCATCATGGTACCACGACGGCGACGAATGCCGTGTTGGAAGGCAAAGGGGCGCGGACTGCCTTGGTGGTCACGGCTGGGCATAAAGATATCCTGGCTGTGAGGCGGTCGCAAATTCCTGGGGGACTTGGGGCTTGGCTTTACTATACTCCTCCTGAGCAGCCGGTGCCGCTGGAGAGGGTGGTTCAGTGTGTGGAGAGGATGTCGGTCGGTGGGGAGACGGTGGTGGAGGTTGATGAAGAGAGGCTGAGGGGGGATTTGCTGGAGTTGGTGGAGAGAGAAAGGCCGGAGGCGGTGGCGGTTTCGTTGCTGAGTTCGTACAGGAATCCTGCTCATGAGGAGGCTGTTGCAAAGATAATTCGAGAGGTATGTGGTCCGGGGGTGGCGGTCAATTGCTCGAGTGAAGTGTTGCGGGAGGTGGGCGAGTATGAGCGAACGGTCACGACCTGCACCAATGCTTTGGTGAAGCCGGTGATGCAGAATTACTTGCGCGAGCTGTCCGAGCAGTTGGCGTCGGAGACAGAGGCGATTCGGGTGTTGAAGAGTGATGGTGGCTTGACGAGTGTCGGCCTGGCCGGCGAGTTTCCCGTGAATATCTTGATGTCTGGGCCCGCTGGAGGAGCCAAAGGCGTGGCTGATGCGGTCGCTCGAAGCACCCCATACAAAAATCTCATCACTCTCGACATGGGAGGGACTTCGACGGACTGTGCGCTCATTTTGGAGAGGAAGCCGCGTATCCGTCGGGATACTGTGGTAGATACCCTAACGGTTCGTGCACCGGCCGTGGATATTCATACCGTTGGGGCTGGGGGTGGCTCAATCGCAACATACATGGAGGTCACTGAGACCTTAAGGGTTGGACCAGAGAGTTCTGGGGCAGCGCCAGGTCCAGCCTGTTATGGAAAGGGAGGAACCGAAGCGACGGTGACTGATGCAAATCTCGTCCTGGGATACTTACCCCATACCCTACTGGGTGGTGAATTTTGCTTGGATACAGAGGCAGCAAAGACCGCGGTTCAGAAACTTGCCACCACAATTGGACTACCTCTGAGACAGACGGCAGAGGACATAATCAACATTGTCAATGAAACAATGTATGGTGCTGTTCGATTGGTCTCTGTCGAACAGGGATATGATCCTAGAGATTTTGCACTCGTTGCGTTTGGCGGTGCTGGGCCACTGCATGCCAATGCAGTAGGAAAGCTTCTAGGTGCATGGCCAGTCATTGTACCTCCGTCTCCAGGCATCCTGTGTGCACAGGGCGATCTGACAACCAAGTTGAGTCATGAGCAATCCGTCACCTTTACTCGGATGGTGAGAGACACCTCGTCGGAGGAACTGCGACATCAGGTGGAAGAACTGGAAAAGCACTGCGAAAAGATAATGCGAGACTCTTGTGGTTCAGACTGGCCTATGCCATTGGTAGCCACGTACGAGGTTGATGTCCGATACAAAGGGCAGGCCCTGACCATCACCATCAATCTCTCGCACGACGAAATCCAACTGAACGACCAGGATTGGCGCCGTGTGTTACAGGACGCTTTCAACAAAAAGCATCAGCAGCAGTTTGGCTACTGTCTTCCTGGCTTTGAACTCGAGCTGATGCGTATTGGCGTAATACTCGAGGACGGCTCATCAGATGTGGAGCTGACAGTAGTCCATAAAGCAGAATCTAGCGAGCCTCCATCCTCGGCCGTCATTGGCACGCAGATTATTATTATCGAGGGCCGAGAACAGCTAGCCACAGTGTGGGAGCGAGAGAAAATCACCCTCGAAGGTATCCGGGTTACAGGACCCTGCATCATCACGGAAATGGACAGTAACACACTGATTCTTCCCGGCTATTCAGGTGAGATCGATCGCCTTGGTAATATTCTCATCCTGCCAATTGCAGAGCAGCCACCCCCAACGATGCAACATACCTCGGAATCAGCAGCAGAATTGATGTGCAGTAATCCGCTCATCGCAACTCTGATATCCTCTTCACTGGCATGCATCCGTGGCGAAATGGACAAATTGATGCTCCGCTGCAGCATGTCCCCTGCTATCCGCGAGCAGCAAGACGAATTCAACGTCATCACAACTGCAGAGGGCAAGATGCTCGTGGGCCAATTCGGCAGCTTCATCAAAGAGTTCCTTGGGGTGTGGACGGGAAGTATCGAAGAAGGCGATGTTTTCATTACCAATGACACATACATGGTCAAGGGGGCTGTCAGTCACTTGAACGATGTGATTATCATCCTTCCCATCTTCCATGAACATCGCTTGATCGGCTGGGCTTCTCAATTCGGACACTTGACCGATGTTGGCGGCATGGTTCCGGGGAGCATGTCCATCAATGCCACCTCCATCTATGATGATGGAGTCCAGATTCCATGCATCAAGCTCTACTCCCGGGGCGTGATGAACAACGACCTGGTTGATCTGCTGTGTCGAAATTCCCGCCAACCTGCGTGGTACCGATCGGATCTGACAGCTCTGGTGACGGCATGTCGCATGGCAGCAACGCGCATCTCCGAGCTGGCCACCCGCTTCGGAACCGAGGTGTATCTAGCTGCCTGTCAGGAACTTTTACATCGGAATCGAACTGGCCTAGCCAAGATTGTTGAGCGTCAATTCGACGATAAACTCAGCACATTTACCGACTTCGTCGACGACGACGGCCATGGCGTCGGACCTTGGGCCGTAACATGTTCGATGCAGAAAACCAGCGTTGGGGAGTTAAAGTTCGACTGGAGTGGTACTTCTCCGCAGAGTGAGCACAGCATCAACTTCTATCTCTCAGAAACCATGTTCAAGATGCTGGTGGGATACTACCTCATTGCCGCTGCCGCCCCGGGAACAGTCATCAACGACGGGTTCCACGACCTCATTGAAGTGCATATCCCCGAAGGCACAGTTCTAAAGCCAGTCCGGCCCGCCCCCATTTCTTGTCGCACTCACTTCCTAGGCCGGACCATGGACGTGATCCAAGCGCTGATCGGGCAAAAGAACGATGCCTATGTAGCGGCAGCTGGGTTCAGCGACTCGCCTCATTTCTTCTACTCCGGATACTACCCCACTGGGGAATGGTATCAACTATATCAGATTGGCTTTGGCGGGGTTCCGGCTCGAGCAGCAGGCGATGGACTGGACTGTCATTGCTTGTTCCCCGCTATCAAGTCAATCCCAACGGAGAGCATCGAGCTGAATTACCCCCTTCGGATTGAAGCAAACGAGAGCGTCGCGGACAGCGGTGGCCCGGGATACTTCCGAGGAGGCAATGCACAACGAACCCTGTATCGATTTCTAGCGAGAGGGGAGATCAGTCTGCATGATGATCGGTGGTTCACGAAGCCATGGGGTCTTAAAGGGGGGAAACCGGGACAACGTTCGCGGAAGATCTTATATCGGTACTCTCGCAGTGCCGATAGTCCAGTCACGGAGACCCTGCCGTCAAAATGCGACCATGTACGTGTTGATCCGGGGGATTTGTTAGAATGGGTGACGTGGGGAGGTGGTGGGTTGGGCGATCCTCTTACTAGACCCGCTGAGCGAGTTGCAATGGATGTCCGTCGGAAATTAGTGACGGTGGAGGGTGCACGCAACGGGTATGGTGTTTTGCTCGATGATGATGGGATGGTCTGTACTCTGGAAACAGAGGGATTGAGGGCAAATATGCGGAGCCTTTTGACAGATGGCATCATCTATGACCGCGGAGGCAGTCTGGACGAGCTGCAAAAGTCATGTTTACAAGAGACGGGGCTTGCTGCCCCGATCCCACTGTGGGAGGCTGAGCCATATGGACCACACACGGGCCTAGAGTATGTGAAGCAGTGGTATGCCACGAAGCAGAAGGAGAGGGGGTGGAAATTGGAGTAATGCTTCATGGGGGCAGGTGTCACTGCATGACAATTCACCCGAGCTCCTTTATCATCCAGGCATTTGCATACTTGGCCCTCAAATGCCTCATAGAAGTTGTCGTATCACAGATTGTTATCCGATAATATTTTGTAGTTTTGACAAGGCCACATAGTCAACATTATCGTAATAGCACCGTGCAGTGGCTTCATTGGTTTGTTTCACCACCATTCAGCTTAGGGATCTCTCTAGTCCGCTGAGACTCCGGTCTCTGGAGATATCTGCACGGTAGCGATGGGCTGGTTCATGATTCCCGGCACAAAGCCGAGCGTTCTCCGTAGCACACATTCTGTTTGTACAATGTGTTCAAGTACTTGGTGTGATTCGGCTGCTGTACTGGGTGGGCGACTACTGCCGCAGGCGGTGTCCCTGTCAATGCCTGAGACAGCCTGAAAACTACGCCACAGCTCAACTACCACTTTTGATTTATTTCTCTGCTATGAGCAGACGATTGGGCTTGTTACTGATAATTTCATCACGGTTGCGCTTTTCCTTTAATATAGTTGGGGGCATCATTCTTTCCCATTGTCAATTTACTGGCATACTAATAGTTCCCGACGAACAAGAGCCCTACCCGTTTATATATAATGAGTAGATGATACCGAGGATAACTCCCAGTAAACTTATTACTAGCATATAGGCAAGCAATAGACGGATGAGAGCTCTCTGATTAGATGAAAAGATTCTATATACACCCCATATCATTCACTAACACCAACACGCCCCATAGGCACTCCCATCACCTCTTCTAAAGTTCATCATCGTTCCCAACCCACAGACGAGAAGGCGGCAATTTAGTGGAAGCTAACATATGAGAGAGTACAATATAACCTATTGCATTTAGATGTTTAGTACATACGACCACAGGGTGTGGAAAACAGGGCTTCCCGTCCGCTCAGCCGTACTTAAGCCACACGCCGGGAGGTTAGTAGTTGGGTGGGTGACCACCAGCGAATCCCTTCTGTTGTATGTTTTTAGTGTTTTTTATTTTTTTATTTTTTAAATCTAACTAGTTGGTATGCATCTTGTTTTTTTAATTATGAGAATTGTAGGTGGACCCACGATGCTGCTATACGCTGCAGTGTTAGTGGTGAAGTCAATATGTTGGCCGAATGTGGTACGTAGTAATTGTGTTGAGTCTCAATTCGCGGCGAGTCGGGGTTAGTACTAGTATATACTATGAAGTAACTGAGAACACAATAGAGACCCAATGGAGAGATCATACCCTGATATTCATTGCAGTCTGCTTTCCAGACAAAGAGTATGAAACAGTACGGTAGGCAGCTATTAGCTTAGAATGTAAGTGGTATTAGGTCAGGATAGCCTCGACCAACGCCTAGCGAGCTGCAATCCTGCCAACCTGCCAAGCAAGGTATTTAGACACTATATTAGTCCTTGCTATTTGGTAATTCCCGGAAATCAACCATTGTCACTACGATGGGTATAAGCACTATTAATGAAACATATCCTCCTGTCGAAAGGCATCCGTGTACCGCCATGCACATCAATAAATAGTATAAGGTATTCAGAAAGACTGCCCCAGCCGAGAGAATATAGAAAATAGTATGAAAATAGAAAAAATAAACCCCCTTCCCACAAACCATATAGAGCGTATAATACCATAACCACCCAAACTCCAAGCCCCCATCGTAGGAAAACGTCTCAAGAACTCCGAAACCAGACCCTCTATGACCAGCATGAGACTAACCGCATTACTTTTTGCCTTTCCGGATATCCAGAACTCGTGATCTTTACTCCGGAGCAGCATGATACTTCTCGGTAGCTGAGCGGAACAATTCCTGTTGTTGCCGTAGAAGCTCCTCCTCGGACAACCCGCTTTGCTCCATCTTGCTCTGCTTCTTCTCTCGTGACTAGTGTAATCGATCAAAGTCAGCCGGATAACGCCATGAACATGGGGAGGGTGTCAGCCACATACCTTCAGCTGCTCTTTATGTTCCTCCGCGACAGCAAGGACATCGGGAATGTAGTCGCTGAAACCGAGATCACGAAGGGCGCGCTCGACATGTTCGCAGGCGATAGTCTTCTTGGCCTCCTTTTCGCTGATGTCGTTGGCTTCGGAGGAAATCAAGGTGATGAATTCGACGCAGCATTCCATGAGGAGATCGCGGGCATCTTTGGAGAACGTCTGGCCGGATGAGGGTGGTAGGATCTCGGTGATGATCTTTTGAACCGTCGCTGTATAGTTTGCGATTTAGTATATGATGTATATTTGATTATTTTATGTACTGAATCCGAGGAAAACAAAGCAAAGGGCGACTGGCCCCGACGACCTCGAACGTGGGGGAGTTGATGCGACGCGACAACACGGAGGAAGGCGACATACCTTTAGGTAGCGACAAGTCGTCGTTGGCTAGTAGGAAAAGCGCGAGTTAGCTCGATACCTTGAATTTGCGCGAGAAAGTAATCCGGAATAAAACTTACCACTAAATTCGCGATCTGACATGATGGGCGACAAGGAAGGAACTAGGCGAAACGCGCGTTCTGCACAGTGGTGGAAGTTGGCTCCAGATTGGAAAGTATGTATTGTGACGGTGCGCGGGGAGCAACTGGTTGGTATAAATAGCTGCGATTAAATCCCGGCGCGGAGGGACTCGTCACGGAACGGAAGAACCGCCCGGCAGAAACATACCGCCTCTGGGGTTTTTAATCTCGGTTCACAGCTTTTTTTCGGTTCATGATTTCTTCACTCATGCAGTGCTCTTCGCACAACAGAAAGTGAAAAATGGCTTCACTTTTCTTGTTTTGCTTGCTCAATTCTTGACATTTCTCAAGGAACTAACTTCAATGGTATGTATTTCACCCTTTTCTCCCTTATCTGCCTTCAATTATCATGATGAACATCGTTGTCGCCCCTATCATACCATCTATGGTGACGTACACTGTCCAAGCCAAACGGACCACTGAAATATCTCCTCACAATCGGAATTTGTCAATCAGTCGTTGCATCGTACATTGCTGACTTTTTCAAAGAATCTAGGTGCAGACTCTGCAAATCGCTTATCACGACCACACAATACCTCATTTCGATATCCGTAAGGTATGCGATAATATTTTTCTCTATGCGTCCACAATTTTTTACATGATGATCACATTACATTCCATGCTAAGTATGAAGGTTCACGCCTAATGCTTCCGAAATGTAACCTGCTTTTCATCTTTCGGCTGATTTGTATTCTATTTCGCAATATGTTCTATATTGAGTCTTGTTGACGGTATATACTGACTGTCTTCATAAGAATCATCTAGTTGTAATCTACTCCTGGAACGCCTCGAGAGCCTTGTCGTTCCACCTAGTTTAGCCATTAGCTTTATCCTGAAATGCAGAGATTTCCAAATCACTCACGTGAAGAACTTCCCAGTAAGCTCGTTAGGAGCGTCCAACACCAGCTTCGCCATTACATGGCCCGGCTGCTCTGGCTTGAGGAGCTTGCCATCCTTGTGGACCGTCGTAAACTTGGCATGCATCTGCGGCTCCAGAGTCGTAGCGTGGTCCTCACGCAGCTCCCGCTGCATCTCGGTGTCAACCATGCCAGGCCGGATAGAAATTGTAGTAACCTCGGGTTCTTCCTCTCCCAAGCTCAAAGCGAGGTGGTTCATAGCCGCCTTGGTCGCACCGTAAAGAGCCCATCCTCTATAAGCCGTGACGGCAGCACCCGACGAAGTGAAGATGATTTTTCCCTTGGATTCACGGAGGGCGGGAAGACCGGCTTTGATCTAAGCAGATAATCAATATCAATGCGTTAGCTATCAAGGTCCATTGATGTATCACTATCCGCCATAAGTTCGAAAACTCGCACTTACGAAAGCTGTAAGACTGATAAAGTTCACGTCGAACGCGTGCTTCCATTGCGCGAAATCGGCATCCTTGACCTTGCCTACTTGTCCAAGCATGCCGTGGTTGAGAACCATGCCGTCCAGACGGCCGAAGGACTTGAGAGCCAGGTCCACGGCCTTCTGACCGAGGGAGAAATCGGCCAGGTCTCCATTGAGCACTTCGACCTGCTTGCTGTATTGCTCCTTGAGCTTCTCGAGGGGTTCGCGACTACGAGCGATCACAACAACATTGTGGGATTGGGGTGCGGTGAGGAGGTATTTCGCGATGGCGAGGCCGATTCCTGGGTGTGCGAATGTGGTCAGTGACTGCGGGGTTGAGGTTGCGAATAAATTGGGGGTTGAAACATTGGATGGGTTGGACAAGATTACCTCGAGAGGCACCGGTAACGATGATAGTCTTGCTCGACATTGTGCTTGGTTTGTGTGACGATGGAACTTGTCTGGTTGCACAGCAAGTGGCTGAATAAATGGATGCTATGACGAGAGTGGGGGTGGGATGCTCTCGTATCGGACCGGCCACTTGCCTTCCAAGAACGGACGGGCCGACGGAGGGAGCCATGTGCCATATTTCCCGTGCAATTGACCCTCTGACTGCGCTTCCACGTCCATTACCACTGAAGGACAGACTTGCTCTATCCATCGGTTTGATCACTTTAACAAACCTATCTGTTGGAAGTGTGACGTAGGTGCACGCGGTCTGGCTCGGAATTGTTCCTATCCTTCAGGCGTCTGATAAACCTACAGAGTATCTGGATGATAGAGTCCATGGCGCTAAGCCCTACCACCTACTCGCTGCGTGTAGGTGAATTAACTGTCTTATACTGAGCAGCTGTCTGCCTGAGAACCATACTTCGGATAACCTTAATTCGACAATTTTGAAGGAGCTGGGGGTCATCCCTTCGACAAATTAGGGTACAGAGAGTTGCACAGGGGGCCATGTTAATTGACTTGGTGGATAACTAACATAGACATAAATCACAATGTGAATAGCTGGATGGGAAAGGTATGGAAGGGTTGACACTGGTTCCCGCGGGACACAACCTTGTGCAAGCCTGTTTTCGTTCTGTAGTATGGAGCAGCGGCTCGGCAGTAGTGGTACCATCCAAGAGAATGACATCTCGATGGAAAAAGTATCCCCTTCAGTGTTCATGTGGCTGAGATATAGAGCATTACTTACTATGACAAGGAGAGTTGTGAGATGCCGCGAGCTTAGGCGCTGATGAAACGAGGGGGAACGTGGGGTCTTTGTCGGCAATTCTTCCGCTGTTTTATGTATGACGCTAGTCAAATCCACTGCCATAGACCTTCTAGACTGAAATAGTACCAAGATGACTACATTTCCCCAGTCACACTATTCTCAGACTTCTGACAAGTTCCTTGGAGTAATTCTTTCTTGAATGGTCGACTTTTCCGCGGAAAACAGTAACCATGGTTGGTGGAACCCGTGGAAAGGCATAGTAAAACATACTATAGCATCATACTACCAGTATGTATACCCCAGTCTCTATAATTGGTTAGGAGCGGAATCTATATTCCACTGACCGATTTTGCTAGTATTGTGGCTAGTCAGTCCTCCGATGGCCTCCATTGAGCCACAGGCATGAATTGAAATGGCTTGTACATGCCACGCCTATATTCTTTAGGGCCCAGAAATCAATTCCCAAATGCAAATGCCATTCTATGAACAGAGCATGTCTTAGAAAATTCTAGAATATCTGCCAAGGGCCTAAACAATCTGGAGAGAACCCACTGTATCATGAAGCCCGTGGGGAAGCTATACTTTTTCCCGGTACCTTGAGTAGGGCGTATGGGTCTAACTTTCAACATGGAGGTAGTCTCAATTCCTGCCTATCATGACAAGTAATTGAGTACAGCGTATTAGAAAAATCGCATAAGCATATGTTCCTTCCAGAGAATGTATTCCCATCAATTTTCAGGGGAAGGACGAAGACCCGGAAACGTTTGGCCCTCCGGAATCGGCAGGCCGTCCGAGTTCGGAACGCTATCTCTAAGCAACAACATCACGCAAGAGAGCAAGATGACTTGCTCTATCTGAAGTTCAAGATACATTATCAAGATGATGCATCCTCATGCTTGTTAATACAAGATCAACCGGCCCGGTCAACTCGGGAAGGGTGCCGGTTCGATAAGGGCAAATAGCAGCGGGCAGCGTACACAGTTCCTCATCCGGGAATCATCATTCGAAGGGCGTGATCCACTCCGTTCATCGAATCGACTGTCCCGGATCTACCCCGCCATGGGATTCTGGAGATACCCACTCCCACTCCTACTTTATATAAATTTGACAGCGACCCAACTGGAGAGGGTTGAAATACCAAAGTTCACATCAAAAATTGTGTTGTGGTTGCGTAACTTGGGCGCAATCGTTACCCGAAAACCCTCATAAAATTCATAGCTCCATTCCAACATGCCTACCGTCATTCTTGGAGGAGGTATCATTGGCTCCTCAATTGCCTACTATCTCTCTCAAAGCCAACCGCAAGAAGAGATCCATGTCGTTGAATCGGCCTCTGAGCTGTTCTGCTCTGCCTCTGGCTACGCTGCTGGCTTCCTAGCCAAGGATTGGTTTGCGCCTTCTCTCGCGCCATTGGGAGAGTTGTCATTCAACCTACACGAGTCCCTTGCTGCCGAGCACGGTGGAAGGCAGAAATGGGGTTACATGAAAGGTGTGGCGTTGAGCTTAGGCTCCGTGAACAACCAAGGAGGTGCTCGTGGCGACGATTGGCTTCGTGCAGGTACAAGTCGCGCAGAGACAGCCGCAGGCACAAGTCAGTACGGGGAACCCGAGGTCCCAGAATGGGTGACACGGCAGCAGGGGGCGAAGGTAGAGCAAATCAGTGATAAGAATACGACCGGTCAAGTGTAAGGCTGATTAAATCCTTTCGCAATGAAGCAAATATGCTGATGATTATTAGTGATCCCTTGAGGTTGTGCAGATTCCTCATGGACAGCTGCACGTCACGAGGTGTCAAGCTCCACTACCCAACAAAAGCTTCGTCGCTTGTTAGGAATGAGGCCGGCACGATCACTGGCGTCAGAATCGTGGACTTGAACACAAAATCCGAAACTACTATCCCCTGTACGAATCTGGTTGTCTGCGCTGGACCGTGGACACCGCAGGTCTTCCGTGACCTGTTCCCATTCTCCAAGGTTGCACTTCCCATATATCCACTCGCTGGATATTCTTTGGTTCTCCACTCTCCAAGACATACTCTGGAACACGAGGAAAAGTATCACGGGGAGACCCATGCGTTGTTCACGACATGGCCGCCATCCTGCGGCTTCAGCCCGGAATTGTTCTCTCGGGAAGGAAGGGAAATCTACATTGCAGGTTTGAATACCAAGACAATCCCGCTTCCGGAACGAGCGGACGACTCCCATAAGTCAATGGACCAAAAAGAGATGGATAGACTGAAGGCAGCGTCCGTTCGCCTGCTTGGAAAACTTGCAGAGGGGGAAACGGAATCGAGCGATGAAATTCCGAACGTCAACGACCTGAAGATAGTCCGAGAAGGCCTTTGTTTCCGTCCTGCTTCAGATCGTGGCACACCTTTTGTGGGGAGAATTGACGACAGCTTGTTAGGAGAGGGCATCAAGACCACAACAGGAAGCAGGAAGGGTGGAGTGTTTGTTGCTTCGGGTCATGGCCCTTGGGGAATCTCGCTTGCCCTTGGAACTGGAAAGGTCATTGCCGATTTGGTGGAAGGAGTTCAGCCTGCTGTAGATATCAGCGGGCTGGGTGTGAGCCGTAGAGGCTTGGAACGTATATAGTCAGCTTTGCATCCACAAACGCACAGAGCGGTTAGCTTTCCTCAATAGAATAATAATTAAGACTTCCGTGACTAGTGAACTATAAACGAATAGTAATTCAACCCAAAGTTGATCACAAATAAAAAGCTGAGTAAGGTACATGTTAATTATGGAAGCCTCAGGCACCAGAAGCTTCTCCGAGATTAGTCAGCGCGGCCGCCACGAGATCGAAGCTCTCCAGAATCTGCAATCAAGAGCTGGGGAAACCACGTCGCGCTAACATATTTGCTCTGCGTTGTTGCAGCCTTCGCATACTCTCCATCTCCTCTAGCTCTTGAACCTCTCCACCTATTTTCTTTCCTATCACCGCCCATTAAACCATCTCCGCGAACCGAGCTCGGCGCAACACGATCCACCATGGCCAACTATCTCGCCTCCATCTTCGGTACAGAGCAGGACAAGGTCAACTGCTCCTTCTACTACAAAATCGGAGCTTGCAGACATGGCGACCGCTGTTCCCGGAAGCACGTCAAGCCCTCATACTCTCAGACGATCCTGATGCCGAACATGTACCAGAATCCCGCGTACGACCCGAAGAGCAAGATGAACCCCAGTCAGCTACAGAACCACTTTGATGCTTTCTACGAGGATGTGTGGTGCGAGATGTGCAAGTACGGCGAGTTGGAGGAATTGGTTGTCTGCGATAACAACAATGACCGTGAGTCGCATCCATTCATTATATTATCCCTTCCCCGGATAGTAGCAAGACCTAGACTAACATTACATCTCTGTGATAGACCTCATCGGAAATGTTTACGCGCGTTTCAAATACGAAGAAGATGCCCAGGCGGCCTGCGACGCTTTGAATTCACGATGGTACGCGGCACGACCTATATATTGTGAATTATCACCGGTTACGGATTTCCGAGAAGCGTGTTGTCGGTTAAATAGCGGCGAAGGGTGTGTACGTGGTGGATTCTGCAATTTCATTCATCGGAAGGACCCTAGCAATGAGTTGGACCGGGATCTTCGTCTCAGTACGAAGAAGTGGCTGAAGGAGCGTGGCAGGGATGCGAGAAGTGTCAGCCGCAGTCCTAGTCCGGAGCCGACCCGGAGGAGGTACTAGAGGGGGAGGATCTGTGATTTGGAATGTCCTTTGTGTTGTTCTATATGCGGCGTTGGGGGAGAATGACCATCATCTTGTCAGCTGTATTTCTATTCTAGTTTCTTTACGCTATGATATCAACTGCATTTGCGATATCCGCAATATGGTTCTGGAATGTGTTTAGGAATGAAACCGAGTTCTTCTATATGGTAGTATACTCAATATTAATGGTATCTATAATAATAATCAACGCTGCTACAACCTACTTAGTACACCCCAATTGACTCTTAAGTCAAACATTGAATGCCACAAAGAACCTCCAGTCTTGGCGTCCAGAACCAATAAACGCGGGGCCGCCGGCGCGTCCATCGCGTCGTCCGTCGCATCCAATTTCTTTGTCCAGTCCATCCATTCATATACTCCGCACATAAAAGAGCTACCAAAACCCCTCCAATCGACAAGGAGCTCCGAAATGCACAAACTCACCATATAACCACCAAACCCACGATCTCCTCCCCCAAATACCCCAACCAACTACACCCAAAAATGCCCCGATACGCAGAAGACCACGAGCGCTACGATGACAGCAACCGCGCATTCCTCCAAGCCTTCATGGCGCGGTCCACCATGACCTATTCAGAAGCAAAGCCGGTCCTGGCTGCGATATTCTCCGTCAGAGGTATTCCCCATACCATATACCTTACACCAAGATATTCAAATTATGCCCATATCAATCACTAACCTCCAAACCCTCTACATCTAGACAACGAACAGATCTCACCCGAAGACATAACAGAAGACGACCTCCAAACCTACATCGCAGCCGCCAACAGCGCCATATCGCCCTTCGACCTCGAAATCCGGAGCATACTACCCCAAATCGAAATCAACAACAATGACCCCGACGCACCCCTTCCTCCAGCCCCGGAACGAGTCTACGCCCTCGTCAACACAACCAGCGACGCCCTGACCCAGCTCGCGACCACCTACTCCGCCGATGAAATCGCCTTCGTGAAGCGCATCCTCGACGCCATGTTCGACACATACAACACCCGCCGCCAGGAAGCAATGGTCATAAGTAGTATGCAGGCGTTGCAGCTGGCCAAGGCAGGTGCAGGGGACGCAAATCGACGGGAATCAGGGACACAACAGCAGCAAGCGACGCAGGGGGGCGCGGCGCAGTCATTAACGATGACGCAGGCGGAGACGATGCTGAAGCAGCTTGTCGAACAGGGGTGGTTCGAGAAGAGTAGGAAGGGGTATTATCGGTTGAGTCCGCGCGGGTTGATGGAGTTAAGGGGGTGGTTGGTGGCGGCGTATAATGATGAGGGGATTAGGAAGATTAAGTTCTGTGCGGCGTGTCGGGATATCATTACTGCGGTGAGTTCGAAGTACTATTCGTGTGGGAGTGAGTTGTGGTTTGGGGCATCATTGGCTAATGATTTTGTTGTTCGTGTATAGGGTCAACGATGCGGAGACCGTGATTGTACTGGACGCTTGCATGACCACTGCATGCGGAACTTCTTTCGTATGCAAAAGTCCGAGAGTTGTCCTGTGTGCAAGAGTGCTTGGCCGGGTGATAGGTTTGTTGGTGAGCGCGCCATCACTATGTCTGATCCGGCTGCGCAGAGGGCTAGACGCTCGGCTGCGAATGCTCAGCAGGCAGAGGCTGGGCCTAGTACGCAGTTCACGTTGCCAGAATTGGATGTTGAAGATGAAGTAAATGATGGTGAGGAAGAGGCGGGGAGTGATTGAGGGGCTAAGTCATGGTTTATGGGATTATGATAATACCTTAGGCTGCCTAAGCAGCATGTCACGAGGCACTTAGGACGGCCATGACGCTCTTCGGATGCGATTAGGACTTCGAGGGCCGGAGGCTTCGAGTACTCGGAGCCATAATACGCAGAGTCATACCAAGATACACCTGCGAGGCCCTCCCGACGGGGAGGATGCTTCCTTGATGTAGTACGTTGAGGGGATCGACTGACCCCAGTCAACGACTGGCCCGTTCCTTAGTCGGTCCTGGTTGAACGGCCACCCAGTGTGTCTACTACAGACCACCATATCTGGTATACGTCGAAGACGGTCATAATATATGGCCACAGCTTTGAAAGAAGGGGGAAACGGGCAACTTGCCTCAATAGATACCACAAGTTATGAACTTGAAGCTATTCAATGTTCTCTTCTATACAGACTTCGTCATGCCAGACTACAATAGCTGAAGTTGGTTGCGAACTACTCCTGACTGTTCTACTACCTCTAGTTGCTTATCACATAATCACTTGGATACTTTCAAGTTAATTTCAGTGGCATTAAAATCATACTATCATCACTATCGTAAAGCATTAGAAACATCAGAAACATCAGAAACATCAGAGTATTATCGTGATATTACACATCCCATCGTCCCCTCTTTTTGCTGTTTCCTTTTTCCTTCTTTTTTTCTTCGTTTAGTATTTGTTTCAACCTTTTTTGGTCTTGTGGTTTTTCCCTTTTTTTTTTTTTTTTTTTTTTTTTTTGTCCTCTTTTTTGGTTCTTTTTCCATTCGAGAATTAAAAAAAATGGAAAGTCCCATTCCACTATTATCTCACCCAACAACCTTTCTATCCCAACTCAACAACAAATCCCTGCAGCAAAGCAAAGCAAAGCAAAGTAGGACAAATCCCGAGTCTCATACCAGAGATAACAAGAAAGCTGGCAAGCTTGAACATGGCAGCTGTCCACAAACTTTCTTCTGATGTAAAATTCACTTCGCCAACATGTCAATATGTCATCATCTTCGTAAACACCAAGCGACAATTGTCGAAAGTAAATTGAAGAAGACAGGCGAATTCAAGCCAAAGGCGAGATGTACAACCAACTCTTCTCACATAGCCAGATCTGCAAAATATCAAGCAACAAATCATGTAAATCGAAGTAACCAGGCAAAGTCAAGCCAAAGGCAAGAAGATGTGAAGAAATCCTGTCTGTATGGTGAGATTTGAAATATCAGGGAATAAATCATGGCAAATGAGAAAAAAAAAAAAGGCAATGTCAAGTCAAAGACAATATGGAAAACGAACCCCTCATGTATGACAAGATCAAAGATCAAGCAGTAAATCATGAGTCAAGATTATTAAACCAGCGAAACCTCAAGTCAAAGACCAAGGTACCCAGAATTCAAGCCATATGAGCAGCAGAGGCATGCAGCTCCGCATCACGCTGATCGACTCTCTGACGCGCCGAGATGCCGCTCATATCTCTGATATCAACGTCCGCACCACAGGACAGCAAGAGATTCGCGACTTCCATACGAGCATTCCAAGCTCCATTGATACACCATCCGTCGCCGAGAAGAAGATTCAAAGGCGTGACACCATTTCCGTCCTGAGCATTCATATCCGCACCATAATGAAGCAAAAGTCTCACGACGTCGACGGAAACATTTGCCAGGCGATCGACGGCCCAGTGCAATGGGGTTCGGAGGCGGGCATTGGTCTCGGGGCTCCAGAAGGACGGGTTGCGTCTGAGATACAGATCGCTGCCGGTGGCGGTCTTCGCGTTGGGGTTACTGCCCTTTTCGAGGAGGAGCTGGACGGCGGGTGTAACACCTAATCTGACAGCGAGATGTAGAGCGGTCAGTCCTTCGATTGAGCTGGCCTTGATATCGACCCCGTGCTGCATGAGGAGCTGAATGATGGCCAGGCGTGTGTTCTCGTCGCTTGGGTCGGCGATATCGAAAGCGTACATCAAGGGTGAGTGGCCATATTCATCTTTTTCGTTGGCGCTCGAGCCTCGAGTTGACAGAAGGTGCTGGACCACGTCGAGGCGGAGGCCCCACACAGCGTAGTGGATTAGAGGGGTCTTGCGACTCTCAGTCGTTGGCATAGATGCGCTCTGGGATGAGGTTGTACTCAGCTCCGTGGAAAGGTATTCAAAGGTGTCCAAATTGCCGTGGCCAGCAGCATACTGAATGAAGTCTGGCTCGCTATCACGCCTCATCGCGGCTTCTCCGCCACTGGTGATGACATATTTGGTCACTATTTTCACCATGTGGTAACTCTGGCTTTCGATAGCGCGGGTAATGTGATCACCGGTCACCTTGGGACCCATGTTCAGAAGCAGACGGGTGACACCGATCAAGTGGGCGTTGCTGCAGGTTATACTGAGCAATCTATCCATTTCATCATCCCTGAAGCGGATTCCGGCCTGAATGAGAAGATGGGCGCACTTGGAAGGAGTGTTGTCTCCGGGTTTTCCAGTTCGTTCGGTAATGCCTTGGACGCTGGACGTGCAGGCTTCAGGCCGGATTGCTTCGCAGAAGGCATGTTTGAGTACATCAAACCCGCTGGAATTGGGATACATATGGTGCTTTTTGTAGTCCAGAAGCAAGGTCAACGCCTTTGAGTACCAGAGCTTAGCGGCTAAGATGATCGATTCATCAATTCCACGGGTCGGTTTGTGCAGAAGCTGGCTGCTGGAGAAGAACTCAATGAATCTCGCCACAACCGATAGACGACCATAGCTGATGGCATTCTCAAGCGGAGTGGTCCAATATTTGAGTGTTCGAGGTGTCACGTCATTCTTTCCATGATTGAGGAAGAGGGAGACGAGTCCAACATCACCCCTCATGGCAGCGTAGTGTAGGGGCGTGATCTCTAGCGAGCTGTTCCCTGGCCTGAAGAAGGCATGTGGACTTGCCCCGTACGTCAGCAGCATTGCCACAGTAGTAAGATCTTCAGGAGCTTCGATTATGGCCCGATGCAAAGCCATGTAGCCATTATCGTCGCGTTTGTTGGGATGATGACCCTGAGCGAGCAACGAAGTCAGATAGTCATAGTTCCTCTGCCGCGCTGCTTGCAGAAAGGGCAACGAGACTCTGATATCCGTGTCGTAAGAGACTTGAGTATCCAGTTCGCTCGACATGATGCTTGAGAACCGATGGTTCAAGATGCCGTTCGGATGGAAAAGAGGATGAAGATAGGAATGAAGAGTAAGAGATCAGTAGAGAGAAGATCCTTCTTCTAGCCATCTCTATTCACTCTCTTCGAACAACACATAAACAATATTCAGGCAGAATCACCAGTCTGAAGGCGGTGACGTCTGCTTGCTATATCGCTTCTGCAGTTTTGCATCCTAGGGTTGGGGCTACCTTTGTGCGCGTAGTGAATTGCGCGGTGCATATCTGTGGTGTGGTCATCGTGGTGTGTGCTGAGGTATGCCGGTGCTGTGAGGGAGTTCTCTCCATGTCCCCGTGTCTCCAAGATACCCGTGCCATAGAATTTACTAAAGTAGAGAGATAGAGTGTAGAGTGTGACGGTGAGTGAGAGTAAGCTATGTAGGATGAAGGCAGACACACCAGGCAGCCAAAAGCCGTAGCCGCCAACGCCACATGACTTCTAATCGAGTTCCCTCCCTCCTTACCGACTTCCCTGCCTCACACCCCCGCCTTATAATATTCCCCTCCGCTACTACCATATAACAAAGCACAAATCCAACATGTCCCACTACCCCGTCTACATAATCAGAACCCATTTGGCAATCCCAGACCCCGACATTCCTTCTCCACGTTATCACACCGCAATCTTCGTTGAAACAGACCCAGTGACTGGCTCCGGAAACATCCATGAAGTGACCGGGGATATCACCTCACCAGAAGGGATGCACTACGAAACTAAACTCGTTCCTCGACCAGAGTCCGATGAAAACTTCTTTTCTCGAACTCTGCTTGGTATGACGAATGCAGCAAATTATCCCGACTCGTGGGACAAGGTTCTACGAGAGCTTCCAGCTCCCCCTCAACAAAAGGCGTTCAATATCAAACGAATGAAGACTGAGCCGTTCAAGCGGCTGTCGCCGTCCTCATAAAACTCCAACGGCGAGGAAAGACGGCCGTTGGTGAAGTGCACTGAATGGGTGGCTGACAAGGCTATTCCGGCGCTGAGGAAGGCTGGTCTTTTGCAGTCATCGATCTCGGTATAAATCTGCCAGGGAATTGCTTAACGATAATAGAATTCTGACAAATGATGCAAATAAGAGCAAATTAATTGCTTTATTGTATGCGCGCCTACTAGAGAGCTGGGCCTGATGGGAGGGAGGGCATAGAGACCGACTGGTTCTCCTTTGAGTGAAGCTACTAGGAGAATTCATAGAATGTTCCCCAAATCATCTACACCGATTACCTGAGGAAACGATACAACCTCTTGATAGTTCACCATTTCTGCGGTCTTCTTATTTTTGATAACTGAATGCTTTCAAATTATTGTGACACCGTGATGAACGCTTTCAAACAATGAACTTGGCGCAGAATGTTGCAGCCTTAGGTGTAGTCACACACTGACAAAATATTTTTAAAAACCATAATCAACAAACGAAATCATGACGCCTCGATGCGATTGAAGTCATCTGGGATCTTCCATCCATGTGCTTGACAAGCTCGCCTGTAGGCACTCACAGCTTCACTAAACGGATATTCGCCATCTCGTTCAATGCGTGCAGGCCATGGCTCTGTTGAACAAAGGGCCATACGCACCTGCAGAAACACACTGTCTATGGAGCTTGTAGGAAGCCAGCCTGAGCTGGTGAGCAGCTCCATGCACATGGCGCCACCAGCGGTCACATGGCCACCACCGTGTTGTTGGAAAGAGATAAATCGGGGTCGAACGACACGGACAAAAGGCGGAGACATTGGAAACTGCGGCGGAAAGCGTATTTCCATAACGACGCTCTTGAGACCTTTTTGCTTGAGATCCTGTGCCAAAGGAAGAGAGGGATCGAAGCTGTGGAACTCGACGATCCATTGATAGACGTTGTTGATAAGTGTGGGGTCGACATACCAGCCGATCTCATGTAGGGGCTCTCGGTCCTGAATGCGCAATGTTGTCTTAAGATGACGCTGTAGTGACTTGGTTGCGGCTGTGGTCGCGTAGCTCGGCGGTCCAAGGAACTTGAAGGAATGAGCTTGCAAAGTTCCGGGCTGGAAGTCGGTTTTGGACCCGCGTCTCAGATTATGATTGGACTTTGATGCATCAATGCGTCTTGATTTTCCGATGACATCGTCATCCGAATCCGAATCAAGTAAGCGAAGATCCTCAATCTCCGTATCATCGTTGGAATCAGTTGTCGATGAGCTCTCAGACAGACCAGACAGCCCTTTTGCAGATGATTTCCTTTTCTTTTGTCTATTATCTGTGGCTTGTCCATCGGCTTCATTTTTGTTCTTGTGGCTCTGGCCCTGTCGAGTGCCAAGGGCCGATATAGGAATGGAAACAGGCTGAAAATCTGGGCCGCGCGCCGTCCAAGCCGGGTCCTGTTCGTAAACCCTGGAGGGTTTGCTCTTGTTTTCTCCCCGAGCTTTGAAACCATCGCCTGAGATAAACAGGTACCGCGACTGAATCCAGTCTAGTTGAGGAACCACATATGGGTTTTTATTCCGAAACTTTCCCGGTGAATTGACAACTTCATTTAGCGAGATAGCAGAGGTGATGTCTAACTGGCTTCTTGACCACTTGCCTCCAGAAATACCACCACGACAGCAGTATGCGAGAGAAGTGTGAAGATCGCTCGCCATATAAACACCATCTCCATAAGCACGGCCATTCAACAGTCGATCAAAGTTTAGACCTTCTCTCAATATGCTGTGCCAATTATAAAGTGGACTTCCGTGCCAAGCGAAAAGCGTGGGGAACTCCTTGCTTGAGCTGTTGTTGAGTTCCTGGACAAACCGAGCTTCTTTGTCTGGAGAGCCTTGCGCTAGCCTGAACTGCATGTAGTTGTGCATCCCTGTCACCTGGTGCTCAGGGTCATCATCGTATACGATGCATGATCTATTTGAAGCAAGAATCCACCGTAGTACATATAGAGCTGATGGGCAAATTTGATCATGCCATGAGGCGAGGGGTCTGTGTTCAGGCGTACTGCTCTCGATGAACTTTTTCATGGAGAAGACATCAGGTAGTGTGTCGAGGAGTAGCATGACTGCTTTCTGTTTCAGCTCATTACTCAAGCTATCAAATTCAAG
Source organism: Aspergillus sp. AS01 (assembly GCA_036986335.1). Taxonomy (NCBI): domain Eukaryota; kingdom Fungi; phylum Ascomycota; class Eurotiomycetes; order Eurotiales; family Aspergillaceae; genus Aspergillus; species Aspergillus sp. AS01. The sequence continues at coordinate 331,296 of BTWD01000033.1, forward strand.
ATGAAATGGCACAATTTGCACGTCTTGCCCGACTGGAGGCGAGTCTTGTTGGCTGGCCAGATAACCTACAGAGATAGGCTGCGAAATCTCGACAAGCGACTGGTCATGCACTTGGAGCACAGTACTGCAGAGCGATGGAAAGTACGATGAAGAATCAGACACATTGCCTGGCTTCAGTAGAATCCATTCACCAACTTTTAGATTATGAGGCCCTCGGGCCATCAGTGTCATATTGGCAGGATCCAGTCTCGCAGTGCATGATGGTGGACTCGATCCAGTAGAGGCGCCACAAGCAACCTTCATGCCAAGTCCAGACGGAAGATCAGTCAGTTGCCCCTGCGCAGCCCGAGCATAAGCAAAGCTCACGAGCATGTCGACGACATACGGCTGTGTGACTATCTCCCATTCCAGCTTGGGACCCATCCCGAGCTGCATATATTGATATAGACATAACGGACTGGAACAAACATATGGCTTCAGGGCCTCAAAACCGGTGTCTATTTTGCAATGGCAGTTCAGACAGAATTCCGTGCACTTGACAAAACGGCGCAGGCTATATTGCATGGCAATGAGAGGAAGAGATAGCTGATGTGCCGTGTGCTGTGGCAGATCATCTGCTTTGACGAAGCCGGGTGTGAACTTGGCCCATTTCTCCGGAACAAAGTATTTGGGAAGCTTGGCATCCTCGGGATCTAGCTTCTTACCCTGAGCGTCATTGTAGAATAGTTCTGCGCCTGTCCATGAGAACCCGTGTCTGAGTCGATCTTGTACAATACTAACGAACCGATCATTGAGAAGGGTCTCTAACGGGTCAGTAATGAACGAAGATATTAAAGCCGACTTGGGCATCGAGCTTGATACACCGGGGCTCGAGATCTCCTGGTGGGTCTCTGGGATAGACATTGTCGTGGGCTTGTACCTATCGCAAAGACCGACATACATCTTGACTGGCAAAGGAGCTGTCTGTGACTGGGATACAATGTGGTCTAGGCTCCGGTAACCCCATGGATAATAGAGAAGCAGCACTATAAAATGCTTGGGGCAGACATTCCACATTTGCATAGCGTCTTGTGAAATGCCTAGGCTAGCAATGCGGCAGGAAACAGACACAATGAAAGAGCCCTCCAGGTCACCAAGATAGCCGACTTTGAAGCCTGCGCTTTTAGCTGCTCGAAGATCAGTCCGCAGTTGCTTCATATCCACGGAATGGTCCATCCGTGGGGCATCAGAGTACTCATCCCAGGCCATATCTTCATCATCTGAGATGGCGTCGAAGTCGTCATCTACTGGAGAACTCGCATGCGGTTCTTTGCCAAGGGCAGCCTGGTCAAGATAATCACAAAAGCCTTCTAGAAATATTTCCAAGGAACAACCATTGAACTTGGTTTGTACTGTCTCCAGAAGGGAGGACACGGCGGGGGGGATATTGTCCGTGACAGCGAACGCAAAATAACTGTGATCATCGGGGTATTCAGTGGCATCTATCACGTCATTAGTAAGAAAGACTAAGATCAGATCATTAAGGCGCTCACATACCGAGAATGGAGACAATAAATTCAATGTGCATGCAGGACTGGAAGCTGTAGGTAAAGGCAATGGTACTGTCTTCGTCACCGAGCCTGAGGTGGCTCAGATGGGGAAACCTCGCTCGGAGGCACGCATCGGAAAGGTCCTTGCGGAAGGCTTTCCAAGGCATGCTGATTGCTGAGGATAGAACAAGTCTATTCGTCAAATATAAGTGGGAAGCCGAGAAAGAAATGTGACAGAAGGGGGGACGTAATGGCGCAAAGTGAGGAAATGCAACGGGTCAGTTTTCCGTGCAAGGCTCGGTGGTGGAAATAAGGTGGGGCAGTCAGGAACACATCAAGAATAGAAAAGCAACAGCGATCACGGTGGTGAAATGAAGGTTTTTATTGTTGATGAGATTCGAGAAAGTCGATGGCTCCACAAATGCAGCGTTTTTGTGGAATTTTGTCAAAAGTTATCTGTAGATATAATTGTGGTCAGTACTTATGTAGTTGATAAGGCTGTTTGATGTTCCTGTGGCTGTAAGCCACTCGAAGGGGATAGGCTGACAGACTAGTAGATCACGTTACTCCCTCTCGATGATTTGACTGAGAATCTAGGCATCCAGCGGTAAGGGGAGATGGGAAGGATGCCTGAACCATTTATGTAGGCGGAGGTACAACACAGACTATTTAATTATGTGATAAATAAAGAGGTCTTGGTCTCGCAAGATACCGGGGATTCACAAACACAATGATCTCACATCACTTTGTTATATGATTCATATCTCTTGAAAAGGAAACCTCAGGATTCTGTAGATTTTTCGATGTGAAGAATACTGGTTGTGGTGTGTTGGTACTAGGAGGTATATCTTGCATGCGTACTACCGGATCTTCCTGTGGAGCACTCCATACACAAGGAGCAAGAACCCTGGCCTGTGCGCAGATTTTACTTTGTGCCTTTTCTTTTGCCAGGAACCTGAAAGGATCATTGTGGGTTAGATAGCAAATCACGCGCCGCGGAATGATCCTCGCATCCAAGCAACCAACGATCGCTTTCCTTTGGTCCACAGATATGCTATACATACTATACAGATATACGGGTCCCTGGGTAGAAATGGAACTAACCAATTGAGTATCATGCTGGGTTGACCCTGTAGTAGAATTAGTACAAGACATCCATTCATCTTTGAAAACCAAGTGGATAAAGCGCTTACAAAACCCCACGGCAACATCCTCGATTCCAGTGCCTCTCTACTAAAATAGCGGTAATCTACTACTCCACCTGTTTTGTATGATCAAGCATAGCTGACATGTTTCTAAGTTAGACCTCTACCTGCCACGCCTGTCTGCTTACCTACCCCTTTGTAAAGATTGAGGCCTTTGAAAGGTGTGAAAGCAAGTATTATCTGCACGATACTGGTATCTGAAGGTACTTTTCGTGCGTTTGCGCAAGTAGAGGCAAGATAGGAATAGTGTGGTTTAGGGAGTTGGTTGACCACATGTGTTGTCTAGCTTGCTGGCAGTGAGCAGGTTATTTGAATAGATGACTTTGGGAAGCCATCATCTATTTAAATGAGGAAGGTTAATATCTTTTCAGATGGTACATAACAGGTAAAGTTCCAAACATCGTTATCAGGCATGGGTAGTACTTAAGTGGAACCAAGGATATTGTGCTGAAGGTTGAGTGGAGAGCAAGTGGGACGCCACCCCTTCCGCATCAGGAAGTCTCCGCGTATTCGTTTTAATGGTGCGCCTCATTCGCCAATGGCTACGGGCATCCCCCACCGTCACAGACATCATCGACTATCAATGGGTCTGGATAAAGCTTTGACAATAAAATCCTATTTATATCCTGAGCACTGCTTTTAAGATTTGAAAAATGTGGGACAAGCTACTGCACAATGGTACAAAGGTGTACCATCCCGCTCCTCCTGCACTTCTCTTTTCTGCGATCGCTTCCCAGTATCTCCTTTGTTACTAAAGCCACCCAAGTCTGCGTTGTGTGCCATTCCTCACAATGCCTATCACCGTGTCGTTGATTAACCAGCAGCAATGCTACGCTGGAAATGACCGAATCAGAGGTCGCATCGTCTTTCAATGTTCCACCCCAACGGAGATCCAGGACATTCGGGTGACATTCTCCGGGCGCGCAAAGGCAAAGGTGCAGAAGACCAAGGGATCCGCAGCCCCTGCCGCCAGCTATCGAAGCAAGTGTATGCTTTTCGAAAAGGAGAGGATTCTATGGCACCCAAATGGCGATACAGTTGCCCCTGATACGTATGAATGGCCGTTTGAGTTTGTCTTTCCATCACATGTCCAATCCGCGTCTTCAAGATGGCCAGAAACTTTGCCTTTCCGCAGCGACGCAAATCATCCCTTGCCACCAACCTTTGCAACGCAAACTCATGATTCTTTACGGAAGCTGGAGTGCACCATCCAGTACCGAATCCACGCCGAAGTATTCAGACCGCAGCGAGGGATCTTAGGCAGGAAGTCACCGTTGTTCTCTGAGGTCATACGATTGAACTTTTTACCGCTCGAGGCTAGATTGGAAATGAAGGGCACAGATGACTACCCTACAACATATCAGCAACAGAAGGAGCAGCTGTTCAATATTCGAAGCATGCTTCTACTCCCAGAAAACAGGGGAAGAAGCTTAAAGGTGCAGGAGAAGATCCAGTCATGGCTTTCACCTGGTCAGCTGCCTCGGTTCAGCTTCAAAGCGTCTTTTTCCTATCCCACACGCCTGGTACAATCCACACCAATTCCATGCTTTTTAGATATTACACCGTTTATGGAGGACTCCTCTGTTACATCACCTCCCGATATTGTGATGCAATCTCTGTCCATCTCCATGGTCAGTCAAACTGCCGCTCGGGCCGCTCCGTCCCTAATGGGAGCATTATCGGGCCAAGTTGACGAGCGGATTGAGATACTATCACGGACGTCGCTCAGTATGCCAGTTATGGGTAAAGTGGACTTAGCACAGGCCTTTGGACCTCTTAGAATCAGGCATACGGATGTATCTTTCCGCACATTCAACATCAGCAGGACGTATCGGTTGTGCGCGTCATTTTCATTTGAATGTGCGGGGAAAACAAGTACCTTTGATATTCCTGATCTTCCTGTGGAGCTATTGGCAAACTCTCGAGAGCCAGAAAAAGCTACTCAAAGCTTCGAAGGGTGCGTTTCGGAGGCAGAAAGCCCGCCGCCGTATGCATCTGCTTCAACCCTGTCAACATCATCAATCATAACGCCTGAGAAAGTCTGAGTAATGCTACACTTCTCTTATTGGCTATATGCCCAGCGTGCTATTCTCGGTAGCTGCTCTGGACCCGTCAGTTACTTAGGAGACCCGAGGAAGAAACAATGGCTTGTGAAAGATAGACCAAGCCAGTGAGGACAAGCCCGATTGTTGCGACTGCTCAAAGCTCAATCAAGCTACAACCTCTCGTGCCTCCTTATTGAGAGACTGATCAGCACATGAACTGCGACTGAATGTATCCATGATAGATTTCAGGACTCTTAAACTTGAAGTCATATTCTTCAGACACCACACATGGAATGGACATGATCTCGTACCTGTGTATGATTACGGCTTAGTGAAAGTGCTGATTGGTGTTCTGACCATGCTCTAATGCGGGTAAAGTGGCCGGTCCCTAAGCTGATTGCTAGTTCAGGTAAGTCCCGCAACTACGGCGTCTAAACAAAGCATTTGACTGGACGCTGACCTGCCTGTCACGCTGTTTGGTCACAATGCATCGCATCAATCAAAGAAAGAGTGGAGATCTGAAAGGTAATCATTGGGGTCTTAAAAAAGGCGGGGTCTGCGCTCGCATTCCTGATCATCCCATTAATGAACATGGCTGCTATGATCACTCCCGGGTCTCCGGTCAGGTTGGTTCCTGGAACACGCCGTCGATCTTCAAATCTGGCCATCTTATCTCTCGTCATCCTAGCTTTACTCTGGTCTTTGTTCTTTCATGGGAACATTGGACACGGCCGAAATGTTAAGCCCGACGCGATCCGGGACCCCTTCGACGCGATCGCAAACAACACACTAGGTGTATGCTACTCCATCACCTCGCTGACCTTTCACCCGGAATATTGACATATTATAGTTTGAGAAAATATTTGCGATTAGCCCGGTACAACGCTCAGACAGACGCGATGCGATTGTACTTGCATCCTCAGCTACAGGATTTCACGTCGACTTCTTCGACGGGTTTGTCCTCGAGGAAGACAGCGTTAAGGTTCGTCGAGCTGACTGGGACTCACGATGGTTGACTGCTTACTCTTTGTGGTAGGATTTGAATGGATCAAAGAGCATTGAAGCCTTTACTGCTTTCCGCCCACATGCGAATGCTGTACAGAGGTAGCGACCTGTCTTACATTTTGTTCGTTCATATCGTCTAATGAAATCTATATAGAATCGTCGCAGATGGGATCGCAAGTGCACTGATACTTGAGGACGATGTTGACTGGGATATCAATATCAAAATGCAATTAAAAGGACTTGCCCTAGGCTCTCAGCAAATACCAAAGATCAACGCCCCAGAAAGGAATGCGACCACAGATTCTCCGTACGGAGACAGCTGGGACGTTCTCTGGATCGGTCACTGTGGTATGAAATGCAACGGCTCTTCCCCTATTCAGGTGATGCCTCACGACATAACGGCGATGCCATCTCGCTACCTCCCGCCTTATTCGTATGATCCCCCGGCTGGAACCGGGAAGAATGTCCGGATGGCATGCATGATAGAAAAGGCGGCATGTAGTGCGGCGTACGCTATTACATACAGGGCGTCCCAAAAGATCCTCGCTGCTTTGACACGGCTCACAGACGATGACAATATGGATTTTCCAGACCTCCTTAGTGAACTCTGTCACAATGGCTCATTGGAGTGCTACTCGTCTTACCCGTCGCTAGTTGGGAGATGGAATGGTGGCAGAAAGGAATATTCCTCGGATAACGACCAACAAGTCGTCAATAGCCCGATGTCTCAGTCTTCTGGGGTCATGTACAGTACCCTGGGGAATATTGAGCACATCTTGGGCGGAGAGTGTACCGTGCGAGCCACTATCGATGATGCTATAGTTCCAGAACTTATCCCAGATCTCTTTGAGGTACCCCATTCATTTCTTCAGTGGACGGATAAGAGAGGGGGACATGAGAGAGCGTTATAACCATGTATGCATAGAAAGTCTTTAACAAATGAATATCACACCCTGTTCAAACAGCTACACTAAGTGAAGGATTCACTTCCTAGCGGCTCACTAAGCAGTCAGCACGTGTCCCGCCAAAACAAGCGACAGCAAAACAGTCGTGGCTGCTTCTCATTCTTTCCATCAAACTGCATCAACACAATGTCGCAGGCTATCTCGAAACGCGAAAAGAAAAGAGTCCAAGACCGAAATGCACAACGCGCTGCTCGCCAACGCACCAAAGACCGACTGGCCCTGCTGGAGCTCCAAGTCTCGCAGCTGCAAGGCGGCGCAGACAAGGCACTTTCGGATGAGCTCAGGCAGATGCGCAAAGAGCGCGACGAGTTGCGCACACTGGCCGATCACTTGATTACTATCGCTGAAGCGATGAAATTAAAATTGAATTCCAACGACGACGAAGCCGCCCAGGCTGGTACAGAAGAAGGACACACTGAACCGGATCCTGGTCTAATTAGTCGAATCTTCCTCGACTACGAAGACCTGAAGACGGTTGACTCCATGCCATTTTCACCGCTCTGTGACACGCACATCATAGTACATGGAGTATTAAATGGCTGGCATGATCCTGTCAGCGAGAATGAGGAACCGATACAGCGCCTCTTGGCTCACTTGCATCGCCGGTTCATGCTTTTGCGACCATTGGCAAGGCCGATAGACCAGCTGGCTTTGCTGTACCTTGTTCAGATGGCGTTCTTGGTAGGTGGTTATCACCCGTCAAGATTCGCTTTGTTGACTCGGATTAGTCTTTACTCACACAAAACGGAGAGCGCCAATCTTGTGTGTCTCAGATTCCAGGCTGGCTACGACCAACGTAAGCTAGATCAAGATCCGTCTTTGACCTTTACTGACTCTTCGAAGATCATTCCAGAAGAACCTCCCTCATAATATCTCCATAGACATGCTACCATGGTAAACAAAGTTCTTCCCTCGAGACAACTTACCTGACACAAACCCAGGCCACAGCTACGCTCCCACTTGCTCTCTACCCAACCAGAAAATGCCGTAATTACCCATAACGAAGCATGCGAGACATTTGCGATGGATGCGCTTCGCGACATGTACTTTTCCCCGGCGCTGAAATTCGAAGACGCATACGAAATCGGCATTGACCGCAGACTAGCTGTTAGTCCGCAATTTCGACAACATTTTTCTCCAGCTTCTGTCTCGTGTCCTTTCGCTGTCGGATCGGACTTTCTCATCGCACATCCTGATCTCCGAGGTTTCGTTCCTGAGTTTGTCAAGGAAACAGTTAGTAGACCACAACATTGTACTGAGAGGATTTCCGAATTGGCAAGTCTATCGCCGTTTAACCAGCCGTGCTTACTCCTAGAGAAAGATCCTGAAATTCCCAAACTCCTTTCATCGCAAGAAAAGCCATCGTCTCAAGATCTCTGTGGGTCGGAAGATGCGAACTTGTGCCATCACTCTCAGCCACTGAACCTGATGGACCCGACCGAAGGCGACCTCGGTTACGAGCCGAGTAGCTATTGGCATGACTCCGTTGAGCTAATGGGCTATGATGACATCGATGCAACTTGGCTTCTGAGGTCGACCGTCCCAGCTGAAACTCACGATCAACTCAGCGAGGGCCAGCCTAGCTAGCTAGGTAGTGAGATTAACTTACGCTTGGACAGGCTTTCTGGCCAAAATTACTATATAGACCAGGTTTAGAATGCCTGGGAGTGGATCAAGTTATCAATGCGTGGCATGAACTAAAACAACAAGATCTACTTCTCGCCGAACACCAGACATTCCTTTCATCCCTCACTCATACATGTTTCTCTGCGCTCTCAATAGGTGCCCCACTGCTGCAGCCGTCATCCTCCCCACCAGTCAGGCCAAACTTTGTCTCAAGCTGTTCCCGCATGGGCACCTCCTTGACAATGAAAGCTACCACAAACGCCAATAAGCCGAACGCGATTCCTACCTGCCACACCAACCTCAAACTGTCAACATATACCCCCAAGACCTGTGCCTTAACACCAGACGTTGAATCCAAAGACTGCATGAATGTCTTCGACGCCAGTGCATATGCCCCACCATTTCTCAACTCCTCCCGCAGTACAGAGCTCTTCACGCGATCCACCAAAGCATTCACTCTGGAATTGAATACAGCCGACGGTATTGCCACACCCCAAACTCCCCCAAAACTGCGCAAAAACGCCCAGGTAGCTGTTGCAACAGCTACATCCGCTTCAGGCAACGGGGCCTGAATGGCCGGCAACGTGGTTGTAAGAAGCACTCCGCTCCCAGCTGCCGCGAGAATCTGTACCCCAACCCAATACCGCGTCGAAGTCATCGCGTTCAACCTTGTCAATAACCCAAAAGAAATAGTCAGCAAGATGATCCCAATAAACTGGAACGGGCGATACCGGCCCAATATAGACAGCCCCGCCCCGGCAAGAATCGCAAACGGGATCGCCGCAACCGCACTAGGAAGGAAATCCACCCCAGACGCCGTAGGTGACGCCTCCAAAACCGCCTGAAAATATACCGGAAGAAAGTACGTCATCCAGTACGTGAGGATGGCATGCAAAAACGTCAGCCCGAACGTTGCCAACGACGTCTGATTTGCAAACAACCGAATCGGCATCGTCGGTTCTTCCACGCCCTTCCCTGATGCCTGAAACAGCATAAACCCAACCAGACCCAGAACCCCCAATACAAGCGGCAGGATAGTCCTCCACGACGACCAAGGATGTTCCGTCCCACCCCACGTCAAAGCCAACAGGACCGCAAGCACCGAGGCAACGAGAAGTGCATTCCCTGCAAAATCCACCCGCTTCAACATATCCCGTATCGAATCCTTCTCATACTCCGTCCTCAAGAACAATACCAAAAGCACCAGCGCAGCTCCCGAGATCGGCAAATTCATATAAAATATCCATCGCCAGGTCACCCGCTGCGTCATGATCCCACCGATCACAGGACCAAGACTCAACGCCACCGCAAACACACTGAATATGATTCCCATATACTTTGGCCGCTCACGCAGAGGAACGAGATCCGACACGATGATGTCAACGAGCACGTTGATACCTCCGCCGCCTACGCCCTGGATCGTACGTCCAACGATCAGGACATTCGTGGACCTGGCAGAGCCAGAGACAGCAGATCCGATGGCGAAGAGAACAACAGAGAGAATAATCAGACTGCGTCGGCCAAATATATTAGCCGACTGGCCATAGAGCGGCTGAAACGCAGTGCTAGTGAGGAAGTACGCGTTTGCGATCCATACGTAAGCGGAGCTGGAGTCCAGGTCGTACACGATGGTAGGCATGGCGGTGGAAATGACCGAGGTGTCGAGGGCGGAGAGAATGGAAGTTATAGATAATGCGATGAAGATGGTCTATACTTCCCAATCATGTGTTAGTATATATTCTTATGTCGAATATGTTAGGAGGGAGATACCCAGAAGCGCCAACCTTTCCCTCCCTTCTCGCCTCGGTGTAAATCCGGCGATACTCGAGGCTCCATAATAAGAGATAAATGTAAGATTTGCAAAGGATCTGATCTGTAGTAGACACTTTTTAAGAAACAAATATCCCAGAATCTCAGAATCCCCAATCATACCTGAAAGTCTATATAGAATGGGGTTACTGCCTCAGGCACCATTCTGACTCGGAGATTGTGGACCGACTGACTCTCTCGGCGGTGGGGCGCCTGACTCAGGCAGATCGGGGCTGATTATTAACGTAACCCACGGTTAGACGGCCCACACGGTTAGGCGGCCCAGCTGGTAATACTATATAAAAAGACTCTTTTTAAACACAAGATATCTCAACTATTATAAGACTAGAAGACTCAATATTATATATATAGATTATATATTATATAAAAAACTATCTAATATTACTTAAAAATATATATAAATATAAATAGTATCTTATTATATTACAAAATCTGTAATTTATCTGTAATTTTAAATATCTTGATATATTCCCTACAAGAAAAAATTTAAAATATAGAAAAATAATATATTGTTTATTCTGTTGTATATTATGTATATATTAAATTAAAACTGATTAGATTCATTATTAGTCGAGATATAAAAGATTTACAAAGATATCTTTTATATGGGATAACCAGATGGGCCGCCTAACCGTGTGGGCCGTCTAACCGTGGGTTACGTTA